>PVKB01002005.1:0-307503 GCA_004027205.1 Ctenodactylus gundi | reverse complement strand
GATCTATCCATCTCCTGTGCTGGTAAGTGGGGGGCCTGGTTGGAAGGGGCGGGTCACAGGGACAGGACCTGGAAGGTCGTGTGCTAGCTCCACCCTTCCTGCTTCTCTTGGCTTCTTGGCTCATGCTGTGAACAGCTTCTCTCCAGCTGGGCTCTGCCACAACCTCCCACCATTGCCAGCTGCCCATGGATGGACTGAGGCCTCCTGAAACCGTGGGCTGAAGTAAACCTTTCCTCCCTTAAGTGAGTGTCAGGTATTGTGTCCCCATATGAAAAAAAGTAACTGAGACAATGTATACGAGATATTTAGTTATTATAGACCAAACAAAGGTTGACGAGTGCATTGTGGGAGCAAATGTATCAAAATTCTCCTGCTTTATAAAAAGAAAGAGAAGAATTTACTTTTTGACTGTGATATTATATGCTTGTAAAACGTGCCCACGAGCAACTTGTACAATCAAAAATGAGATCATTTCAAACTCTGAAAGTTTTAAATGAAAACATAATACACATAGCAAAATGTGAAGCAGGTCCACGTAAGTACTGGAAGTGTAAGGCAGTGTGTCAATCTTTTACAAAAAGAGATATGATGACATTTAGGCATTTAGATATAAGTGTCAAAGGCCCGTACTGCCCAGGGCTTTTCAGCCACAACTGAAGCACACTGAGACTGTGTCCACGGGGGTACCCGGCTGTGGGCAGGTAATGGGAGTGTCCCCTTAATGTCAGGGCCTCTTGTTATGCCCCTGATCAGAGGCAGGCTTGTCATCTTCCCGATGGAGCACTGACAGTTTGAGTTTAGCTAAAGATTTTCAATTGTTTCAATTCTTCTTTATTTAAAGACATGTTCATTAAAAGAACATTGCAGATAGCATCATTATCTGCCACTAGGAGTGAGAATTCCATAAAGTACGAAACTCTCTAAGAAAGGAGTTTGATAATGAAATTTGGACGGATCTCAAGACGTAGGGTGGAATAATAATTTTGAATGAATCCTGACTTTCTGCCTCTGTAGTGCTGGAAGGTCACATGGGATCAACTTCAGATAATAAGGAGAGGAAATAAATTTGGGGCATTTACTATTTTTGAGGTATACATGGAACTGAATGGTGGGGATATGTTTTACATCAGTGGTCTCCAACCTTTTCTGCAACAGGAAGCAGTTTTGCGGAAGGCAATTTTTCTATAATTTTTCTACGGCTCCACCTTAGATCATCAGGCATTGGATTCTCATGAGGATCATGAAATCTGGATCCTTCCCCACGTAGCTCATGATAGGACTCATGCGGCTGTAAAAATTTAATGCTGCTCCTGGTCTGACAGGAGGTGGAATTCAGGAGGTCATGCCAGTGGTGGGGAATGGCTGTAAATCCAGATGAAACGTCACGTGGGGACTTGCTGTCTGCTTCCTGTTTTGTGGCCTGGTTTCTAACAGGCTCTGGCTCAGAGGTTGTGACGGCTCTTGAGATGACCTTTGTGAGTCAAAGGAAGATATTTTTATGTTTTGACCAAAGCCTTTTTTTCCATGCCTCTTGCATTTTCATAGCTCTCTCTGGTCAGGAAAACACAACTAATCCCGACCTAACCACTCCACTTAGATATTTGATGGAGAAAATATTTTAAAGACCTTTTCTTTTTTTCCTTATGAAGTTCTCTTTCATTTTGAGCGCTCTGGAATACTCAGAAATGAAAATGTGATGCACATGAAGCAAACTAACTATGCTGATGGAATGAGAGCTAATAAATTGCAAATGACCGCATTACTCCGGGCACACAGCTTGGGGAGCGGCTGGCTGGTTAACATTCATTCTCAGTAGAAGCTGGATTTCCAGCTTGCCTCTTTGCATCGACGGTGACACTAATAGGGCTTAATTTCTCTTCGCAGTTCTTATAGACACGTTTCTGGGCCAACGTTGCGAGCTTAGGAGACTGGAGGAGTTAATTAGAGTTGGCAAACTTTTCAGGGAGACTTCGCAAAGTTGTTACTTCAGCTACTTCATATTTCAAAGTAGGATCTAATTTTAATACAAAATTAAGCTGAAGGAACAGTTTCAGAGTCTTTTGATACGCCCTGATGCACTGGGGTGCGGCCCCGCCCATGGGCAGCAGCTTGTTGGTGGCCTTTATGAGGATGGGGCAGCGGGGAAAGGCACACACAAAAGGACTGGATTTTGTCTCGTGGTACGTAGGAGGCTGAACCCAGAGCCTTTGCACTAAGCTATACTCCTTTGCAATTTTGAGGCAGGGTTTTGCTAAATCACTCAGTTGCCTGAGCTAGACTCAAACTCAAGATCGTTCTGCCTCTGTCTCCCTGAGTACTGGATGACATGCACACACCACTACAGCTGGCCACACCAAGGCCTTATTCCTGCCCTGAGCAACGGGGCCACCTCGCAGGCAGGCGGGAGCACAGCAGTTATGTGAGAGGGTGCTCCCTCCCTTGTTCTTGTGCCAAAGTTCCCAGTCCTCTTGCCTTGATGGCCTGTCACCCGGTGGCCTCATTCGTCCCTGCCAGGTGCCAGCCCCTCTTTAACCAGGGCCTTGGAGTGGCCCTGGGTGACAGATGTGATTGAGAGCAACTGCAGAGCCAGGTGCTGAGCGGGCAGTTTCTGGGCGTCCCGTTCCCCACTAACTTTCCTGTCCAGAAAACGTGGCCCTGCTAAGGGAGACTGACAGCACAAAAGCGGGTGATGAATCACTAGGGGAGACGTCTGATTACTTGGGGCGCTGGGCAGAGCCAGCTGGCGGGGAGGATGGGAGCACAGAGTTGGCTCCAGTCTTTTGAGGAAAGTCTGTCTCTGCTGCTGATCTTGAAAGATTCATCGTGCCTTCTGATATTATGTGTCAGGCATCACAAGTGTTGGCCTCCGCCCTGCGGCCTTTGAATTTCATCGGAGCCTTATTTGTGTCTGCTTAGTTGATTGTGTAAGTTAGGGTGATACATTTTCCATTTTTAATCCATTCCGGAAATATTTTTGCTCATTGTGTTTTCTTTCTTCTCCCCCCTCCCACCTGCCAAGGCTGTTGATGGAACTCAGGGCCTTTTGTGTCAAGCTACATCTCAGCTGCCTCTGTTTAGTTTTATTTCAAGATAGAGTCCAGCTGAGTTGCCATATTGCCCAACTTGGGCTCCAGCTCAAGATCCTCTTGCTTCAGTTCCCGGTGGGCCAGGACTGCAGGGCTGCCGTGGTACCTGGCTCATCCAGTGCTTTAGACTATAATTTTGGGCACTTAACTAGAGGTTTTGTTAAGGTCTATGCATCTATGTTAATACATGATAGATTTTGTGTCCGTGTGTGTGTCCGTGTGTGTGTGTGTGTGTGTGTGTGTGTGTATGTGTGTATGTATTGCATTTGATAGTTATTGCTTCATTCCAAGGTTTTGTTTCTCACTCAGGTGAGTTTATTTTTCTTTTTGCATTTCCATGTATATAACTATAATACATAATCTAAATAAAATATCTAAGAACAGTGGTTTTGATTATAAACGTTCAAGAACAAGCTCTAAATGCTATGCTAAAATTGGTATGATTTGCCTGAAGGCAATGAGCATGGTTTCATACCAAAATATGTCTTACCTCATTGTCTTTTATTTCTGAATTAAGAAACCTCTTAGATGACCCCCCAAGGGTAGATGTGCCATCCAAAATGCATTGCAAAGTCCTTCATGAGCAAGTGCAAATCAGGGCTAACCCAGCTGATGGTACCCAGGGCCTCAGGGCTCTCGGGCAGCCACGGAATTCCCTACTTTGTTACTCTGTGGGAAGAAAGGTTATTTTGACGGGCAAATCTTCAGACTCAACTGTGTGAGGAGGGATCTGTTTCCAACTAGCGCCTCCCGTTCCCTGTTCCAGTGCATCAGCAGCTTTTGCATGAATGCTCTTAACAATTTTTTATAGCTCTTCTGTCATTATTTGAATTACTCATCAGCACTATCACGCAAACAGGAAAGTTTCACAGGTGTAAACAGGATCGTATTTCTCCATTCAATACCTTAAGATCCTCCCGTTGTCCTTGAAGTCAACTCTGTCTTCCTTAAGGAAGCGTGACGTAGGCTAGGTGTTCCTCGTCAAGCCAGTCCCGTCTGCAGCCCGTCTTCTGCCTCTTCTGCTCCCTTCTGTGCAGCTGGTCCTTCCTCATGGCTGGTGCTCTGCACGCATCCCCAGCCTCCCTGGTGTTCCTTCTTCCTGCCGTGTCTTCACTTCTCCTTTTGGGGACAATGCGCATGTCCCTCTAACGCGCCTACTTCCGGTTAGTTCCCCTGCGGCAGCTGTCATGTGACTCCTCTTGCCCCTCCCCCACCGTTAGCATGGATTTCCCAAGCACTTGCTCTCTTCTCACTGCTCCCTGCTCATACCTGTGCCACTGAATTTCACTGCAGTACTTACGGTTTCTACTGCCTAGGAACCAGCATCCTTCAAACAAAGAAAGCTCAACTGTTCCTGCCGTGACCCTTGGCTACATCCCATGTCTTGCAGGCAGTGGGTACCCATCATTTGTTGAAAAAAAAATACATAGTAAAAAGAAGGAACTAAAAACAACAGGATTTTGTTGAGAGACCCAATGGAAAACATGAGTAAAGGAACAGCATATTCTCTACATGGAAAGAACATGTTTGCACAAGAAAATGTCTATGATTAGCATGGCTACAAGAAATTAGAAGAGATTTTAGTATCAGAAAAGAGTCATCTGAAGTTTATGTGGTGAGTAAATATGAAAGGACAATTTTTTTTCTCAGTAAGAGGAGGGGTGTTATAGAATAAGCAGGTACTAACTGTGGAATGAGACTTAACAAATAAAACAACGAGTGTGGGAGCAAGCAAAAGGGGCGACTTAACACAGTGGACTTCTGTGAATGAGTCAGACGCTAATGAAGCCAAGTGGAGAGAGAATGGTGGCGGCCACCAGAGTGCTGCGCTCGTGCAGATGCCGACTGGTAAAGGGGAAAATTAGGCTGTAACATCCTGTACACTGCAGCTGTCAGGGTTAGTCTAGAAAAGAGCATTTGTAATGGAACTTGTGCATAATTGTTGGCTAGCGAGGATTTTTCAAAGCCAGACGGCAAAGGGCAAAACCATATGTATGTATATATAGTGGCTGTAAGTGTCTACATTTAAAATATGGCAAAAATGCTACCAGAAAGTTGAAAGACTACTGATAAGTTTATAGTCTTTAGAATTCACTTCAACAGAAATGAGAGATACTACAGTCATATCCATAATGGTTAAAATTTTTTTCCCAGTCACACAGAAGGTGTGAATAAGAGGCCATTGGCAACCGATTTTCAGAATACGAAAAATGGGAGCACTTATTTAGTGTATAAAGAATGGTAGTGAACTTACTATGCATCCCAGGCTGGCCTTGAACTCAAGTCAATCCTCCTGCCTCAGCCTTCCAACTGCTGGGATTATGGGTGTATACCCGGCTGTTATGTGGTGCAGGGGATGGAGCCTGGGAATTTGCGCTTCCTAGGCAAGGGCTCTAGTTGCTGAGCTCAGCTCCTCACCAAGAGGCCATTTGTTCCCAGGAGGTGATGGTCGAACTGGTATCAAGGACTGCTGACTAGGAGGAAAGCAAGTCATCTCTTACTGGTGAGACTCTAGGACAGCACCAATTCTGTGGTGAACCAGCAGGTACAGTAAAATGCATGGCCTGTGGCCTAGAAATTCCAATTCTGTTCATTAATATTAGTTACATCAAGATTTTGTTAAAAACATTTATTAATTTGTAACGGTGACTGATATTGGAGTTCAGTTATTAAATGGATGTCGGAAGTATGTGGTGGCTAAACAAATGACCGGAACTCGTGTATGTGCCCAGAGAAAATGGAGTGTGAAAGATAAACACTAGCTACTAGCAAGGGTCACAGAAGCAACTCTGGGATTTCTCTAATTTCCACTTCCTGAACTAGAACTGGAAAGAGTGCAGAAACATTTCCAGTGCCTGATTGACTTATTTTTTTTTCCTGAGCCTTATTTTTCTGTCAGCTAGTTAAATCCTTCTAAGTTTGATCTACATGTGTTTATTCCATTATTTTTGCCTGTAACAGGCATAACATTTACAATGATCCAGGCCCTGTGATGCAGGCCTATAATCTGATCACTCCAGGAGGTTGAAGCAGAAGGATTGCAAATTTGAGCCCAGGGTGGGCAGCTCAGCAACTCACTGAGGTCCCACTTCTTTTTTTTTTTTTTTTTAAAGGCTGGTGTTATAGCTCACTGTGAAGGCTCTGGGTTCCATCCCCAGTATACGTACCCCCCACACCCCACCACCCTGAGAATGCAGAAGTCAGGAATCTGAATCACTTACATTTTATACTATGTGTTGAGGTTTGAATCCAGAGTGTTTTCCAAAAGCCTCACGTATTTATGGATACTGTGTACTGCTAGGAGGCGGGGCCTGGCTAGAATGAGTGGGTTCTTAGGGCTTAGCCTAGCTGGGTGTGTGCTTGTTCTGTCCTTCCTCTCTGACTTGGTTGTGTTCTGCCATGCTGTGAGGAGTTGTCTGCCTGTGCCTCTACCGTTACTGGGCACTGATGTGTGGATTGTGACCTTCTGAAAACCTGAGCTAAAATAAATCTTTTCTCCCTAAAGCTGTGGTTATTGGGTATTCTGTTCCAGCAATGAGAAAGTAACTAAGATACTATACTATTACATTTTTTCTTTAATCTGGTCACTCTCGTCAGTGCATTTTATGGTAGGAGTTTTAATGAGGATGTAGGAGAGAAGAATTGTATTGATTATATAATAAAATGATCAAAATACTATCCCACTCTCTCCCTCTCCCTTCTAGTTCCCATTATTCCCTGCAATAAGTTCTATGAAATAATTATGATCTGGCTTTCTCATATCAGAGAAACCATTCAACATTTCACCTTCTGCTTCTGACTCACTTCATTAAGCACAATGGTCTCAAGTTGCATCCATTTACCTTTAAAAGCCTCCAACCTATCTGTTTTTATAGATGAGTAGTATTCCATTGTATACAAATACCACAACTTATGTGTCCATTGGTCTCTTGGTGGGTGTTTTGGTGTCTTCCACATTTTAGCTATTGTTAGTTGGGCTGCTATGAACATTGGTATACATGTATCAGTTACATGATGTTTTTAACTCTTTGGGGCAAATTCCTAGAAGAGGTACTACTGGATGGAATGGGATAATTATTTCTAGTGTTTTGAGAGACTTCCACACTGCTTTCCATAGTGGTTGTGCCAGTTTACATCCCCACCAGCAGTGCAAGAGGGTTTCTTTCCCCCACTTAACTGCTTTTGTTACACAGTAGCTTCATGAATTTCTCTCTATGCAAACATAGTAATCAACAACAACTTACGGGAATCACAAACATTTGCGAGCACCTACCCCAACTGGCCACAGATCTAAGGAACTAGAGGACATTTCACAATAAAAGATCTGTGGCATCACTGAACTTTTCCCGTTGGTTTGCCTGTCTTCCCCTGAAGCAGAAGTAACAGAGAGGAAGGAATTGATCGGGAGAAAGTAGGCACCTTTCCTGATGTGCTTGTTGTTAGTGTGCAGGAGTGCTATTGATGTCTGTGTGCTGATTTCATAACCTATAGTTTGCTGAATTCACATGCGAGTTCCAATAGACTTCTCAGGCAGGTTTTTTGGCGGTTCTTGATGTAGAAGATCATGTCATCTGCAATAGGGATATGTTTAACTTCTTCCCTTCTAGTTATATATTTCCTTTATTTTTTTTTCTTGCATGATTTCTCTGGCCAAAGCATCAGGTAGTATGTTAAACAAGAAGGGTAATAGTTCCACCTAAGTTGCATGTTATCAATATGTAAATGAATTTGTAGTGTATACATATTCAAATAAAATGTAAATAAGTACATAAATTAAGACACCACTAAATCATAAAATGGAAGACTGTAGGCACCACAATTAGAAAGTAAATGGAGACTGTTAGCTTGGAAAGAGCCTGTTGATGTGCCTTTGGGGTCAGTGTCCAGTCAGGAGCTGCTTGCATTTCACACAAATTTCCAGGTGTGTGGTGATGGTGGTGCAAGTGCGGCATGAGTTCTCAGTGACCTACCAACTCAGAGGCTGTTTCCAGAGAGAGGCACTACCAGCTCTGCCACATGTCATCTTGACTTGGGTGTAGGGTGATGTGTGGTTTAGGAGAGTACCTGTTCTCTGCATGTTCTTGCACCTAGGTGTTTGGACAATCTGGTCATTGTTAGAATTTGAGTTTATTTTCTGTAGGAGAGAAAGAAAATAAACCTCAAAGTAGGCCCCAGTTGTGACTGTTCTCATGAGCTCTGGCTCAGTACTGAACAGTAAATGCATTAAAGAACACAAAGAATTTATCTTTCAAGTCCCAGTAATGAAGAGGCACCTGTATCCATAAGTAGAGCTTTGTGCCTTCGCAAAGGGGGTGGGAATATGCAGCCACGACTCGGGGGAGGAGACTGGACATTCCTCTGATCATGAGGTGTGATTCATCCAACATACGGAGTTACTGCAGCAGATCTCTGAGATGGGATGGAAGGCAACCACGGAAATGAAGGGGTTAAGTTACTGCAGTGCCGGCTTGGGATTTGTG
Organism: Ctenodactylus gundi; assembly: GCA_004027205.1. NCBI lineage: Eukaryota > Metazoa > Chordata > Mammalia > Rodentia > Ctenodactylidae > Ctenodactylus > Ctenodactylus gundi. The sequence goes on along the minus strand of PVKB01002005.1, from coordinate 298,937 downwards.
AGTTCCCAAGAGTGTGATTCAATCTTGGAAAAAAAAATAATGTGACTGGGAACAGATCTCAATCTTATGATCTTTCAGCAGCTGGGAGCCCAAAAGATAAAACACATTTGTTAAAGAAAGCTAAAGGATGCACACATGCACATAGACAGTTCTATCTGTGTCTACCATCTCACAAAAATTGGTAGCCTGCAAGCTTATTGGTAAATACATGGAAGCAAACACGTAAAGATGCAGTTGCCTGACTCCACCACACAGCAATGACATCGCCGGCACCACCTACTTCTGTGTCCTCTCTTATGTAACTTGCAGTTATGTTACTTCATTTGGGTAGTGACTTGTCTATGCAATCTCTTCACCAACCCACAAGATATATACTGCATAAAAGTGAGGTTCTTTGTGTTCAGGTATAATCCCAGAGCTTAGAATAATGCTGAGGCAGGACAGCGATGGATGTTCATTAGTTGGTTGGTTGAATTACGAAATAAATGACCTAGTTTTCTGAGTCACAGGGAGCAAGTTAAAGAGCTTAGGAAGATGGTAGTGACACAGGAAATGCTTCTGATGTCCAAATACGTGGAAAGAGATGGACTCTCTGATACCTGAACTCCACAGGAACAATGAGAAGAGGTGTCCAAATGTCTGCCCAACAGCCATTCCTGGGTGTGCAGGCATTTAGAGTCTTTCTTTTGTCCTGTATGCATTTCCACAGGTGTTACTACCTTTTTATAAGTAAGAAGCTGATTAAATAAGCAAGCGATAGATGAATTATTTAAAGGAAAGTTATTCATTTGTGGTTCAAAGGATTTAGGGAGGGACGTGGGTCTGTCAATGGAGTGAAGTTGAGTTTTACTAAAGAAAAAAGCTCCAATCACAGGTGTTTGGCTTAATCATGGGGAGTGGGGCAGATGCAGCTTCATCAAGCTGTGAGAGACTCATGGAGACTCATGACCATTGCCAATTGCCTCAGGATGGCCCAAAGAACGCAGGGGGGATGCTTCTCTAGGCACCATTCTTCTCTGTGTGTTAAATACTGGAAAAAGAAAGCAGGGAGGAAAGCCTACCTCCAAGTGATTCCAAATAGACAATCCACTAGAACTTAGGAAATGTGAGAGGTAATGGAGTCAGTGAATTGTCTGAACAATGCACCTCAGACTTCCCCTACTGGCAGATCTATAGAAGTAAACGGGGCCTTCTGTGTCTATCGCTACTGGCATTGGTAGGTGTAGCCTAGAAGGGTTTGGCTTTACTTCACTGCAGGTGGGACATCATTTAATAGTGTTGAGCTGGGCGTGTGAAGCAAGTCCTGGTATAAATTCTCAGAATAATTGCCTTCTGCCACTAGAGTTGTGCATGTACGGCAATACACATGAGTATATTTTAATATATTTCATTTCTGTGTTAATCATTTATCACTATTTACTTTCAATTCAATAAAGGATGTAACTGAGACAGAGTATATATAATTTCTAATTCTGTATCTCATTATAGACAGACATTCCCAAGAAGCAAATCTAAATAACTATAAAGAATAACTAAGTTTCTTAGTAGCAGAAAATCAAGCCTATTCTTTCAGATAAATAAGCATTCATGTAAAAAACCTTGCACTTTGAAACCACAACCATAAGTGAAATAAATCAGACACAGAAAGTTAAATGCATAGATAAATACAATCATGATACCCCATGTCCAAAGGGGAAATTCATATATCACAAGAAGCTAAGTTAAAAATAATGAAAATATTTAGAATTGTACATCCTGAGCAATAAATCCTACTTCTTCATCTAATCTTCCCCCAAAGGGACTGATCTCAACAGCAACAAAACATTAAGGAAGCATACAGTTCCAGAACTCACATTTTAATAATTAGTCATATTTTTCTCAGTTATTTTAAAATTCTTTCCTCATTGTGTAGCTCAATTTAAAAATTTTAAGCTTGAAAATACGAGCCCTAATTATTAGTTAATTTCCAAAGGGAGACTGCATCCAGGTTGGGTGAGATTTTGTGTCTTATTGATCAGAAGTGGTTCAATTTCAGCCGCCAAGGAGGAAAGCCCATTTTCCTTTTAGTTTCTAGACATGTCAGGACAAGGCATAATCCCGGGGTCGTCTCTCTTTGTCAAATCCTGAGAGGCAGGTAGATTTTAGACAGAGATTCTTTTCAGCACAAGGATAGTCTGAACAGAACAAGAGCTGCTGCAAGGGAATATAGTCACTGCTTTCAAGGTATTCTTTGGGGTTACAGCAAAAATTATAAACGCATATAGTGGATGGTGTGAGTTGGGTTCCATCATCTTTTTTAAAAATCAGGCAAAAATATTGAAATACTACGGCGATGTGACAGGATCCAGATGTTGGTATACAAGCCAGCCTTGCATCAGTATGCAGCTTAAAAGTAATGAGCTACTTTCTGTCAGAGAAGATGAGGGACAAGAGACACACAGCTGGATTAATCAACTATCCTTGTTTTGCTTCTTGTCTGCGGGTAGTGAGCTCTTTCCTCGGCCCCCTTGTCACTTACAAGTGGAATCTAGAAACATTGCGGAAGGGTTGAGAGGCGGCTTGAAGAGGTCGCTGAACCCTCCAGGTTGCAGGCCAGAGACCCTAGGCAAGCGCAAAGGTGGAGCGGTGCAGGGTGATTTAACTTAGCTATATTTGTTATTTCCTTCTCTTTCTTTTAGGTTAAATATCAAGCCCCAGGTCGTTCATACTAGGTTACATTTCCAGCCAAGTTTTATTTTAACTTTTTGATTTCGAGACAGGGTCTTGCTATATCGCTAAGTTGCTTAGTCAAGGCTTGAACTTATGATCCTCCTGCCTCAACTTTCCAGGGTGTGGGGATTTTAGAGCTGAGCCAACAGGCCCAGCAATTTCTTTCTTTCTTTCTTTCTTTCTTTCTTTCTTTCTTTCTTTCTTTCTTTCTTTCTTTCTTTCTTTCTTTCTTTTTGAACCCAGGGCCTCACACCTCCTAGGCCAGCATTCCCCACAAGCTAACACCCAGCCTGCCTCCACTTGCTGTTTCTTCTGTCGCTTTTCTCGCATCCCTGGACAGTCTTCCCTTCCACTGATGTCAAGATTATAATGGACACACGATTATTCGATGTTTTGTTTATACTATTACCTGAACACAAAAGATGAAAGGGCTACCTGACTGGAGGAGCTGTATTAACAATCTTTGTATCTAACCTGAGTTTGAAATGACAAGATAAAACTTTATTCTTTCATAGGGTTTCATAATTGAAATTACAAAAAATGGAGCGGAGATTCTAAATGAAGCAACACTTATTAACGGAGAGGTAATTGAAATCAGGACACTCAAGGGTGCTTATCAAATACGTAAGACCCTCATTAATTCAGTTTCTTCACACGGAGAAGGAAAAACCCCGCGGGGATCTTAATTATTAATGTGTTCAAATATTATTTTTCCCCAAATTAGTCACAATTGAGAGGAAACCTACCTAAAGCTGAATCTATATAAAAATATTCGAACTTAAACATTTAGAAGACGGCTCTTAACTTGCAAGGATAGAAATGAAATTTATGTCTTCATAGTCCTCAATACTTCTGTGTTACAGCTGAGTTCTGAACAACAAATTCTGCATTTTCAGAAGTTTTCTGATTTTATTCATGTGTCCATTGGTGGGATTATGTCAACTTGATGGAATTAGGACCTGCCCCTCCATTAGTATTAGGATTTGTCAACCACCCTAGACGGGGCTTATGAACTTGTCCAGACTGGAGCACGAGCCATTTGTGGGCTGGCCAATGAGAGAGGAGCACCCACCCAGATGTGGGAGGGCCAACTGGAACTCTGGCAGAGTAAGAGGGAGGAAGAGGGACAATTGTTCCAGCTCTTCCTCCGGGAAGCTCTAGCCTGCGCGATTGTCTACGGATGCTACAGATCGTCAGCACAGATTGGCTCCAGCCTGCACTTGACTTGTGCTTGTCTGTCTGTTGCTGCCCTTCAGTCGCCGATCTTCACCTGAGATCTACAGCTGATTCTCACCTCACTGGCTGTTCTGCAGTCCCAGAGGGCAGATCTACTGCTCGGCGGAGCAGCCATCTTGGACCACCTCTCATTGGACTTGTAAGCCTTCCTAATAGACCCTTTTGTGCTAAGATCTGTAAATTCTGTCTTTTGAAAGGAACCCAAACTAATACAATTCGCTAGGTACCTTCCCTTAGTTTCGGTCCAAGAACCCATTTTATAGAAGACACTAAAACTGACTTTTAACTTGTCTTCTGAAATGTACTTGACTTTTCTGGTATGGCTTGGGCAACTTTCCTTCCCTGCCTTGTTCCATCCTGTTGCTCTTATTAAGTTTATTTCTTCTAGTTATGGGAGGCCTCTCAGTTACTTGAAGCAGACACAGAATTATCAGGGGATGCTGCCTTCGCATTCCTCCCGCGATGACTCAGTCTCCAATTCAGGACTTTCTATTCCGAGTCAACGGCAAGCCCAGCCTGTATTCCTACCTCACCACAGGTAATGGAAGCTTTCGCTGAATTTTTCTGCATGTGTGTCTCTATCTGCCATTAGGGAATTTTCATCTCTCTCTCTCTCTCTCTCTCTCTCTCTCTCTCTCTCTATCACCCGTACACACACACACACACACACACACACACACACACACACACACACAAACACAGGACTTACATGGTTAGTTATCTGCCTAGAATACCACATAATACTGTTTCCAGTAAATCACAGTGTGCTCTGTTGCTTCCAGTTATCAGGACCACATCCCTCTGCAAGTTGTATACAATCCTCCATCACTAGCCCCTGCTTTATGGTGTGTCTTTTTGTCATGAAGTCCCAAGGCTTCCCTCCCCTCCCCTCCCTTTCTCTTTCCTGTTCTCTCTTCTCCCTTCTCCTCCGCTTTCTTCCCATTTTCTCTCCTCTTGTCCTCCTCCTCTGCTTTCTTCTCTCTCTGTCCCGTCTCGTCCATCTCTATCATGTACCAATCGATCTGTTGCCCACCTTATATTTCTTCTGCATTTTGAACTCTCTGCTTTTCTCAACTGGACAGAGTTTTCCAAACATGGGCATGTGGTTTCCCATGTCTGAAGACCTCTCCTGCAAATTCTTTGTCTTTTCTGTTTTTTAAGAAGGCAACCATTATTTTCTCCGAGAGGCCCTTCTCATCTCCTCCTCCTGAATAGGCTTCAGAAACCAGTTCCCAGCTTTCTTGGACAAAGTCATTCTAGGAAAGAAAATGACATACTGAGTCCAGCTCTCTTTAGATGTATGCAATATGATTGCTTGAGCAATTTTCCTTCTTTCTTACTTTCTTTTTATGTGGTCAGTGCATAACATATGGCCAAAGAGTTTGGCCAACTGGCTGATGAAATGAAGGCTGAAAAAAGGAAGGAGTGGCTGGGGGGGCACGGAAGAGAGGGAATCCTGCTGTTTATCACACTTGGACAGGGTTGCTCCGTTTGTGCCTTGTTTTGTAAGAAGGTTGTAGACAAACTAGAGAGTATAAAAGGATGGCATGGGGTTTGGCATCTTGCAATCAGAGATTATGACGCTGAGTGGGTTTAGACTAGACCAAGGGAACCAGCAGAGTCACCCTCATGTACTTGACAAAGACACCACGTGAAGCTCAGTGAGCTTTTGTGTGTGTGTGTGTGTGTGTGTGTGTGTGTGTGTGTGTGTGTGCAGCCAGGAGGCGAGAAGACCATTGGGCTAAAGAGACAGATGACAGAAGCTATTCTTTTTTTTTCAAGTGTACTGCCTTGACAACCCTATTGGCCACTGAAAAGCAAATTTAAATCTCCATACATTTTACATATGGAAGGTCAGTAGAACACATCTGACACCTGAAGTCACCGACTACACAGCCAAGCAAAGAATTGGTTTACAAAGATGGAGGTCGCTGTGACCTGGAAGGTCGACAAAAGCAGAATTAGCGTGGCAAAAATTGATTATGGCTCCCAGACCCTGAACAAGGGAAAGAGTGCCCTGCCAGGTTAATTAAAGAACTCAATCAACCTTGCAGTAAGATTTCTATTTTAAAGAAGCGTACTGAGCTATCAGGGACTAATAATATTAAATTTTAATCATATAATTTAACTCCCCCTGTCGAAGTCATGTTTATAGTACAACCTCTTAAAAATGTACTTTTCTTTGGGGAGAGTGTGTACTGTCTGAAATGACACAAATGTCTAGTCTGCCTAGTAATTAAAATCTGAATTTTAAATTACAAATTGGTTTTGTCAATCAGTCTCCTATGACTTTGCTTAGCCTGAGTAAGCGTCTGGGAATCTTATCACCTCTGAGGCTGATGAACCTTATTTTATGAATAAGAAAAGAGAAGCAGGAAATCAGGAGGGTGGAGGATTAACAAAGTAAGTGGTTCCATGGTATCAAGGACAGGCAGGTACTGAGGTACTGAGAAATCTCTCTCTTTCTCGCCTTGTTTTCTCTCTTTCTATCTCCCAGGAGAAAATTTGGTGACCTCACACTGAGCTGTACCCCAGCTGAATTTTTAGTTTTGATTCTAAGACAGAGTCTTTCTTAGTTGCTAAGTGTCCCAGCTTGGGTATAAACTTGCAATCTCTGGCCTCAGCCTCCCTAAGTGCTGGGATTCCAGACTTGTACCACCGGGATGTCTCTTGTTGGATGTTGTATGGGAAGAGGTGCAGCAAAATGATAAAACCTGAGAAGAAAGGGAGAAATGCCAATGGTACAAGTGAGGGTCTGTCTTTCCTGCTGTCCATGACAAGCATCATCTTTGCAGGGTTCTGGAGCAAGTCAGAAATGAAGAAGACCTGAAGAAAGATGGAGGGAGTGACAGTATCCAGAAGCTTCTATTGTCATATTCGATCATCAAGGGAAAAAGAAGTACTGTATAAATAAAAATACATGACTGCAGTCACATGCAAAGTTCTCCTCACTGATGAACCACATTTGAGATGGCAGTCCCATAATTTTGTATCACTCGGAGGCAGCATGACCATTTTAGTTTGTGGAAATGCATTTTATTATAGTCACAGAGCAATGAAATCTGCTCACAGTTGAGTTCACAGACTGTTTCACCGTTGTGACATGACCGTGCATAGTAGTAATAAAAGAACAGCAAAGGAGTAAAGAAATCCAGCAGATTACATCCGGTAGAATATGTCCAAATAAGTATTTCATGTGTGGTACAATAATATACCGAAGTGGTGTGCACAGGAGTCAGTGGGAATATAGAAAAAGAAATGCCTGATTGGTCTCAGAGAATCCGGACTCTCTCCAAAGGGAGGTGCTGGTTGTGTCGGGGCTTGAATGGTGAGCAAGAGTTCATATGTGCATGGGGCAGGAGGGACGTCAGTCCAGAAGCAGTGGTATAACCACGACTAGCCACAGGTAAATGTGAATAACCATGATAACCATGGGTAACTATGGATAGCCACGGATAACCATGGGTGACCACAAATAAACACGGCTGGCTGTGGATAACACTGGATAGCTCTGGGTAACCTTGGATGACGATGGATAACTATGGGCAGAGACAAGTAGGTGAGGACCACGAGGTGCTGTCAGAAGCTGAGGTTCAGGACTCCTAGAATAGGACATGCGAGTGAGGCCAAGGTGGAAGTGATACAGATTGGTTGGCAGGTGTGGGTACACGAGGTAATTCTGTGTACAAGATTTTTAGGTTTTATCCACTAAAGAATGGGGAAATATTGATGGATTTTGGGTATGAATGGCCTTGTCAGAGTTTTAAATGGAAAGATCAGTATATAAACAATAAACTGAATAGAAGCCAGAGGAAAGTACAGGAAGCACCACCCCAACCAAGGCAAAGGGGACAGTGGCTTGGAGCCCTGAAAGTGGCCAGGAGAAAGAGACAAGAGCCAGTGAGGATCTTAAAATCCCAGTCTTCTGGAAGGCTGAGGCAGGAGGACCTTAGCCTGGGCAATTTAGTGAATTAGCAAGACTTTGCCTCAAAAAAAAAAAAAAAAAAAATTGTAGGGGTTGGGATATAGCTCAGGATCAAAAATAAAAACTCTTCATTCAATCCCTAGTACCAGAAAGAAAGAAAGCTATTAAGGAAAAAGGAAAGTGAGGGATAAATGATGGATTTATAAGATTTTTCTACAGGTTGACTTGATCTTACTTATTGATTGGCAGGGTTGGAGTTTGAGAAGATGATTTCTTTGTTTCCAAAATGATGTTTCCTTTCCTGAAGTCCTCCCAGAGAGTTATAGCTTACATTTCCTGCTTCGTATTTTAACATTCTAGTGACATAGTTGTTTCTTATTACCAATTTTGGCTATTTGATTTAAAATTAGTTCTCTCTTACATACAGTATGCCATCAGTGGGGTTGTGTTGCGTGTCTTTGCTTGCTTTTGTTTTTCACAAGTCAGCATTCTCACTCCGCACAGTAGGAGACCTGGATTGTTGCCGCCCACCCTGTTCCCGCTGGGGTGATCTACTTCAGGAGTTAGAATGTGAACAGATAGGACTCGTGCTACTTTGCCAAGAGCCCATAGGTGGCATCCGGGGTTCAGCCGAGCAGTTGTGTAACTTTGCTGTCTACTAGGAAAGGCCTGGGTAGGGCAGCTCATCTTTCTGAGTGGGGGTTAAGACAAAATGTTATCTAGCTGAACCTGATGGCATAGGCTTGTCATTCTAGCCCTCTGAGAGACTGAGGCAAGAGGATTGCAAGTTTGAGCCCAGCTTGTGTTACTTAGTAACTTAGTGAGACCCAGTCTCAAAAAAAAAAAAAAAAATGGCAGCGGGTAGTGCTCAGTGAGTGTGAAGGCCCTGGGCTTGATCCTCAATAATAAGAAAGAGAAAGAAAGAAAGAAAGAGAAAAAAGAAAGAAGGAAAGACAGAAAGAAAGAGAGAAGCAAATATAACTAGCCATCCTACCACTATCAAACTATCCTACCACTTTCCCATAAGATGATCAGCAAATTCAGAGTCTGAGCAGAGAATCAAGGTTTTGGAAACTATGGAGTAGAAAATTTATATTTCTACACATAGACATTTCTTGGTGGTGTATTTTTGAAGTAGAGATTTCAAAAGTAGAGTGAAAGCTTTCTTTGAAGGGTAGAGGATTGTATAAACAGTAGCCTCTTTGGAATCCAAACCAAGAATCTTGTACGTTTTCCAGAAGACTAGTTTTGAATGTCTGTGTATTTGCATAATAGCTTTTCTTGTGTTTCCAGCTAATTACCTTAGAACACCTTCCTCAGATTTCACATCACTAGCTGCTTTCCTTAGAAGGAGGATGTGCCTGTCTCCACCGCTGGCCATTTTAGGAGTGTGCTTTTTAGAAAGATTCTAAATGTGAGCAGTCAGGACGGATGATGACAGGTAACTGATGTTGGAAAGCACTTGCTGTAGGAAACCAAGCAGGGCCCACAGTCTTCTCCTTTCCTTCCTTCGTTATGCGATATGGGCTTCGACGGTGTTAAAGAGATCAAATTTAGAGAAGATCGAAGACCATTTTTTTTTGTATTTCCAATGTGAAGATGTGGAAAAATTTCTTGATGCCTTAAATTAGACTGATCCCCGGGACTTTGATGAGGTGGATCTCTAAGGTTTAACTTGGAAACCCAATGGAAGGAATTCTAGACTCAGTAACAGAGTGTGTTAGAACCGTAATGATCATCACTCACAAACTACGGGAAAAAAATCCTACTTTGAGCTGGCATTTCTCAACACGCGGATACTGTGGCTTTAGGCATGCTGGCTCACACAAACCTTCACACGATTCACACAGCTTTACCGTTTTCTATGGAGTAAGCCCTGAAATTCCCATTTGACAGCAAAGAAACTGAGGTCGAGGGAGATTAAGCACCACCATTCAAGTGCTGTAGCATAGCTTTCGCCCTGAACCTCCCATCTGCACACAGTTAGGAGGCATGTTTGAGACTCCTCAGTAACTTTACAGAAAACAAAACAGTAATAATTTGTGGTCTACCATTATTCTATCCCCCAATTTGATTCTATTTTCCTGTCTTAATTGTTCTTTTCATCACTACATACTCGTGATATGTAATAATAGTATTAGACGCAGGAATGGTGCCCTCGGCCTGCTGCCTCTCCTGTCTCGTCCACAGGGCTCCTTTTCATCTCTGCCAAGCCCATTTCCTGTTTCCTACTGTCTAAAGTTTATTTTGCTTTTAGAACTATTTATATTTTGAGATTCTCAGAGAACCCACGTGGTATTTAACCTTTACTAATTCCTGTTTTTATTTTGAGTTCACTTTTAGGTCATTTAAAAAATTTGGTAAGATGCACACCTTCTGCAGAGACAGATGTTGGCAGCATAGCTAGATGCAAAGTCATTATTCCATTGGATTTCCATGCTCATTAGGGTTGGAGTTTAAGTATTGCTTTTTTAGATGATTTTTTTCTTGTAATTGAGAATGTTTCATGTACCGAAGAATGAAATCATTTTCATTATTTACTTTGGAGTAAATTTCCTCATTAAAAGTCAATATGACCCATAAACCTCAGTCAGATTCACTGCGGATTTGAAGACATCATAGAACAGGATGAAGATAAGCTGGCACTGTCATTTTTTGTGTCCATGTAAGTAATAAAGATTCAGCCATTGAAAGGTGTATGCATGTGTGTATATACACACATGCACACACACAGACATAAACACATTCACGTGCATGTAAATAAAAAACAACTAAAATTTGCTTTGTATTTTATAGGCTTTCATGCTACACAAAAATTAAGGCATATTTCAATATTAAATGATTTTAATTTTCTAATATTTACATTTTGTGTGTTAGGTTTTAAAAAATACAATTAGAAATTTCACCATGACTAGGGTCCAAATTATAATTCCTACAGATTTCTTAATCCCTGATGCATGCATTATATATGCACACATTTAGATGTAGTAAACATATAATATATATTTTAAATATGAACAAACTGAATTCCATTTAAGTCCTATGTCAAATTTCTTTTCTATGAATTTGTGTCATGACTTCATCTGAGTATGCAGAAATTTATCAGGGCAAGAACTTTCATGCTGCCAAAGATTATGGAGTTGGGAACTCTGTAATAAGGAAATGGAAAAAAAAAACCCTATTCCAACTTTCTTGTTTTACTGACATTTTACAATCCTCAGGTCTCTCATGTCAAGTGGCATTTGCATAAGTTATTATTCAGGTTTTGTCCCATAACCTGCCCCACTCTCTGATCCTGGGAGAAAACGAAGTGGTAAAGCCCAGCTACCTGGAGTCTGGGGTGTGGCGGTCCTGGGCCACCTTGGTGCCTCCTTTCAGGAGTTTGTTGAGTCCCTAAGGATCTGAAGCAATAGAATTCGCAAGTGTTTCGGAGGAGGATTCCCCTGGAATCAGAAGGCTTGCTGTGTTTTCTGGATTATTGAATTCTCAGCCCTACCATTGTATAAAAATGCAAAGGAAATTTGACGTTGATGCACACGTCTCCTTCAAATTGCTTCTGTGTTGTTCTCCTGGAGCAGGGTTAAAATGAGAGCGAGGGAAGGAGATGGAATGAAGCAGCAAGTGGGAGAGGAGAGAAGAAAGGAAGGCAGGGAAGGAGGGAGAAAGGAAGAGGAGAAAAGGGGGCCTGAAGGCCGAGAGGAAGGCAAGGACCAGGATGCTCTGCGGGGAGCGGCTTCTCAAGTAGGGGCTCCTCTGACTTTCCCGACGTTCCCACGTGCCTACAGTGGACGAGCTGTTCCCTGGGGGGAGTCACTGACCAAGCATGCTCAGAGTTTGCCCTTCCTCCTGGGGACATGCCCAGTTAAGTGCAGTATATCTGTCAGCAGAGCTTCTAAGAGCCATTGGAGGAAGGACGGGAAGGCCCAGGTGTTACCTGTCAGGATCAAGAAATTGACCACATCAAAACTTGCAGTAAAGGGTCAGTGGCTTCAATCCCCCCAGAGGTAATAGTGAAGCACTTTTGTGACAGACTGTCACCACTGTTCTTTATAGCACAAAGACACTGTTGTATAGAAACACCAGGATATCAACTGTCTGAAATACCCAGAATCAACACCTAAAGACACGGGAATTCAAGAATGCACCGAGCAGTTCGTTTTGCTTATATTTTCCTTCTTGTGTATGTACAAAGGTGATGTGATAACATGTATGGAAAAGGCCTTCCAGCAAGGAGGAAGCAAAAGTCCCGAGGTACGAGAAAGTGTCCTGTGGCCGATTCATCGACGGTGTTTTTGTTGATCATATATAAGATTGGATTTATTTTGTTTTAAAAATAAAAAAATAGACTCTCACTTTACTGAAATTACACTAGAAAATAAATAAAACAAAACTAAAGGAAGGCTAAATTTTATTTATTTATTTATTTATTTAGTCAAGGTCTCTCTTTGCAGTCCAGGCTGGTCTTGAATTCATTGAGTAGCCCAAGCTGGCCTCAAACTCAAGACAACGGTTCCACCTAATTCGGCTTCCCAGAATGCTGGGATTACAGGCATGTGCTACCCGCCCAGCTATGCTGGAGGATGGAACCCTAGGACTCAGGCCTCTGAGGTAAGCGCTGTATTCACTGAGCTACTACGTCAGTCCTAAATGGTGTTGTGTTTCTAGTTTTCCTTCTAATTCTTGTATTTATTAGCATGTGTTTGTGATACATAATAATCACATTCAATGTGGGGAAGTTGGTATGCACAATACTTATATTCAACTGGGAAAATTGGTGTCTGTACAATGCTACATCTTCATTATTTAGGAAGATTAAATTTTATTTATTTATTTATTTATTTATTTATTTATTTATTTATTATTTGCTTATGTGTGACACTGGGAATTGAACCTGGAGCTTTCACACTGAGCTACATCCTCAGTTTGTTGTTCTTTGTGATTTTGAGACAGTTTCTCACTAAGTCCATAAGTTACCCAGGCTGAGGTCAAGCTTGTGATCCTCCTGCCTCAGCCCCTCAGAGTGCTGGGATGAGAGGCCTGTGTCCCATGGCCTGGCTAGAAAGGGTCAATTTTAAATGTATGCTTTACATCAGTAGAAATTTCAGAAAGTAAAAGAAAGAGAAGCACTAAAGAGATTATTAAGAATTATTTTGGGAATATCGTTGTCTTGAAATATAGCCCCATTTTTGATACAGATATTTAAAACTTTTTCCCCCTTTAACTTACTTAGCATGAACTGCTTGGTCAAATGGAAAGGACCCTGAACGATCGTCACACATCTTGAATCCAATCCCGGAAACCAATTAACTCCAGAGCTTCATCCATTACTCCGGCCAGGTTTTCCTCCTACCAATAATACTCATGATCTCTGCCCATTTTCCACTTTTCTGATTCTGCATTTCTAATTAGGTTCCAGTCTGCTCTGATGTTGCTGAGCTATTATAGTCCCACGTTGAGTACAAATGCCTTTAGAAAAGATTTGTATTTGGATCTTTTACTACATTCCTGCACTGGGGAATTAATTCTCGCATTTATTATTGTGTTTTCCTGAATATCATAAAGATCTACACTCTGGTATTTAAAAGGATCATAAATTCTTTAGCCTTTCTCAAAGTACCTGGAGGAAACGAGGTGACATATGTTAAAAACTCTTACCTTCGTACCTACCTAGTCAAATCTATATACATACCAATTATGTGAAACTGATTTTGCCATTATCTTAACTTTTTTCCCCAGTGGTGACTGTTATGAATTACATGTTTGTCTCCTCGCAAAATTCCCATATCAAGGTCTTTATCCTGTAGGTGGTTATATTTCGGGACGGGCCTTCCTGGTTAAATGCGGGTATGTCTTAGGCCCTGAGGCATTTGAGTTAGAACTCTACAAAGACAAATCGAAAGCTTCCCCAAGTTCAGCTACGCACCCCACATCACTGGAAAGCATATGGGTAGATGACTCAAAATAGACATCTTGGGTAATATGAACCATTGCAGAACAGAACAGAACACCTACAGAAAAGCTGAGGTCAAGTTATGCACTGGACTGAACACATTTAGAACAACAGCTTGCTTGTGAAGACTTAATAATGTAGTCGGAGATACTTGACAACCAACCATGGTGTAAAACCGGCTTACACCGCAGCGCAGCATGACCGACCTCACCCATACTTCATCATCCTCGCTCTGGGTCCACCACACCAAGTGGAAGGTTGTGAGAAAGTCATAGAATCTGTGCTGGCCACCATTGTTTTATGCTTGCAAAGTGGCTTGTCTGCTTGATGCCCTATAAGAGTTTTTCCTACTCTCATATCACCCAGAGGAAAATTTTTCATTTCTGGAAAGATGAAAAACACTTCAGAGTTAGGATTATTTAGAAGGTGACAGAACATTGCCTGGTACTTTGATTTTGATGGAAGCCATAGGGAAATGGAGCGAACACCCTGACTTGCTAACTGTTGGCTGTTTCTGCTTTATCCCCCACACCTCATGTCCACGAGGGTTTCCTTCTGCAAGGATCGCACATCAGACCAGAGGAAAAGAGTGGGTTTCTGGTCCCAGTGCAGCCAAAGCAGTTCCAAAGAGAGGCAGAGCCAACAGGAGCAATTCCCATAAAGTTCTTCACCCTTCGAAGATTCTACTAAAGAGCTCTGAAAAGTCTTCTAATGTCTGTTAGGTCAAAGTTGAAGCAGAAGGGAAAATAAACAAGGAAAATCTTAAGCACATCATTTTCCTGGGAGGCTGTGATTTCGTCCGTGACTTTACTTTTCTATCATTTCCATGGACTGTTCAGGTCTAAATGTCAGGTAGCAGAATTCAAAGTGAAACACTTCCCCTTACTCTTGTGTCTTTCTGTTCCCTGGAGTCCTGAGCCTAAATTTCAGATCCTATTTTTGTAGCCCTCACCAGTAGAGAGTGATGGGCCTCGCATCGATTGGAGCCAGTTGAGAAATTTCTTTCTACTAAAAGCTTTGCATGGCTTGAAAAAGGACAGAACCAGGGAAGCAGCAAGGCTCAGTATTCAGGAAAGGAGCTTTACCAGCGGGCGCGCCCACAGTCGCTTCTCAGAGCCTCATGCTCCCTGCACAGCCAATGGTTTTCGCGGGACTGAGCCCTGGTGCCAGCCCTTCCTGCCTTGCCTGTTGTCTAAGCAGCTAGCACTCACAGCACTTTTGTTATTTTTCTGGGCTTTAAAATAAGGCATTATTAATCAAACACTTCCCTAATGGCAGGTAGCATTTTTCTCTTTAGGTTTTCTTGTGATCATAGCACACACATGATTCATTCTGAGGAATCTTGCCTGTCCTTCATCTTACAACGTCGATGTGAGCTGGAGCCAGGTGCACCTCTCATGTGATGCTCATGCTTCTTTAAATCTTCTGTACGCTGCTGTTGACGATGGTTGATTTTCTTGTTCTTTTATTTTTTTATTTTCTCTCCATTTTTATTAGTGTGCTTATGTCATACACAACAGTTACACTGAGCTTGAGAGTTCTGTGCACCTACATTAGTGTCAACTTCACATTCCCTGCCTTTCCTCCCTCCCTGATCTCTTCTGATTTCAGCGTCTCACCTCTTTGATTCTGTTGTCTGTACTTCGAGTTTCTCATTTCAGAGACCATGAAATATGTAACATTGTGAGTCTGACTCACTTCACTAAGCATCATGGTCTCAAGTTGTAACCTTTTACGCACAAGTGATCCAAGGTGGTCTGTCTTTATGGCAGAGTAGTACTCCACTGGGCACATATACCACTTTTTTTTGTATTTGTTGGACATTTTGGCCTCTTCTACAATTTAGCTATGGTTAGCTGTGCTGCTATCAACGTGGATATACGTGTATCTCTGTCATATGTTGCTACCCAAGAGATGTATTGTTGGGCCAAAGGGGATATCTATTTTTTTCCAGAAATCTCCATATTGCTTTTCTTAGTGGCTGTACTAGTTTACAGTCCCACTTGCAATGTACAAGATTCACTTTTTCAGCACACACTGCCCAGCATCTATTACTATTTGAGTTTTTAGTATATGTCATTCTTACTGGGGTAAGATGGTGTCTAAATAATGCTTTGATTTGAATTTCTGTAATGGCTAAGAATGCTGAACATTTTTTCATGCATAATTCCTATCAAAATATACAACACTAAAATTCATATGGAACCAAAGGAGGCCCAGAATAGTCAAAGCAATCCCAAGCAACAAGACAAAAGCAGGTAACATTATGATTCCAGACATCAAGTTATATTACAGAGCAATGGTGATAAAAGCCATATTGTACTGACACAAAAAACAGACAGGTTGACCAGTAGAATAAAACTGAGGATGCAGAGACAACCTCAAGCCTCCTCATCTGTATGATCTGTGACAAAGGAAGCAAAATACTCACTGGAAAAAGGACAGCCTCTTCAGTAAATGGTGTTGGAAGAACTGGTTATCCACATGTGGAAGAATGATTCTAAACCCACACTCGTCACCACACACTAAAATCAAATCAAGGTGGACCAAAGATCTAGATATTAAAATGGAAACCAAACCTCCTGGAGGACAAAATAGCTAAAACTCTTCAAGATATAGGTGTGGGCAAAGACTTTCTTAACAGGACACCTGATGATTATTTATTAGCATGAACCTACATAGCTATGGAAAATCTCAGGAAATTCCCATGCTGAATTTTTCTACCTCAGTCACATCATAGTGCTTCAGAAGATAATTAACGAATGAATGAATGGCAAAATTTAACCTTTCTTTTCCCTCTTATCTCCATATCTAAAATCTGTAAACAGAGCACTAAAAAATGAGATAACATCATTGGAGCCTTGTGATTCATTAGTAGAGCAGCTTGTGGTTGGATTGAGGTGACCCAGTGACCCTCAAGGCCAGTTGCTTGTGCCAGGCCCGTTATGTTGTGTTCTGATTATGCTAACTTTATGTTTACTGTGCCTGGTTGCATGATGGCTCACTGTAAGCAACAGAGGATTGCTGCTTATAATGTGTTAATCACAATTGACCAAAATAAGACATGTTGTTTGAGTGGGATCTGTGTGTGTGTGCACGTGCGTGCCCTTGTAGTGCAGTGCATCGCACAGAAAAGAGGGGTGGACTCGGAGGAGTGGGGAGGGAGCGTGGGGACAGGGAGAGGTGGGAGAGAGGGGAAGGGCAGGGAGGTAAATTGTTGAATTGCGGTATGTGTATGCCCCAATGCCCCAAGTTGAATGTCATTGTTGTCTATTACAAACACACACTAATAAAAAGTATGACTTGGTAAAAAGTAAACATCCAAAAGCGAAATCACAGTAACATAATGAGCACGCGTAGAAGTGAGATTGTAAATGTGTTTTAAGCTTCCTTCAGTATTAACTTCCCGGGATCGCTTGCATACAGCTAAGGTGCAAATACTTTTAGGGCTCGGGTATGCAGGCAGCGGCAGTGTGCTTGTCTAGTGTGCACAGGGCACTGCGTTTGATCCCTGTACTCTGAAAAAATGGATTAAGTTTCTATAAGCCCTCAAAATTATGTTTTTTTTGTTTTATTTTGTTTTATGTTATTTTATTTTGTTTGGTACTGGGCACCGAGCCCTGCGCTTTAGCACTGAGATGCAGCCTTCCACCCTTAGCACCTCCTGCCGCTCCTCTCCTCCCCTCCCCCACTTCACCTTTCAATTATTTTTCCACTCAGAGTTTTGGTAAATTGCTGCATCAACCAGGATGGGCTCAAACTTGCAATCCTCGTTAATGTGTAAAGATAATACTAACATACTAACGCTGTTGAACAACGTGTCCAAGGATACTGACATTGCCGGGGGTCTGCTCGCCTGCCTTCCAACAGTTAGCTCTGCCCTTCCCCTCGTGTCAGACAGCCTGAGCTTCCGCCTTCGGGAAAACGTGGGCGCTTGACTGGACGACTGGACGTTGGGCCGCCTCGGTGACCTCAGTCCTCTCCGATGGTCCCCTGCCTTCCTTTCCCGTGTAGGCCGGCTCCTCCCTGTCTCGCTTTCCGCTCACACTCCCCTGTCTCCCCTGAATCTACGCAGGGAACCCCGTTCTGTCTCCTGGTCCCGGTGCTGCCCCTGTTACCTTAGCCTGCCTGGGTCGCTGTTCTTCATAGATGTAGTGACGTGCATTTGTTTCCTGGGACCGCAGGGTAAGTTACCCGGAGAGCGGAGCCTTCCGAGAAGCACCTGCCGCAGCGCTGGGCCGGCAGGAGGCCCGGCAGCGCTGGTTAGGCAGCCGGGCGAGGAATGCAGGCCTCCGTGGGCACAGGAGGGAGGCTTTCCGTCCCTTCCGTGGACTCCCAGTGCAGCCTCGCACACGCCCTAGCGGCAGGTCCGAGTCCTCCTAGGTCGGGGCCTAGAGGTCGCTTCTTCTTTCCACCTTGGCCCTTGCAATTCAGTCTGCATCAAGCACCTCCTGCCTTGATATCCTGAAGCAAATTTGCACCTTGTCTAGGAAAGGAAATCTGAGGTGACCTTCGATGTCCTTTTTAAATCCCTTCCTCGGATTAAAAAAACCACCACGGATGTATGCACGTGTGTATCTAGCATTGGAGAGTTGGGAAGGGCATGTTTTCATTCGGTTGTTTTCTGAGAAGGGAGGTTTAAGAGAGTAGGAAAATGCATTTCTGTTTTCCTAGAAGTTTGGCCGCGTTACTGCGATAGCCCCAAGAACGGATCTTTTGGCAACATCACACCCTAATCCCCAGCATCCATGAAAACACATTATCTTATATGACAAAGATGTGAGCAGGGAAGATGCGGCCCAGTCTGGGGGGCACACACGTGTAGTCCTGTAATCTCAACCCTCTGAGCGGCTGAGGCAGGAGGCTCACAAACAGAGCCTAACGTGGGCAATTGAGTAACTTAATGATCCTGGACTCAAAATGAAAAATAAAAAATTGGGTTTAGGGTGGAGCTCCATATGAAGGCCTTAGGGTTCATTTCCAGTTCTGTTTAAAAAAAAAGTAGGAAGTGATGACGAGGGTGCCTCCTGGATTATCACACAAAGCCAGTGTTGTTGCAATGGCCCCAGTAAGGCAGGAGGCAGAAGATACGTGACGATAGAAGCAGAGGTCAAACTGCTGTGGGAAGGAGACGGGAGCCAGCTGCTAGGAAACCTCCCTTAGCTGAGGGATGGAAGGACAGGTGCTCCTCCCAGTGCCTCGTGGGGAGGTCCGTTCCTGTCAATGCCTTGGTTTCGGCTCCATGACACCATTTCAGAATTTTGACCTTTGGAGCTTGAAGATAATGAACACGGGTTACGTGATGTCACCGAGTCTGCAGTCATTTGTCTTAACAGCTATAGGAAGCCAACACAATCATTCAGAAACGTCGCAAATTGTCCCAGGGTGTCCTGCTTCACCCAAAGCAACGAGGCTAAAATCACGGGCCGAAATCCCCTCACCTGTGAACGCTTTTCTCTTATACGCCGGTTACCTCAGCTGGTCTCAGGAACCTGGTCACCACACGTGTTAAGGCACTTCCGGCCCCAGGGTCTTGCTCACATAATCCCCTTGCCTAGTATTTTTCCTCCATTATTTCCCTCCTTTTATTCTTTCAAATCTTCATTTTCTGAGTCAAGTCTTGTTATCTGGCCCTTGTGCAGCCTTTCAGCTATACGCTGTTGTCACCTGATGTCTTTCCTTTGAGACACTGATCCTAGCTGTAGCAAATCATATTTATTTATTCTTTAATTTGACGGTTAGCTTCCTTCGTGTGTTAAAGGTGGGCACCGTATCTGTCCTTGTCTTTTGGTTGTAGCAGTTAGCAGAGGACCGGGGATCCCGGAGCCCTGGAAAAAATGCAGCGCCATATGCTCTCTGGTGTCTCCTGTCCTGGATGTCCTGCGGTGGCAGGCACTACCTACCTTAGGACATGTGTTGCTAGAAGACTGCCGCAGGCTCCTTTTCACCCCAGGCTTCCGGAGTCTTGTTAGTTATCTCATTGTGATATCCTGACCACATAGCAGAGCTCTTCTTGTAATTATCATTTGAAAGGACAGAAGGAAATCAAAATAAAAGCCCCCAAAGGTCTTTGAAGGGCTCACAAGGGATGACCCAGCTCCTGTAGATCTAGAGGATTTCTAGTTAATTCTTTCTCCCCAGTAATCATTATTTTGTTTCTTTGTATGAGTGTTTGTATGACTAATAGATAGAACTTTTCCCCATGTGAGGGTAGTTTACATACAAGCACACTTCCGCAATAGTTGAAACAAGCAGGTCAATCAATCCCCCTGTGTGGGTGATTTTGTCAATCCACAATTGGCTCCTGGTTTTGGACTTCCGTTTGCTTTCTGCTATCATATTTTACATACCAATAACGTTGCTATAATATTTTCCCTCTGCCAAAGGTGCTGTTTCAAACATTCCATTTTTTTCTCATTCAATTCTAGAACTATGTTAAACATTGAGAGCCATGTTGAACAAACTTTGAATTAATTCATTTAAATACCAAATCACACTTAACTAGATGATGGTTTCTTTTGTTGTAATATAAAGAAATCTCAAGGGCTGTTTTTATTTTTATTTTTTGTAGTAAACTTGGCAAATCAGTAAACAATGTTCTTTAAAAAGGCTTTCGGAAAGGATTTCTCACTAGATGTGAAGCAAGCTTTGATAATATTGAAAGCAAATTTCCTTTGCCAACTGTTTCATTGTTTCACTTTTCTTATAATTAAAATGTACGCCCTTGTAGTTAATCAACCTTTTTAAAAAATACCACACGTTCATCCATTTTTAAGTTCTTTTATTTAATAATAATGATCTCTATTTTTTCTCTATGATAGACATTAATGGTAGTTTGGAGGGAAATTTTTACCATAATAATATGCCACTGTTCTCTATTGAGCAGAAATTATTCTGGGTTTCTTTCCAGTCTTGAAATATGGCCACACAGTTAATCTCATTCCATTTCATACATAGCTTGAAAAGACAGATTGTATTTTTAATGATTTATGTATATTCATATTGCAATTTTCTTCATATCCAAGATGTAATTTATGGCATCTGATTGAAGGGCACCTTCAACTTGTCATACCTCAGGTGGAACACTGGAGATGTTTTTCACTTTCCCGGGGAGTTGGGACATCTCCTGACACTCAAACAGGAAAACCTGTCTTCAAGTATCTGCATACTTTCAGCGACAGCGTGGCTTATCATACAAAGGATCTCAATAAAGTACATCTTTAATGATTTTGATATCTTTCTGCCCCATTAAAATATCACTTCTACATCAGGCTTTGTTCTTGATTTTTCTAAATGAAAAACTATTGAAAGAGCCAAATCAAAGGCAGCAACTTGGAGTGGGAGGAGAAGCGACACTTCCAGCACTTCTGTCTCCTGTATTCTATGTAAGCTTATACGAGTTTTAAGGAGACATTTGAAAAGGGTGCCTCCTCTTGATCTATATTTCTGGCAGGTTCAAGGAATTCTTCTGTGGCAGCATACTCAAGCATCACCAGTGTGCAGTGCAGTTTTAAAAAATGCAAATGAAAAGGCACCATCTCCTGGGAAAGTGATTCTGAGTTTTAACAGAAAGGCCCTTGGAGAAATGTACTCATACATTTTCATCCATTATTACAACAATTACCTACAAAGGATGTTGTCTGGTAATGAATGGTCTTTCTAATCATTGCTGCTCACATTAATATAGATTCGCCAACCACCCTGCTATAATCTTTTGTCTCTGATAGTCTTAACCACACAACAATGCATGGGTAACTTGCATAAATCAGTCATTTTCAAATGGCATGTATATATACAAATTGTATTAATTTCACCAGCAATCAGAAGATATTATTTATTTATTTTTCTTTAACGTGTAAAGCAATGGGTCTACTTCTCAGTAAATTGCAGGAATGTCTCTTAGAAAAGTGATTTTGGGAGAAGTAAGATGTTACTTTGGCCTTGTGAGAATGAACTGCCGTCTCACTAGATCTCTGCTCATTGCTCCTCACCCTTGACTAGAGGATGCGCTGAGCCTCTTCTCTGCGACCACCATCTTGTTTGGTACCCGTCCTTCCCCCTCAGGAGCCGTGCATGCCCTCTACCGGCTTGGTTTGTTTCCATCTTCGTTTCGTGAACAGAGTTAGAAGCAAGAACGTGAATGGTTTTAGAATGAGTGTAATTTAAAAAATTCAATTCTATCTTCAAAATTTTTGATTTAATTAAATTTATTTACTTAATATAAAGAAGAAATTAAATTTTGAATTCTGATAAGCAAAATTGTGCAGAATTATGAGGATTTACAGAACAATTGCTTTGTGTGTGTGTGTGTGTGCGTGTGTGGACAAGAGACTCATTTTACACATTCAATCCTACACAAATATTTCAGTGTAAAAGCATTTTCTTGAACTTCCCTTTAATCTGAATTTATGTTGAAAAATATTAGAGATAAAATGGTGAGGAATGGTATTTTTATAGACCTTTTTGTGTTCCCTTTTTTTTTTCTTGAGGGGAGGTGTGAATGTTGAACTACGTACCCTAAGCGCAGCAGTGCTCTACCTGGGAGCCCCTCCCACCGGAGTGCACCAGCCGCTTATAGTCACGTGTTTCTTTTGACCATGCCACTCCAGCAGCACAGAGCTCGACTCTATGCACTATGGTTAAGCACTAGTTGAAGGATTTTTTTAAAAAAGATGATGTTGGACCATGTAGACCTTAAGGAACATTTAAAATTTTTTTTCATTTTAATGTCTTCTGCTCTTAATCAGCAGCTTTTAATTGGTGCCTAGCATGGTTTATGATTTCCTTGAAGTTTCAGTATAGATAAAAGGATTATGACTATCTTCAGTTGTAAGAATGATGAGTATGGGCTTTGTGAATTCAGCAAAGTGTGGAAGTAATAGGGCAATAAATTACTGCTAAATGGTGGGATTAAAACGCGCACACACACATATCCACACAGACACAGATACAAACACACATACAATGAAACACTGCATTGCAGAATCCAACTGTGATTTTTTTTTCACTTTTTGAATAATATATGTGCAATCAGAATATCACAGCTTGAAGTGAAATAATCGCTCTAATTTGTATGGCAAAAAAGTCACCCTCATTAGTGATGATAAAATGCAACTTGTGGCAACCCCGGTCTGTGGCTTTAACGTGATTCACAAAGCTGTCTGCATTGAAGGGACTTACTGGAGATGTGAAGAGCTTGTGCCACTTCCGCTGGTGGTGAGGGGTGGGCAATGTGAGTTAATGTTCTAAAGAGTGATTTTTACATTTACTAAATTTATTTCTGAGTCCATAAACCTTGTTTTCTTAAGGCTCATCACTCCCTGGCACATCATGGCTTCTGGTACTGTGGCGGCCATAACTGTGGTTTTCGAGCCTCAAACAAATGACAACAAAAACTTGTTAGAAGGCAGGAAATGAAGAAACTGGTTTGATAGGCAAAACTAAAGTATTTCTTGAGGTCTAATTCACTTTAGACTACTACTAAGGAGGTACAAAGAACAGAAAGCAGGAAGGAGGTTTGTTTAGCGGGCCCGAACATCTACATAAAGACTCAGAAACAATAGTTTAAACAAACCTAGGATCTCAAGTTTGCAGAGGTGTTCAAAGTATTCTGCCTTTTTTAGTCATTCCAGAAGTCCTTAATTCCGGTTGGGTCATTAGGCCTCACAGAGCATGAAATATGAGGTAGTTCTAATCAACTGCTCCATGAATTCTATCCTGAGAAACTCATTTCAACGATCTAGGCTGGTCTAGTGGAGCAGGCCTATAATCCAGAACTCTGATAGGCTGAGGCAGGAGAATTGTGAGTCGAGGCCCAGCCTGGGCAACTCAGCAAGAACCTATCTCAAAGCAAAAAGTAAAACAGGCTGGGGATGTAGCTCAGTGTAAAGGTGGTGAGTTCAACCTCCAATGCAATAATTAAATAAATAAACAAACAAATACATGAAATATTCCCACGCCTTCTCCCTTCATTCCCTACCTCACTCTTGCACCCGTTTCTCCTCCCACGCCTCCCCTATCTTTATATTGTCCCTTTACTTCCTTCTGTGCACACATTGTTGATTCTTGTCTGCCCCCAGCCGGTAAATATGATGGAGTAAGGATCGGTGCCCTGGTTTCCTCTGTGCCCACATCTGTGCTAAATGGTGGCCAATAAATTGTCCTTCAGTGGGCAGAAAACTCCTAAGGCTGTAAGTCAGTAAAGATCCAGAGTTCTAGTGCCTTTGTAGGATTCAGGAGTCATCAGAAACTCCAGAGCAGCAGATCTGAGAAGGAACGGAATCTCAGGTGATGGGTTTGCTCATTTTTTTTCCGCCAGAGTGAAGGAATGGCCCCGAGTATGACAGCATCTTTGCATCCTCTGGTGAGGCAGAGACCCCTCACCACAGGGTTGACCACCTTCAGCTGATATCCTGCGGAAAGCTCGCTTGTAAGACCAGAAACTCCCGCCAGGAGAAGGGAGAAACCATGTTCCTGTGAGACCAACGGCTCTGTGAGGAATCATTGCAAATTACCGAGTCAAAGGAGGGAGCTATAGGAACACCTATGTGTAGTCAAGTCAGACATGCAAAGAATCCCGGGACTTGCCATTTGTCATTCATGTCTGACATGGGCTCGTCCTGTGGGGTCTGCACTCCGGATAGTGTCATAATCCAGTTTAAAGAACTCAGTCGGTGTATGGGGAGGGGAGGACTTTGTTGGTGTAGGAAATGCACACAGAGACACATTTATTGTTATGGTTGGAACAAAAAGTTAAATGTGGGAGAGAAAATAGCTCGTATTTTCTACTTAGATTTCAGAATTTATGTACGTCAGATCTCTTTTCCATTTTGTTTCCCTGTGCTTTGCTCTGGAACTTAGGTGAGGAGAAGTTATCCGGGGGCTCAGTCGACACTATGCAAGCAGCTCTCACGGGTGCTGCTGTCCTTCAAAATTCCAGCCAGTTCTCCCTTGTCACGGACTCTGAATGCTGATTGTTTTGCCTCTTGGTCCCGTGAGTCTTTAGAGCACGTTACACATTTTTTTTTTTTTTTTTGTTTTTCCACAGTGCTTTTTTTTCCCTCAGTAGAAGTTTACTTCACCAACAACTTTTTACATTATTTTCATAAGTGACAGCTATTTTTATTTGTAATTTGTTACAAATTCATTGGATAATCTGGAAGTTCTGGAACCAGAGGACAAGATCAAAAAATTGTTCAATGGCCAAAATTAACAATAAGTAGTATTTTTTATAATTTACTAATAGCTCTCATTTTCTTTGATTTTTAGCTTTTTGAGGGGTTTCCAACCTCTTCCTTTTGAAATTTTACCTTTTCTTGATAATACTTCTTACATCTTTATTGTACAGCCAGTTGCCTTAGATATTTTTTTTTCATTGTTAGGATACAGTACCCAACATGCCAAACTTCAAAGAACAAAGATTTATTTTAGCTCGCAGTTTCAGAAAGTCACAGTCCATTCATTGGTGGCTGGCAATGGTGGGAGTACATGGCAGAAGGGGACCCACGAGGAGCTGTTTATTCTGTGGTGAAAAGGAAGCTGAGTGAGGAAGAGTGGAACTAGTGTATACACTTCCAGGTCATGTCCCAGTGACCCACCCCTTCTGGGTCATACCCCAGGAACCCACCCCTTCTGACCAGGCCCTACCTCCTAAACAGGAAATCAATGGATTGACCTGCATGTCTGAAACATGAGGCTTACTGTAACGCCAGATAGCATGTTCAGCCTCCCATCTAAGCTGTTTGAAGCTTGCACTATCTTTGTTAGCCAGGACCTTCACACTGAGTTACAACCCCAGCCCAGTCTTTTAATTTTTAGTTTGAGACAGGGTCTTGCCAAGTTGTCTAGGCTGGGCTCAACCTTGGCATCCTCCTTCCTCAGCCTCTGGAGTGTTGGGATTACAGGTATGTGTCCTCAGGCCTTGTTCTCTGTAGAATTTTTAAGGAGAAGATTCCCCTCAGAAATACCTAAAAATCACCATTCCTATCTTTGGGCTTTCTTAGTTGTGAGTCTCAATTCTATGGGTCTTCATCCTACCTTTTAGAGTATGTTGCCTTAATGTACATATCTGAAATACATATGTGCACAATTTAGTTGTATGTCTGGGAAGGGTTGCCAAACTTCTGTTACTGTAATACTGCTAACAGATCTTCTCCCTTTTGATATTGACCAAAGATTTTGATCTCATCTTTAATGCAAAAGCAATCAGAAAGTTAAAATGTAATCATTTAAAACTATCTTATTTAGACACTTAAAATATGCATACATTTAAATAGGAAATTTCATTGTGGATGTGCATGTAGTGAAAGCACCCACCACCACTGTGGGTTTCATCTACCATTCAACAAAGACCTGTAATTCATCTTTTCCTACCGGTTAATTCCTGCAATTTGTCAAAAGCACCAAATAAACCAAATGCTCTTAAATATTAACCTTCTTAATGCTAGCCTAGGGATTGAGGAGGAAGATGTGGATCAGTGTTTTCCTTTTCTGACGGGATGAGCCTACCCTCTCTTCCAGCAGGCCAGGGTCAGGGAAGTAGGCAGACTGTCTAGGGGACAACCCAGAGAGGGTTGCTTGGATACTTGTGTTTGC
Organism: Ctenodactylus gundi; assembly: GCA_004027205.1. Taxonomy (NCBI): domain Eukaryota; kingdom Metazoa; phylum Chordata; class Mammalia; order Rodentia; family Ctenodactylidae; genus Ctenodactylus; species Ctenodactylus gundi. The sequence continues at coordinate 272,523 of PVKB01002005.1, read as the reverse complement.
TTTTACCCGAATGAGGTGTGAAAAAAATAATACAGTGCTGGTTAAAATAAGAATAAATTATGTAAAATACACAGTTCTAGTAGTCTCCTTTAAAGTCCTCCCCCTCACTTTCTACACAGTGATCCTGTCCTTTGTGCCCCTCTCTGATGCAGTTCTAGAAGTCCGCTTTTGTGAATGTCTTTACTAGATGTGATCAAAAGCCACTCTGAGTTCTGCTGCCACATTCTATCGCCTGGGAAAGCAGGCCCGTGAAAAGATGACGGCGTGTCCTTATCCCTCTTATTTGTCAGACCTGGCACCAGGTGGCTTCTGGCTGTTCACCAAAGTCAACACAAAAGGTACATGTTTTGAATTGATCCGGGACATTTAGGCAGCCGTGAGAAGGCAACTGATGACACTCCGTAAAAAGGACTTCCAGAACTGCTGAAAGCTGGAGCTATGGGAGTTGACTGGGAGCTGGGGTCTTTGGCTACCATCATTTATTCGGGCTGTTTTAGACTCTTGGCCCTGCCTGGAGCTCAAATCTTGGGTGAAGTGTCCGAGTGAAGCTTGAGGCCTTGGCGTCTGGCCTGGTTCAAGTTTCTCAAGTGCGAGTGAGTCAGGTGCTGGGGTCCGCATCCAAGTTGGCCCCACTGAACTTGCCCTCCCCTCATGGTGCCCACCCAGGCTGGGGAAGGAGGAGGCAGGCGATGTGAGACTGTCCTTCCCTTCCTTCATAGGTATATTTCTTATTCCTGTGTCACACCCAGGCGCTGCAGTCCCTTCTTTAGACTCCTTACCTTGTGTGAATGCATTATTTTGTACATGAAGAGTTGTTCAAATCAATGTTTCTGTGAGGGAATAGAGGCCTATCAGAAAGCCATATTCATTATCTTGCTCTTGTCATTTTGACAAAGGGTTTTTAGATAGTGTTCTAAAGGATTGGCCCATGGAGGGACAAATATTAAATTTTACTTTACAAAAGCCAAGCCAGGCATGGTGGCACTCTGGGAGTCCAACCCATGGGAATGTGCAATTTTGAGTCCCACCTGGGAATCCTCAGAAAGCACCACAATTTAAAAAAAAAAAGCTTAGAACAAAGGACCTAGGTTCAATCCCTAATACGTACACGTGCGCGTGCGCACACACACACACACACACACACACACACACACACACACACACATGCATATGCACACAAAATAAAGAAATGAGAGAAATTGTTCATAGCCAAAGACCCAGTTAAGAGAATTAAGACTAGCGTTGGTTTGGGAGAGAAAGTTACAAGTCAAAATTTTGGCTAAGTACTTTTGTCCAAATACATAAAGACTTCCAAAAGACTTATAAAATAGAAAAATAGAGCATTTAAGAAAACATAAACAGTCACTTCCCTAAAGATGTACACATGGCCCGATCCCTGACCCACACTCCAGCCAACCAGCCCGAACCCCAACCCTCATGCTGCTGCCTGTGTGATCCACACTAAACAGTGAAGCTGTGTTCACCCCTTAACCCGAGTGTCCTTGCACCTGGACCTGCTACCGTGGTGTCAGGTCGTGGGGATAATACACTTTCACTTCCACTTCTCTTGCCATAGTTGAGTCATAGTTTGAGTTTGGTTTTGTCTGGGTCCTTCTTTTGCCTCACAGCTGTAAGATAATGAGATTTTTGTCGGGATCTGTAAGTGCTGACTTAGTGATACTAGTTAAGTCTGACCACCCTCTGGTAAAGCGACTTTGCAGGAGTTGCTGCTGTTGAATCTGTCTCTAATCTGTCGATTAAAGTTAAATGGAGCCATATGAAGCTTGTAATCATAGACTGCTTTTAAAATTCTTAAATTCCATTACTTGGTACACAGTAATATTTAAGAAATGATGTTAGCACCACTGTCATGATCTCCGCCACTCACACGTTCTTATTAACAGTGGATAACTCTTCAACCTTCTTGCCACAATGGAGAGGTAGAATGAAGGTCAGTAAAGGGTATTATACACACAGTCGTCTTCCCAACACAGCTGGTCTTTTTCTCTTTATGGAACCTAAGTGTTCACAGGGTCAAGGGCGTGCCTCAGGCTAGGCATTAATATGGACAGCTTTCTCTTTCGTCTCTAACAAAGGCACCTTTCTTTGTTCTTTTCCGTCGTTATAACCACCCACTCAATTTTTGGAACCAAATGGGAGAACATTGCGCTAAGTCAGTAGCACATTTTAAAATCATCACTTTCTTTTATTTCTAAACTACTTCTGTCACAGGAATTAATTATAATGAGACATTGCAGATACAGCTGATAATTAGACCTATTTTTATTGCCCAAAATATTTGTTTTACTTTGTGTTTTATTAAACTGAAGGAGTTCAGAATTTTGATTTTGATTTTTTTCCCAGGTAATTCTTTCTGGGTCTCTTTTAATGTCATATAAATTTTAGGGTTGTTTTTCAAGTTCTGAGAAAATTGTTGCTGGCATTTCGAAAAGAATTGCATTGAGTCTGTATATCAGTTTTGGCTGTATGTCCAGTTTGTCAATACTAGTTTTGCTTTTCCAGGAACAGAGGATGTCTTTACATTTTCTTAGGTCTTCTTCAATTTATTTTTTTTTCAGCATAATATAGTTTTTATTGTAGAGGTCATTCACTTCCTTGGCTAGGTTTGCTGTTAAATATTTAACTCTTTTTGAGAAGCAATTGAGAATGGAATTGTGCTCCGCTCTTTCTCGGTGAGTTCATTGTTAGTATGCAGGAATGTTGATTTGTTTCTATTAATTTTGAATCTTGGAATTTAGCTGAATTTGTTCATTAGTTCTAAGAATCTTCTGGTTGACTTTTTGGGGCTGCTATGTAGAGAATCATCTCATCTGCAAATAATTTTAACTTTTTTCCTTCTCAGTACATATTCCTTTTATTTCATTCTTTCCCTAATTGTTCTGGCTAGGTTTTTGACTACTAAATTGAAAAGGAGCACTGAAATTGGACAGTCTTGTCATATTTCTTATTTAAGGGGAAATGCCTTTATTTTTTCCCCATATAGTAAAATATTGGCAGTAGATTTGGTGTGCATAGCTTCTATTAACTTGAGGTAAGGTCATTCTACACCTACTTCATCAGAGATTTAATCACGAATGGATGTTGGACTTTTATCAAAGGCTTTTTCAGCATCAATTATATGATTTTTGTCCTTGTTTTTATTTGTGTGATGTATTAAATTAGTTTATTTGCATATGTTGAACCATCTCTAAATTTCTGGGATCAAGCCAACTTGATCATAGTGTATAATCATTTTAATGATGTACTGAATTATGTTCTGGTGTGTTACTGAGTACTTTTACATCTATGTTCATTGAGGAAGTTGGCCTATTGTTTTCTTTCCTTGTTAAATCTTTGTCTGGCTTTGGTATCAAAGTAATGCTTCTAGAAATGTTTGACAACATTCCTACTCATTCAATTTCATGGATGTTTGAGAAATACTGGTGATAGCTCTTCTCTGAGGTACTGGTAGAATTCTGCAGTGAGTCCATGTAGCCTTTAACTTTTCAAGTAGAGATTTTATAACTGCCTCGGTTCCCTTACTTGTTTAACGTCTATTCAGAATTTTGTATATTCGCGGTTCAAGTTTGGTCTCTTGTACGTGTCTAGAATTTATCCTTTCTACCAATTCAATTATTTTGAGTATAAGTTTTCAAAATATTTCCTTATTTCCTTTCATTCGTGTTTGTTGTAATTTCACCTACTTCCTCTCTAATTGCATTGATATTTGTTTGCTCTTTCCTTTTGGTAATTTTGGCTGGAAGTTTTGTCAATCTTACTTATTCTTTCAAATAACTGATGGTTCAATTCATTTGCTTTTTGTTTCAATTTCGTCAATTTCTGCTTTGAAATTTACAAGTTCTTCTCTTCTAATACTTTTGGACATAGACTGTTCTTTTTTCTCTAGGATATCGAAGTGCATCATTTAACAGTTAATTTGGAATTTTTAACTGTATATTCATAGCTATAACTTTTCCTCTTAATACTGTTTTTATTTGTGTCCCACAGGTTCTGGAATGATGTGCTTCCATTGTCACTTGACCTCTATAAATTTTTTAATTTCATCCTTGGTTTCTTCTGTGACTCATTGTTTGTTTGATAATATATTATTTGGTCTCCGTGTATTTGTATAGTTTCTGTAGTTTCTTTTGCTACTATTTCTAGTTTTATTTCACTGTGATCTGAAAATGTGCAAGGAGTGGTTTCATTCCTTTGTGTTTATTGAATCATGCCTCATGGCCTATGGTATGGTCTGTTTTGTGTTTTCCCCCTATTTGATTAATAAGTATATATACAAAACATAACATTTACATCAAATTTGAGTATTTTGTGCATTTATGTATTGCATCAAAGTTATGAACCCTTCCCCTCTCCCTTTTTGACCCTGCCATACTCTCCCCCTTCCCCTAGCTCCCAGTATCGCACCCACGTAGTTCTATGTGGAATGACTGTATTCCAGGTTTCTCATATTAGAGAAACCATTTGATATTTAACCTGCTGCATCTGACTCACTTCACTGAGCCTGATAGTCTCAAGTTGCATCCATTTATCTACAAAAACCTCAAAATTATTTCCCTTTATAAATGAGTAGTACTCCATTGTGTAATGTAGATATGGTCTCTTTTGGGAAAAGTCCCATTTGCTACTGAGGAAAGGGTGCTTTCTATTGATGCTGGTTAGAACACTCTGTAAATATCACTTAAGTCCAATTGCTTCATAGCATGGTTTAACTCTAACATATCTTTGATGATTTTTGTGCAGTTCACCTGTCTATTTGTGATAGTGGAGTATTGAGGTCCCCCGTTATAATTGTAGTAGGGCATATTTATCCTTTCATATCCAGTAGTTTTGTTTTATAAAATTGGGTACTGCAGTGTTGGATGTGTATAGACTGGTATTTGTGACTTCTTGTTGGATTGTTCCACTAACTCTTGTCTTCATCTCTTCTGACCCTTTTGGCATGAGGTGTGCTGTGTCTGAGTGTAACGTAAGTCCTCTGCTGGGTTTCTGGATCTAGTTGCATGAAGGTCCAGTTTCTACCCTTTTATCTTTCAGTCCATGTGTTTCTCTGAAGGTAAGTTTGTCTCTTGCAGGCAACAAATTGGTGGCTTTTGTTCTTTAATCCAACCTCCCGCTCTGCATCCTTTGGTAGGAAAGCCAAGGTAACTGACATTGAGTGTTAGTACTTGCGGCATCCTGTCATCATCACCGTGCCTCGCTGTTTGCTTTTCTCCATCATTGTCAGTTCATTCTCCACCTTTTATTGTTTCTTTTCCTCTGGGATCTTTTGCACTGTTAAGTCTCTCTGTCTTGGTCTAAGATTCCCTTAAGTATTTTCTGCAGTGCTGATCTAGTCATCACAAATATCTTTCGGTTTTCATATCATGGATGATTTTAGCTTCAGCACTCGAATGACTTTACCCTGTGATCTGCTGCCCTTTAAGGCTTGTGTTGAGAGATCAGCAGTTATTCTGACAGATTTGCCTTTACAGGTTACTTTATGTTTTTTTTCCCTTGTAGTTTATAGTATTCTCTCTTTGTGTTGAGTATCTAGGATTTTGATTATGATGTGTTGCAGAGGGGCTCTTTTCTGGCCAAGGTTATTTGGTGTTTTCTATGCCTGTGGTAGTTTAATGTTCATTTCTTTTCTTAGATTTGGGAATTTTTCTGCTATAATTTCATTGAACATGTTCCCTGTGCCTCTTGTGCTGTCTTCCATCTTCTGTTGCACTTTTGTAATTCTGAGGTTGTTTCTCTTTGAGTCGTCCGTCAGCTACTGCATCCACTTTCCTTCTTGTCGTTTTGTTTTTTGGTCACCAAACTGTATGATCCAGTTTTTCAACCTTATCTTCAAGATTCAATAATATATCCTCAAATTACCTAATTGGTTTCCCATGTGAGTTTTTCATATGCCAGATGTTAGCTTGGAATCCTTTCAGTTTTTCCACTTCTCTGCTGAAATTTTCCTTCATTTCTTGCATTGCTTTCTGTATTCTTTGGTGTGTATGTCTTCAATATAATTATTATACTTTTTATTGATTAAGAGTGCTGTTTGCTTGATTAGATCCTCTTTTACCTCACTGAGCATTTCCTGCATTTGCTTAATCCTACCTTGTTAGGGCTGACTGGCCAGTAGGTCCACTTGTTTTTGACTTTGTTTCCTGTAGGTTCTGCTACTTCATGGCCCTTGATATCAGCTTCTGGGGAGCCAGGCCTTTTCACAGGGGATTCTTTGCCTTGTTTCCCCAGGTTTCTATTGCTGTGTGTTATAAATCAGATACTGTCAGTGGACTCAATAACTTTCATGCAGATTTTCTTTCAGTACATTATTTCTTTCCTTGGAATTTCTTTAAGTTTGTTTAGATTTTAACACTCATGTCTGTTTTTAGCTTACTCAGCTATACATTTTGGGGACCTCCTTAATGATCAACCTTCTGCTAGTTACCTGATCTCCTCCACTTTTCAGTGCAGGAGAAATACATTATAGTATTATATGTAGTCTAAAGACCAGATAATTGAATTGGCATACATTGGAAGTCAAGATCAATGTCTATGCCTCCATCTACAACATGTATGAAAATCTACAACAGCAAAGTAGAATACCAACAATTTTTTGGCAGAACCTAATAACCAGTATAATATAGCAACTACTCTACACTTAACATTAAAAGGCACAGTTCACAACATCAATGTATCTATCTAAATAAACCTAATATTGAGCTATTGAAAGGTTCCACTAGTGTCAGGACTGTAATATATCAGCTAGTCTTCTATATTGGTTACCTAGCATACACCAAGCCTTCAGAAGTTACCAACCCTTATTGGACTCCAACAGCTATACCCTCTTTAACAATGAGACAGATATCAATATCAATGGGTAAACTTAATACAAACTGGCTATTGACGCATTGGAACAAGTTATCATCTCATAGAACCCTTCTACTCTTCACCTTAGAATTGTATCTGTCCTATCAATGGAGTTGTCTGTATAGATGGTCTAGTAACTAAGTAGATGAGTCTTAAAGGTGACATTAAATTTTTGATGATAATATCAACAATTACCAGTGACCTATGTTTAACCAAATATTATAAGAATCATCGATTCTCCACATGCCAAAACATATGGCTGTGAGTTATCAATGCTTAATAACACTATCAATAAGAGTGTTGGGCTCCAGGTTTTTTGTGACTATGAGTTCATTCTGATAGTTACAAGAAGTATGATAATTACATGAATTTGCATACTTGTGCAATTTAACAGTTATGTATAATTTTTATATTGCTGCTTTTTAAAAATAATGTAGCCTGCTACTTAGCTTAAATGCTAGCATTGTATGCACTTTTACATGTTTATATGTAAAAACTATTTTTTTCTTGTCTTAGGATTTTGCTTTTCATGTTTACAATGCAATATTGTATTTGAATCCTTTGACTGCCAGATTTGCCAATTTGAAATTTCAGTTTGCGATTTCCCTAAGTTCTGATGGTGACATATGAGATGTTACACTTGCAACTGAAGTGCAAATACCATTAAATTTAGTTATTAGTTTTTCACAATCTGTACTGCACTCTAGACTAGAATGAATTTTCTGACCACTACAATCTGGTTTGGGATCCTTTTATGAATATTCCAGAGCATTATTTTGTTGGTATAATAATGAACCATAATTAAAATGTAGATAATTAGTGAGAATAGAGGCCTGACCAAGAGTTAAGGGTTCCATTAGGGCTTCTGGCACGCTATAAACCATCAGGGAAAGAAAATGCTGAAAAATGCCAAGTTCACGAGAGTATTGATCTTCTCAATGCACTTCAGCCTGTCTATAAATAGTTTTCTTAAGCATATAAATTAAGTGTATTAGATAGGAAGTGCAGTCCTTGATTCACTAAATGGGATTAGAAAGAGTTTTATAATTGTTCTCTCCCTAAGCTTTAACAGATACCAGAAAAATCCATTTGTGATGACCACGACAACTCTAACACAGTTTCACAATTCATTAACTTCAGTAGTCAATTTCCTCCAATTAACGAATCACTCCATTTTATGTCATCTGACAATTGTCCCTTAATTTTTAAAACTCTTCTTAAGTCAATGTACTTATTGGGGCGTCTTCAGGTTGTTACTTAAATTAAATCAATTAAGTCAACTAAATTTGTTAGGAGAAAGCAATCCTTACATGAAATGTAAAGTTGCTAAATAGCAGAATTTTACATATTTCAGTAGGTATCAGAGATTACTGTAATTATTTCCAACCTTTTGAAGTGATATGTTACATTTTATTTGCTAATTAGCAATTCAAATAGCTCACTAATTGTTTCCATCAATACTTGAAGAGGAAACATAATGAGCTGTAATATGTACATTCTTCTCCAGCTCCAGTAACTGTGACCTTCCTTCACTGCGGGAAGATGAAGGGAAAAACAGGAGACCAAAGATAGACAATTTAAAACAATGGAAAGTAGGGAGATGAGGGAAAATAAGAATAGAGAGGTAACTACTTCTATCGAGTCAGAGGGAGGAGGGTAAATTCAAACTTAGGAAAAGGAAAGAAAAGAATTTTTTTTAACCTATAGCTGCCTTCCTCTGAAAAATCTCCATGTACACACATGCACACACATACACATACGTACTCACACACTCACGTGCACACTCATGATATACGTGAACATTTCTAGTCCTCTTTCATATTATTTTACACATAAAATAGACTTCTCTTGAGAAATGCGTGCCCACATAACATATCCACATATGTACAGGGTAAGTTCTATCAAGACTAGACGAAATAATTGGAAAGTATCATCATATTCTCTTCAATCACAAATGACCTACAAAATCTATTACTTCATATAGTTTATATTGAAATGAAGAATTACTACTATGTATGTATTTGTGATGTGTATATTGAAGGGCTAGAGGACTTGCAAAATGCTATGATATAGTTGTTATTCAACTTAAGTATTTTTGAAGTTGATGCACATGAGATGAAAACATGCTCTGGCCTAAACACCTGCTTAGCATTTTGACTGGATTAAATGAATGAATCTGGTCCAAAGATTCAGGGCTCTTGACTTTTCCATGACTCAGTTTCTTTACCTATAGGGGTAAATACATGTTTTTTGGTGAAATTTTTGTGTTAAGTTAGACAAAGGACGTGGATTCCTTTGTACAGTGGAGAAGGCAGTGCGCTGAACTGGTGCCTGCCATGTTGGCAATGGCAGTAGGTGGTTCTTGGTCATACATGCGATCCCAGAAAGTCTTGGCTGCAGAAAACAGAAAGTGATTTTCACTCCACGAGCAGGCTCATATCAGAATTCACTAGGGCTGTTGCCCATGTCTGTGCCTTTGTCCCTTCTAGGTAAAGAGGATTTTTAATGGATTCCACCAAGTTCTACTTCTCTGTATATCTTCATTTGATTTATTTGGTCTCATACGCCACTGTGTTGGTTGTGGCTCTCTAGCCATGTTCTGTAAAGTGTGTTTGTAGGATGACGAATATCGTGTTTAAAATGAAAAGTCTCAGCCTATAATTAATATTCAATTACCTTAATTGAATATTTCAAAATAGCAATTCAGTCAAATGTGAAAAATTTTGTATGTTTTTTCCTTCCAGGTTGTTGGCATTATTTTGACATGACTTTGTCTATATTGAAGCATATTATTATCATAATTGATAATTTTAAATATTTTTAATAATTTCTATATCTCCCTTGACTATATTTAGCTCCAGCATACTTAAAATACTATACAACTAGGAGTTAATAATAATGAGAGGTGACAGAGCCAACAGTCCACAGAATCCCTTTTCATTCACAAAAGCCACATTAAAATGAGTCTAACTATATTGTTTGGTGAAGGAAATACAAAAAAATGTTCCTCAGTCCAACTCTTGCTTTAAAAAAAAATTCTGTTTCTTATTCTGAAAAATCCCCACCAGCACTGGGCATTGATCAAGTGTCTTAAGCAATTGCCCTCATACACTTCATTTCAATGCACGTCGTACACACTTCTAAAATTCAATTTAACATTAGGGTCATTTTGTGTACTGTGTTATTTCTATTGGTTGTCTGCATTGATCTTGCTTGCTAGATACTTGACAAAGATCTACTGTGCCGTGTTGCTGAAATGGGGAGTTGATGAAAGTTCCTTCCCCATTGACAGCTCTTCAAACATGAGAGGGAACCTTCAGAACATTAAACTTTCCATGAAGTATTATTTCCCTCAGAACAGAGGGAACTGGCATGGGACGAATTGTATAGTGGGTAGAGCTCTTGCCTAGCAAGTGCAAGGCCCTGACTTCTATTCTCCAGCATCACGTAATTTGGGCATGGTGGTTCACACCTGAGACCCGAGCACTTGCATGAGTTCAAGGCAGACTGGACTCCATAGTGAGCTCAGGACTGGCCTTTACTATAGAGCTAGAACCTATTTAAAATAAAGTAAAGTAAAGTAAAATAAAATAAAATAAATGGAGGGAACGGAGCAGCTGGGAGACACCCAAACTTTACACGAAGGAAACTGTCTGTATTTAGCATCTCCAGAGGAATACTCCTCACCTAGAGAGAACAGACTAGTCAAAACATTCAGGAAAATAGTTCATAAATGATGCATCCTCAGAGGTGACAGAGCAAAGGCTGAGGAGAGGTGTGCTGGTGGTGGCATGTAAGTGGAGCTGGGAGCTATAAATAGCCCATTGCGAGGGGTAACAAGCAGAAATTGACTGTCAAGCAAGACTACTTTCTGTCAGACTCAAGGATGCTGAAATGAATATTGAAAGGTAGAGGGCAAAAAAAATTAGAGGGAGAAAAAACTGAATGCATAAAAAATTCTCATATACAAAGGGAGGGAGGGAGGGAGGGAGAGAGAGAAAGAGAGAGAGAGAGAGAGGAGGTAGAGAGAGGATGATTATTTTATCTAAGTATTATTTTGAACATCTGATGCACATTTCTTCTTAGAAGTCCCCAACAGCACTTCAGGAAAGAGAATGGTGCTGCTCAAAGACATCATTCTTATTTATAGAAATTCTGAATACCTAAGAGTAATAGTCTCCAAAATGTTTGACATTGGGAACAAGTTTGATAGAAGACAAATTTTTTCATGGATAGGGGTGGAGAGGATGGCATTAGCATCACCTCCTGTGTCCCCCCCCCCCCCCCCCCTCAGATAAAAGGGCATTAGATTCTCCTAGGGAGCACACAGCTTAGATCTTTTGCGTGTGCACCTCATGGCAGGGCGCATGGTTCTGTGAGAACCTCATACCACCACTGAGCTGAGTGAAGGCAGAATTCAGAAGGTAACATTAGGGATGTGGAGTGGCTAATAAATACCATGGAATCCTCACACCCCTCCTGGGGTGTGTTTCTTGACTGGTATGGTACTAGTCTGTGGCCCAAGTGCTGAGGACCCTGACATTATAAGAAATGAGAATTTGCAGATGTAATTGCTTTCGATGAGATGAGCAGATTATCCTGGGTTATCTGGATAGATCCAAGGCAATTACATGATGTTTATTTTATTTTGTTTCTCTCCCTGCCACTATTTTTATTAGTGATTACGTGCAAAGCATAATGGTTACATTGAGCTTGAGAGTTTGTACCCATAGGTATCGAGTCAACTTCACATTTCTTTCACCTCCCTTTTTACTCTCCCTCTCCCTCCCTCATCTTCCCTGATTTCCAACATCTCATCCCTTTGATGCTATTATTTATTTATACTCTAGGTTTCTCATATTAGAGAAACCATGCATATTGAACATTCTGAGTGTGACTCGCTTCACTAAGCATAACGGTCTCGTGTGTATCCATTCTCCTATAAAAAGCCACCTGATTTGTGGCAGAGTGGTACTCTGTTGAGAACATACACCACATTTTTTTTTGTTGTTGTTTCTATTAGTCTCTTGATGGACGTTACAGAGTCTTTCACAATTTAGCTTTTGTGAATTGTTCTGCTATAAACATGGGTGTGCCCATCAGATCCAGCAATACTTCCTCAGGGTGCTTTCCCAAGATTTATAAGAATCCTGAAAAGTGAGAGAGTGAGCTAAGGAAATCCACTGTGGCATGATTCAGCATGACTAAGCTTTTGATCATGGAGGAAGACTCAAGAGTCAATGAACACAGGCCTTCTCTAGGACAAGAAATGGCAAGAGAAGAGCTTCTTTTCCAGACCCTCAGGCAGAAAGGAGGCCCTGGTAACACCTTGTGTTTAGCACTCTGAGCAGCATTCCACACTTTTGATCTTCACAATGGTTAGATAATAAATTTGTGTTGTTTTAAGGCTGAACTTTGTAGCAATTTATTATAGCAGCTGGAGGAATCTAATAAAAATACCATTAGGGAGTCAGCATTAAATTCCCATTACAGATAAGAAAACAGACTCTGAATTGTGCCGCACAATTTCCAGCAAGTTGCAGTTGCCGAGTCAGGACTGGAATGTTGACCTTTCTTCCTCGAAAACCTGATTGAATGCCATTGTTTCCAACTGCCACTTTGCTGAAGAGAGGGAAAATAAAACTGAGAAATTAAAATAATTTTTGAAAATGAGAATCTTGATATAACCGGTAACATCTTGAAGTATTTTCTCTGGTCAAACAGGTGAAGGTTTGTGCTTGTATGGGTCCAGTGCAATTCAGACGATAAGGCTCAGTTACTCTGCAAGCTCATCTCCACATCATGACCTTCACAAAGGGATCGCTGGTCTTTTGCTCTTTTAATTGAGATAATTAGGTGTCTGGATTTAGGTATTTACCTTCACATACATTGTTATGGTTTAGATAACAGTGGCCTCTGGGTGCTCAAGTGCTGGTGGTTTGGTCCCCAGCTCTTGGTGCTATTGGGAGGTGGTGGATATTTGAGAGGTGGGGCCTAATGGAAGGAATTTTGGTTATTGGGGGTGTATTCTCAAAGGGAACATTGAGACTCCGACCCCTACTTCTTTCTCGTACTTTAACTACCACGAGATGAACAAGGCTGCTCTGTCATGAGCAGGGCCAACTGATCATGATTTGAAACCTCTGGAACTGTGAGCTAAAATAACACTTTCTCCTTTTAACTTGATTGGCTCAAGCATTTTGTCCTAGTACTGAAATGCTGACTAACGCTAGCAGCTTTCCTGTTAAGGTTTTTGATTTAAATTAAGTTTTATCTGATTAATAGTGTTGCATGATCTTTATTGTTCAACATTTGAATGTAAATCTTCTCCCATCCATTGACTCTCTTGGAGAATCTTCTTTCAAGCAACCTTTGACTTGATTTCTTTTTGAAAAACAAGTGCAGTCAACGTCTCTGTCTCTTGCTTTTAATATGTAAATAAAGTTGATAGAGTAAAAACTGATATGCTGTAATAAAAAGATCCAAAGTCCATCAGTTTATACAAGGTAGAAGATTATTTCTTGTATGCGACGTCCAGGGCAAGTGGCGAGGCTCTGTACCCTGTGTCATCCAGGGACTCGGTGACCACGTGATGATGCGCCCCTTGGTGCACACCCTCCCAAATTACTCCTAGTAAGACTGCTTGCAGCCTGGAGAAAGGAGTGAATCCAGGATTTGAGTTTTAAAAGAATGACCGTGGGAGGACAAATTTCACTTCTTTTTGTATACCACTGGTGAGAACCCGGTTACATGGCCTCACAAACTCTGTATGTTTCTAAGTAGGCAAAAAAAAAAAATTTGCAGGAAGAAATGAAATGATTTGGAAGATGACTCTGTAGACACAGTGAATTTAATGTATTTCATTTGTTGTGATTATTAATATATTTATAGCAATGTCTTATGTTCTTTTTCCAAAAATTATTTTTTATTAGTATGCATTTGTGATACATAATAATTACATGCAAGTTGATGAATTGGTATATGTGCATATTTCATCTTGGTAATTTTATTTCTGTTCCTCCATCCTAACTTATTGTCTCTCCACCCCTTTTCCCTCTCCACAAAATCGATTGTGTCCCTATTTTTAACATTCACTCTTTTATTTTGATCTTTTACTTATTATACTTTGGGTTTCTCATACTAGAGACAACATGCAATTCACCCTCTGTGTCTGACTCATTTCACTAACCCTGGTGGTGTCGAGGTGCATGCGTCATGTTTTGTTATCATTCTTTTTTACAAAATTCTTTTAATTCATTTCCCCCTTCTCTCTCTTTTGATAATTTAAGGAATTTCCGCTTGCTACTTGTATTTATTTGTCTTCTAAATGCTCAGTTGCTTAGTATTAAGTCTTGTGCTTTGCTTTTCCCCCTCCATACTTTATTATAATGACAGGGTCATGGTCAGAAGGGCAGAGTGTCTAGTTAGGGTGCAAGGTGTTGTATCCTGAGCATCACTTGCACAACTTTGTGATCTTTATTTCGAAAGATCAGTGGATGCCAGAGGAAGTGGGAGAGTACATAGGTACAGCACAGAGGACTTCTAGGCTGGTGAAAGTACTCCATATCCTCAGTGGTAGGTCTCTGTCATAAACGTTTATTGACATCCATAGAATGCATGACACCAGAGATCAGACTTGGTGGGAGTATGGATTCTGGGTCATAACCTGGGTTCATTAATTGTAGCAAATATATTAGTGTAAGGAGAGATATTAATTATAAGAGAGTGTATGCATGCTAGGGACAGGGGTAAGGTATATAACCCTACCTTTCCCTTAATTTTTCTATGCACATAAAACTGCTCATAAAAGAATAAAATCTTTTGAAAAATTTGTTATCATTGTTTTGAAGTTCTCAGTTTGGCTGTGAGCACCATGATACACAATGGACAAAAAGTAGCACAACGTGACTGTCGCAAGTCACGTTCCTGTTGCTGGGACACACTACCCAGACCCACAAAAGAAAGGAGGGAAGTTTTATTTTAGCTCACAATGGCAGAAGGTCCTGGTGTATGGCTGGACAAATCTGTTCACTGACCTCGCGACAGGAGGCGGAGAGAGAAGGGCAGAATCTGGGGCAAGAATATACCCTGTCAGGCCACAGTCTCAGTGGTTCCTCCCTCCAGCCCGGCCCCACGATCTAACAGCACATGAAGTCATCCACGGATTCATCCAGTGAGCCCCTAGGATCCAATCTTCTTCAAAACATATGAGACATTTGGGGGATATTCCAGATCTAAATCAAAACGATAGATATGTAACTTTGGAAGGCCAAAGGCAAAGGTTTCTCAGGAATCGATCATTAATTTTCCACAGGGGAGTTCTGAACAATCCTATTAAAAGTGGCACTTTTATGTTTGTTTTCATTCTGTTTCTAGAACCCTCTGTTAGTCATTTTTATGACTACATCAAAAGGTTGAACATATGTATGTGTGTTTAGTGAAGTGTGTAAAATTAAAACAGTACTTTTCTCTGTGTAAATGTGTTCAGTTCTGCAATAAATCAAAAGTATGGCCTAGAACTCATTTCCTTTCCTTGTATGGCCTAATGGGAAATAGGATCTGAAGAGCACAGGATTCCATTTTATTCCCACCTAACAGATGGGGGCTCATCTGCAGAACAGTGACGTGTTCCAAATAGAAAGAAGAAACCTTCATTGAATGCAAAGAAGATTGGGACGTATTTTCCATTTTCCCCATATCTAATTAGCAGTACATTTATCTGGCGGACAAAAAACTGGTGTCTGGGGGAAATTATAGACCACCCTTGAATACTTGATTGACTATTCTTGATAAAATGTTGAAGCAAAATAAGAATAAAATGTGACTCTAACTATTGAACATAGTACAGTCATTTCTATTTTCAAGAGGTAGGCCGACCTATAATGATAGTGTCAAGAAAATAAAGTCTGAGAATGAAGTAAAGCTTGAGGGATAAAAAATATAAGGAGAATAAAATTTTTTTTTGTAGCTTACATCTGAGTTTGAATCGACAATGTCTTACGAAAATAGAAAGCCTGGTATTCAACTTTCTTCACTGTAGAGTAAGATTAAAATTAAAAAGGGCAAATGGATCATGATGAGAATGAGTAACACTGAAAGTAAGATAGGGAGGCTGTAAAAAAAAAAGAATGGCTTGCTTTTCTAAATGACAGCTACTTACATTTCTCAATAACCTGTCAGCACAGTGCATATAAATATAGTCTCTAATTTGTTACTCTCTATCATAGATGAAAATGTGAAGAACTAGTAAAATTTAAGAGTAAAGTTTTTTGAAAAGATTGATTTTAGGGTAAAATTTTAGATTTGATGGGCTTCATTTTGATTTTAGTGCGAGGAATTAAGCAAATACCATTGATATCTTTAAACTATCGACTGTCTAATGATTTTAATAATTTGACAAAATAAGATGTTTGCAGCTGGATTTCACACGCCCCTGAAAAGAAAACTAGTCGAGCCCTGGGCCTTCCCACCCACCGCGTTTGCTTGGACATTAAGATCTCACCGCCTCTGCTCTGGTATCTTCGGAAGATGAATATTTCTCTTCGCTTCAGTGATACAAGGAGTGGTAGCATTCATGCCCATTTTTCATCTCCTTCTCACCTGCTCTGGGCTCTTGACAGGGCACTTTAAAGACTGAGGGGCTTCTCACTATATAAACAGGGCTTGAAAACACTTGCTGTGAACCGTGACAGTTGAGACTTGCAGGTTCACACAGCTGGAAGGTGGAACACTTATTTAGAAGCTGGAGGTGTGGCACAAACCCTGCCCTGTGCCCAGAATAGGAGGAACCCATCAGACCTTGCCTCTGCTCCTACGAGCTGGTATATTTCAGACACAGGAGTTTATTTCCCTTGAGTTCTCATGAATAAAGAGTCATCCTCAAGAATATTTTCATTCAGCACTATACATATTTAGGGAAGAATTTCTCTCTAATGAAATTGCCTCTGTCTTTCTAAATGCAAAACATATAAGGTCTCCAGAAGCCAGTACTGATCTGTTCTAAAGTCCATCTTATTTTTTTTTTTAGCATTCTTAAAGTAGTATTTAAAAAAATTCATGTATGTTTAATTTACTTAGTATTGGCAGATTGCAGTTTATATTTCATTACTGAGTTTATAACAAATTATTTAAGTCACTTGAAAATGGATTTTGGTTGAGAATGTAAACTCCAAGAAGGTTTTTGTCACTTTCTCTTACTTCTGCATCCACAGCAAATAGAACCTACTTGGCTGAGTCCTCTACTTGCTCCAAATTACCCATCTCTGGAGCTGCCTCATTGACAAGGCAGCATGTCTCCACCACCATGCCAAGCTTCATTCCATCTTCTCTCAATCTATTCATTTTTAGAAAGAAACCCCAGCAGTTATGATTTTGTAACATGAGGTCCAGTCTGAGACGTCCTTGAATCTCTGAGTGGCCGACTCAGAAGATACTGAATACATACATCTGGAATTTAGGAATGTGTTGGATGCTCAGTGAAAATGCTGGAATTACTGGTATGCAGAATTACCCCGGTCCTGAAGCTTGAGAAGACCTCCAGAGAGTTCTGGCAAGCGAGGAGCAAAGGTTAGCCCTGGAGGCACTGTCATGGGTGAGGTTAAGGGGGGAAAGAGAAGTCTGCGTTTGCTTGAGGAGCTTAGAATGAAACCCCCTGTACACTGATGTTTTGTGAAAACTGCTCAGAAACTGTGGATACGTGCCTGGTCTTAACTACCATCACCGTGTGCACATTGCCAACAGCAGCCCAGAACACTGACGACCAGCTGAAGTGACCTCCCCACTCCCTGCTTCCTTTCTGAGGATTATACTTTAACCATGTTTCTAGTTGGTAAGATGTGCCTCCAGATTGGCGTCCTTAGGGGTTCCAAGTAAGCATGCTTCTTGATTGTCTGCGGCATTTGGCCAGTCGTGATCAAAGGAGATAAAATTAATAAGGGTATGATTTGTATCTTTACAAAGTGTTATTCTATGTGGTAGGGGAGGAGGGTAAGGTGCAGAGAAAAGCAACTGAGGTTATTTAGAAAGTGAGAGAGGAAAGGTGTCAAAAGAATACTATTCGAAGGCAGGGCTTATGTGGGTGAGGGCTTAGTGATCCGTGTGGTTAAGCTGGAAGGTTTTAGAGAACATAATGCAAAAGGAAAACGAGATATAGCTGTGTAAATGCATGAAGCATCCACCAGCAAATTTCAGCATCTGCGCACATGGAGTTCTGTATGAAGAATCTTAGGAATGCAGCAAAGCAAAACTCAAAGAACCGACTGTTGACACACTTTTTTGACATGGCCTTTCAGTTTTGAAGGTATACCCGGTGCCCTGGTGACACGGGAAAAGAAGGTCCTCACCTGGGGCCAGGCTACCGGAATGTCTGTGCCAGGGGGGAAAACCCCGAGCCTCTCAAAGTTAAAAACTTGAAAAGATTATTGATAGAGTGAAAACACAGATAAGGAACGCCAGCCCTTTTGATAGATGTCATCAGCTAATAATGACCAGCTATCACTTAGCAAAGGCTTGGTTCTAAGTTCTTTGCATGGAACCCTTTTGAGTTTTCATAATGACCTGATGAGGAGGATATTTATTATCAGCTTTATTTCTAAGGATCGGAAGTTGATATATCATGACATTAAATGACTAGCTTAAGGTCACCCTGAAGAGAGAAAGGAAGGGTTCAGACACAGGAAGGCTGCTTTCACCTGGACTGAGGAAGATGCACTATGTAGATGAACCTGTTAGCCAAACACAAGGGCAAAAGAAATATGAAAGACGTGTTGCTTGATGAAATAGCATTGGAAACGGCTGCAGACACTGAGAAAAGGTACAAGAACCGGATTCTGGGCATCATAGAGCTTGCCGGTTGGGACATGGCTGGTCAAGGAGACCCAGGAGCAGTGACTGGAAGGAAGACGCACACGCGAAGGAAGTAACCCATAGAACAAAAATAACTACCAATGTCAAATGCGTTTATTAGGTTGGCGTGTTTATTTGTGTTCTATAGAAAAATGGAAATAGTAGAACACATATGTAAAATCATGTTAGAGTATTTACTGAGACTTGCAGAATCGGTACGGGAGAGTCCAAAATAGCCTTTGCATGTAGAAGAGCTGGAGGATCCATTGGTGGCTGGAACAAGATGAAAGCCACAGAAACAGGGGGTCAAGGGTGCAGCGCCAGTTTTAGGTCAGGGGCCCGGAAGCTCACTGTAGAGCTGCTGGTGCCAATTTGTGCTGGAAACAGCTGTTCAGAGGCGATGGTGAAGACTGGGACTCTTCTAGAAGATGGGAACACTTCTTGTTCTTTCTTCTTTTATTCCACTGAGGCAGACTACAAGCCTATTGGTTAGTGCCACCCACATCTGGTGGAGGGCCTCTTCCTTCAGCTTTTTGTCCTGTCAGTCATCGCCAGACACACCTAGAACGGTGCCTTACCTATTGGATAGGCAGTCCTCAACTGATTCAAGTTGAACACCAATGATTACTAGTCACAGATGGGAAGCGTTAAGGGATGACCGCTGCATTTGGTAACGCTGAGATCACTTTTGAAGCTGATGGAACCAGAAGTTTGCAGGACTGGATTGGAATTGGGTAGGAGTGTAGGAGGATGTTTGATCACAACAGGTGGCCCTTCTTCCTGTCTACAGGTCCTCTGTGACCCCAAGGATATATAAATGGCACAGAGTCAAGTCCAAGTTGGTGAAACTTAAAAATTTTTGATTCTATAAAATGCTTGTATTCTGGGTTTTTCATATTAGAGAAGCCATGCAGTATATAAACTGAGTTTGACTTCATCTAATGTGATGATCTCAAGTTGCACCCAGTTACCTACAAAAGCTTTCAATTTTATTTGAAGTGGAGCAGTACTCCATTGTGTACATATACCACAATTTTTGTATCCATGTGTCTGTTGATGGATATTTCTACATCTTCCACATAAAACATACTATGCACTATGAAAAAGTGTATTTTAAAACACTGGACGGTAAGGTATAAAGATAACTGCCCATATCTTGGGGTGAAAGATGTTGGGGAAAGCATAAATCTGAGGAACTGGACTTTGTAAAAAGTCAAAAATAATTTTAAGTGAAAGTAGAAGAGTAACATTTGTCTTGTGAAAATGTTTGCCGTTCAAGAAGCAGATAAAGGATTTCAATTTCAACAAAGGACAAACAAATGGGTATAATACTTCAAATAATTTGCAGCCCATCTAGGGGTAGGAAGCTGAGCTAACGAGTGGTGATTTGAGTGAAATGAGTCAGATGCAGAAGACTAAATATGTTAAAAATCTCATGGTTTCTCTGATTTGGGAAACTCTGATCATAGGCATTCATTCTATAGAATCAATTGGGTGTAATAGTGGGAGTTGCGAGGTGGGGAATGGGGAGGGTGTGGAAGGGCCAGAAATGGAAGGGATTGCAAAGTTACTGTGATATATATGTGCACAAAATACTCAATTTCATTGTAAACATCATGTATCACATATATATTAATAAAAATGGTGAGAAAAACTAATTTAAAGTTTAAAACCCAATTTAAAGAAGATGAAGTATAAATAAATATTACAAGTATAAAGAGGAAAAATTAAAAACAAGAGTAATTACAGAATGTACATTAGTAAGATGGGAAACTATTTCCTGTCCATTAGCTGTGAGGAATTGAAGACCGTTTAGGATATGCTGAGGAAGAACAAAAAGGGAAACTGTTTCCTTTCTCTGACAGTGAGAATATTGAGTGGTACAAACTTTTTGGAGCTAGTTTGGAAGTCTCTGTCAACAAGTAGCTGATAATATAAAATTTGAAATTTAGCTTTGTTTGTGCCATTATTCATTCAACATGAAGGGTGGCCACGAGTGTCTGTTGTAATATTTGCAATAAAAAATTAGAAACAAATTAAATGCATTATGAAATATTAAGCAAATTAAAAAAAATGAAAATCTTAGGTTTAGAAAGCATTTTTTTTTGATAATAGGATGATATAATCTCCAGGCAAATGTTAAGAACAAAACAGGAAGTTGTGATTTTTCACCTATTTATCAAATTTGCTTTAAAAAGATGCATATTTAGCAATTATGATCTGAGAGCTTGTGTCCCTGGAAAATTTACACATTGAAATTTAACCCTCAATACAATAGAATCAAAAGATTGGGTGTTTAGGAGATAACTAGGGATCAGTGCCCAAGTCAAAGGGGCTTTGCTCACCCACCATGTGAAACACAAGAAGAAGTAACACAACTATGACACAGAGTCAGTCCTCCACAGGTGCCAACTCACTGGTTCCTTGACCTGGGGCTTTCTTGCCTCAAGAAGCGTGAGCAATAAACTCTTTGGTTTATAAGTAACTCAGTCTATGGTATTTTATTATAGTAGCCAGAACAGAACTAAAACGCTAGTCCACTAATGATGCACATAAGACAAAGGAAATCAACCTGAAAAATGTGAAGCAGGAGTAGGGTGGTTTCCGAGGAGTGGGTTAGGATGTGGGGAAAGAAACAATAAAGAGCATTCTCCAAGTTTCACTTGGGCCTTTTCAGTGAGTAATGCTTTAAGATCTTTAAAGAAAAATTATTTTAAAATGAAAAGAAGAATAATTATATTTTCACATTTCCAAACATATCCAGACCAAGCCTTCATGGATAAAAGAACTTTGTGATAAGCAAAGCCTGAAAGATCTAAAGATTTTTCTCAGAATCAGAAAAGTTGTTTTAAATGTCTGAAAAAACCCTGCGGAAGAGAGAACTTTCCCTTTTTGTTCAATATGGATTCCAGCACAAAAGTACATATGTATATTTTATTACATGCATATAAAATTAGACACGTGTGGGAAATATGTGAACAGTGGCTCTTTCCTGAGTGATAACACTTGTACTTTGTATATTTTTATAAACTTCTCTTTCTGCAAAGAGCTGTGATTATGTCTTATAACAAAGTGAAAAACAAAGTTGACTTTCTGTTATGTAACAGTTATATAATGTCTAGGAATCCGGCTCTTGACAAGGGCTCCTGCGAAAGTGAGTGCCCTCTTTGCCGCCCCGCCAAGAGCTCAACAAAGAGTGCAGCAGAACACAAAGAATAGATTGCTCTTGTACATGTCTGTGCTTAGATTAGAGCTATTAGATAGTTATCAGAACGCAATGAGGAGATTGCATATTGATTACCTGCATCTTTGTACTTAGCTTCTTGAGAAGGTAAATGGGGTGGGCACTACGGGTTGGTCAGCGACTTCAGCAGGGCTATGAGAAGTATTTGTAGATTCTGAACACTTTCCTTCCTTGAATTTTTTCTTAAATTTTCTGCCTTGGAATAGCACTGGTTGCCTTAGTCGCTTTTTTGTTGCTGGGACACAAAAGCCAACACCCACAACTTGAAGAAGAAAAGGTTTATTTTAGCTCACAGTTTTAGGAGGTGTCAATGCATTCTGAAGCTGACAGCTGTGGAAGGCTCTCCCTCTCGTGGGACAGACGCATGGCAGCTGCTTCAGACTCAGGTCTACTAGAGGGGGACCTTAGTCAACTTTACTCACTGTTCTTAGATAAAGAGAAAAATTAGAGTACTTAGGTACACATTTGGGTTTCTAGCTTGTGGAATGTCAGTAGATAAATTTCTTTGTTTTAGCCACTGAATCTATGGTACTTTATAACTGCACCTGTAGAAAACTAAGAATACACAGGTCAAAGGTTCTCAGAACCGCACTAGACAGAGGACATTTGTAATGGGTTGAGGGATCTTCAAGCCTTGATCCGAATGGTGATTAACCAGGGCAGGCTTGTGACTGCATTTAAGGTAGAATAAATCTGAAGAGAAATTTACACCAATTTAGATAGTGAAACAAAGCATTCTTGTGCTTTCTCGAAATTTAAAAAGTAGTCTAGTCATAAAATGAATTCCATAAGGAGCACGAGTCTGTCAAAGGAGACTGTCTTAGATCTGTGTGGCTATCATAAGATACCTGATGATGGGAAACATATAGAGAAAAGAGGTCTATCACATTCACGATTCTGGAGACTGGAAATTCCAAACAGCCTGACACTAGTATCTGTCAACAGCCCTTCTGGCTGGATCACAACATTTCCAGAGAAGTGGCAAGAGAAACAGCCATATAAAAAAGAAAAAAAAAATGCAGACCATCCTAATTTTGTAAGAATACGCGTTAGTAAGAGCTAATCCATTCCTAGAAGAACCACATTTATCCTGTCTCCGTGTGGTGTCTTCATGGAGTAAACACCTTCCACTGGGTCCCATGACTCAAGTGTCCCTCACCAGCTCCCAAAGCCATTGTAGGGAGCAACAAGCCTTGAGCACAGGAATCTTAGAGGGCAACACAGTCAAACTACACTCAAACTATAGCAGAGGCTGAGCAAAGGTGCATCGATATTGAGACCTGCAACAGCAACGATGTACGTCTACTGAGAGCTCGGAAATCACGTGGTCACCGACACGCTCTGAGTTTAAAAGCAGCGCCAAGATACTGAGGGTGCCTGGTAGCCTGAACCAACAGTTCATGTATTTATTTGTTTGGCGTGTTTGCCCTTTCCTGTCTATCTCCAGCATCCGCTGCATTGGGTTTATCTACATTGCTTTGTGCTATCAGTTTGAGGAAATTTTATTTTTGCTCTCATAACTACTCTCCAGTTTTTACATAATTTCCCACTTCATTAATTACATAAATTTACCTTCATTTTAAAATCTGATACACATGCTTATGTGTTTCGTATATATTTTATCTTTTTAAATCCTTATTAATTCATATTTTTAAAAATTTTGGCATTGACTATTATCTTTTATATCTGTTGTGGTTTGAATCTCAGTGTTCTGCAAAAGCTTCATGTATTTGGAAGGTGATTGAATTATGGAGACAACACATTCATCAGTGGATTTAAACCATCGACAATTTCATAGGCTGTGACAAGACAGGGTCTGGTGGAAGGGATGGACCACTGGGGGCGGGGCCTGGAGGAATACGTTTGTGTCCCTGGCCCTCCTTGCTTTCTGTTCTTCCTGTCACTATGTCACAACAGCTTTCATCCATCTAGGTCTTCACCATTTCTGGTCCAGCGTGAATGGACTAAGACCCCTGAAATGTGAGCCCAAATAATCTACTCCTTTAGGTTGTGGTCACTGGATGTGGTGTCCCAGTCATGAGAGAGTGAGCCAACACAGTGGCTCTGGCTTTCACTCACAAGAGTTTGACACACTCCTTAACCCAGCAGCAATGCCATCTTTACCTAGAATACACACAATCACCACTTATCTTTCCTCCATTTTTATTAGGGCATATATGTGAGATGCAATGGTTACATTGAGTTTGAGTATTTTGCGCACATGTGCATTGTGTTAACATTACAATCTCTTCCTTGCACAGCATCTCCACTGTGGATTGACTCTCTGTCTCTCAAACTCTTGTTCGTCCTCGTCTTGACTGAGTGAACTTGATTTTGTTAGGTTTACGGGTCTCATGCACATGCACACGAAAACATTTCTGTTATGTTCCTCTTTAGCAAGGACTATAAAATAACCATAATCTTTTCCTAGTGTATTCAAAATACTCTGCTTGAAAATGTACTTAAATTCCAGAAAGCTTTATAAAAATTCAAATGACAATGGCACCGTCTTTTGTACTTGTCATTATCTTTCCTCGGCTCTGTCACTTCCATGGCAACACACATTGTATTTTACTTTGTGTTTAAAAATTATTTATGCTGAGCCATAAACTAGATTTTTAAAATGAATATTCAACAATGCCTTCCAAGTGGTGAAATGTTCCAGTCCTCATCTTAAATCCTTCCCACACACAACTTCTAAATTAATCCTTTGAGGTTCAGCTCCGATGGTTTCGCTTGCCTGCTCAGGGCCCACCAGTGGCTCTCCGTGGTTGACCAACTGCCACCCACACTCCTGAATGAGATTCTGGGCTGTTGACCTTGACAATCTGTCTTGACCTGCTTTTACCACCTTCTAGCCAACCTCCTAACATCTGCCAGAGAGTGCTCGTCTATAAGCCACAGATGGCATAATTAAAGTGACACAAACAATGAAGACATTATTGAATAACAAACAGGAAGTGTTAAAAAGATGACAGCAAGAGTGGTTTAATTAAAAACTTCAGCATGCGTACTGTTCCAGCTCACCTTTTCTGCCATTCTTGTGGCATTTCCGGTACTCCTTGGATGGCTGCTGCCTGTATTAGGTCTATTACTAAAAATGGGAAAGACCTTCTAGAAGCCTTCCAACAAGCTCCCCTCATCTTGCTGGGCCGAGTGTGTCTCCTCCACATCACACACTTCCTAGGATCAGAACTGAAGGGATAAGAAGCTCTGGCTCTGACTAGGACTCCTCAGAAGACATGATTTTGTAAGGGAGAAAAATGACCTGAGTTCCCTTGTGGAAAGAAAAGTAGCAATAAGGGTGGTGAAGATCAGCAATCCTCAACTTTTTGGCTTTGTAAAAGTAATTTTTTCCCCATGAATGGGGGTGTGAGGTTCTATAGCACTATCTCAGCTCCACCTTGATCATTGGCACTAGATTCTCATAAGGAGCATGCCACCTAGATCCCTTGTGTGTACAGGTCACAGCAGGACTTGCACTCTTACTAGAGTCTGGTGTCAGTGACCTCAGGTGGGCAAGTGAGCAACAGGGGTGGGTATAAATTCAGATGGCGCTTTCCACAGTGGCCTGCCACTCAGCTCTTGATGTGCGGTTCAGGCCCCTAAAGGCCCAGAGCTGTAGCACTGCAGGACCCAGGGCTGGGAGAGCTATCATGGGAATAGCCACTACTGCAGGGCCCGTGGATGGGAGGCCTCTCACAGGAATGGTCGCTTGTGTCATCAGGCTGGCTACACTGCTCATTGTAAAACTAAGAATCATACATTTTGCTGTTGTTATATAATTGCATCCAGGGACACTGACCAGTGGAAGACCTTGCTAATTTATTCTGCAGGTATTTCTTTCCTCCCTTCCCCAAGAGATATTGTTTTTATTAGCACATACTTAAGAAATATACAATACAATATTTACATTAAACTTGAGGAATTGGTCACTCCACACATTGCATCAACCTCAAATTCACACCATTCATTTCCCCTCCTTCTTTCTCCCCCTCCCACCCTCTCTCACATCCTTCTCCCTTCCGCAAATCCACCTCTTAGCTCTCCACCATCTCTCTTGCTTAGTTCTTTTGTTATTTGTACCGTAGGTTTCATATCTTTCATATCTAATCTTCTGTATCTGATTCACTTCACTAAGCAGATTGGTATAAAAGGTGCATCTATTTTCCTATAAGTGACTGATATTAATTTTCCTTTAGAACAGAGTCATACTCCATTGAGTGGACCCACCACATTTTCTTTATTCATGTGTCTGTTGACGGACATTTTGGCATCTTCCATGATTTAGCTATTAGGAGCTGAAACTGAGGCGTTATCCAAGCTCCCAACATGTGCAAGTCCATTTGTCTTAAGTTGGACCTCTTGCCTCTCTTTGGCCAATATCAAAGCCTCTTCATAGAATTGAACTCCTGCATCTCTCCTCCGAAGGCTGAGTGTTTTGATGACTGACCGGCCCCGGAAGTGTTCCTCATCTGGATGCTTTTCAGGGAGTGAGAAGTATGTTTGGAGTCACAGAAAGGAGCAGGTTGAGCCACTCCCTTAGGAGACCTCAGACTCTATGGGCAGCCCCGCCCTCATGCCCTCACTGTTGTATAGTTTGGGGGTCTCCACCTCAGCCACCCACCTGAGCTCTTGTTTGTTCAATTCCTTCTCCTAGTCCAGAATGAAATGTTTTCATTCTTCTCTCCCTAAACCCAAGTGGGTATTTAATTTATATACTTAGTCAAGTAATACTTTGTTTTACCACGTTTGAATATGATAAAAACAATATGTAAAGAATTGATTTGGGGTGAATTTATGAGCTGGATATTTCGTCCCAAATTGAAAGCATAATATAAAAAATTTTGTATAGAATTCTTTATAATTTTTTTGAAGTTGCAAGTACATTATCGTAGTCAGGCATTTACTTTCAGATTTATTCACTCATATATATGTATGGATATAAGTATGTGTGTTAATTTTACAAGTGTCTTATTAAAAGAAAATATACACATTTGCACTACTTGGCCAAAAAACTCTAGAATGATCTCAGAGTGGCTAGGTGTCCAACATTGTTTTCTTCTTCTGAGAAATAGAGTCGATTATATATATATAACCTAAAGAAGTACTCACAGAGTAGAATGTGACATTATCCAAAAAAATTTCTTGCATTATTTACAGGAAGCATTAATTATTCAGCCACTGCTTTAATGGATTGGAACTACACCCCAGGATAAAGCACAGAAACTTTGTGCAGTAAGTTTAAGGCTTGAAGAATTTAATCTCCTGAGTATTGTTAATAAATGAAGTTTTTCTCCCAATTACTCTGACTCCAATGAACACAGTTTGGGCGAGACTTGTATATTAACGCTGCTGATGTTTGTATTCTTTGAAATGCCATGCGAAACAGACATAATTAAAATTCTTATTTTATGATATCACTAGATGACTGAAAGCAGAGCTACCTGCTCATTAATTGGAGTGAAGCTGAATATAATTCCTAGTTATTCTCTTTTATTGGATGTCTTTTGTTTTCAAGATAATTGTGCGCTGTTTATTTGTTTGATTTTCACTTTCTCTGTCTTGCCTAAGAAGCAGTGCATTTCCTACAAACACCTTGAACTGTGAGAAATTAGGGAATCCCACACAACATTTTTACGTGCCTTCATTAAGAAATTAATGATACTTCCAGGCAAGAATCAAACAAAATACATACAAATACACTTCGTGTTTCTAAATTAAGTCTGTTTCAATTTGCAATTTGAAGGTGTTTTGAAATTTGTTATTATTGGGTTCTGTTTCTCTCTTAAATATGTATGTATACACACACACACACACACACATATGATCTCAAATATGCTGTGACTTTTTCACACTTTGTTTTGGTAATAATCTGGAGAAAGATGATGTATACCTTTATCTTTCTCCCAAATTTTTCTTCCAAACTGGCATGTCCTTCATATGCCCAAGTGATCTAATGGTGATTTCTAATGATTTATATCAGATTCACATGTTTGAGTAGATCCAAAAATGTATGGCCTATGAAGACTTCCAATTTCAATTAAAAATGGACTTAAACACAAGCTCCCTGCCCTTCTGGGGAGTTGGTTGTCTTGGTTCAACATCCAGCAGTGCAGTGAGATCTACCTTTGGTAAATGTCTTCTATATGGAGAAAGGCATGGCACATCGTTCCAGCACGGCGCTTTGTTTTGGGGGAATGTTTGATAAGGAATGCACTCCAGTGGAATCCCAGGGAGGTTTACATTGTACCAGTGAGGAACAGCCATGACCTTGAACGCCACTTTTCTTCTGCTCTCTTTGCTCTGGGGTCGGAGGGTTGTCACGATCCCTTTCCCTGTCTCCTGGAGATACTGTGCATCCTTTTTCCCTAAATCATACTGCAGCTTCCATTTGCAAAGATCACAGAGATTTATAGTCTCAGCTGTGACTCATCAAATTTGTTACTCTTGTGGCATTTGAGGAGAGATATTTTTAGATCTGTGTAATACTTGAGGCCCATCTGGAGACTTTCCCAATATTAATGGACAAATGCTACAATTTATAAGATGTGGCGAGCTCATAAGACCCTTGACCAGAAATTCCGGTCATAATTACCTTCTGATTGCCAGTCAAGGTTCCAGGTTTAATGTAGTACTATTCCTGCCAATGCTTCTAGCACCTCAAAGAACCTATTGGCTATTACAATGTTGGCTCGGTGTGAGGTATGAGTGACATACAATCTGATGGGCATGTGTTTCCACCATAGACCTTAAGGATTTACTCCTTTGAGTTACACTTGAGATCTTGGACAGGCTATGTCCAATATGTATGAAATGATAGTGAAAAATAGGAGATTATTGTATACATTTTTGATGCATCACACACTTTTATAGTATTCCTATTTGTAACAATTTTTAAAGCATTTCTGCAATGAATCTGGAAAACTTATGAAAGCATATACATTTTTTATGCATGGTTTCTTTAGTACTTTGTAAAAATTTAGTTCAAAAGAGTATGTAAGGATGTATGAGCTATGCAACACTTGAGTATCTTCTTACGCCTTTTAGAGACCATAGTAGTTATGTGTATATACATTTTTCAAGGCAATATCTTGACTCTTCAAACATTTACCACTTATGCTGTCATATTTTAAATATTTGATTACATGTCTAAGAGCATTTGGTTTATTAGTAACTAAAACGAAGACATCCTAAGATGCAAATAGTTTTATTAAATTTTCTTAACTCTTCAATAAGTAGGGAACATAAAAACTCCACTGCCTTTAGGATGCTTCATTTAGAACAATTTCTTGAACAAAATATTTGATTCGATCCTTCCTTTACACTAGCATAGACATTAATATATGTTTAAATCTTAATTTCTGTTTAGTTTCTTATATCAAATGTGACACACTGCAAAATACTGGCATGTTCCAATGGAATTTTCAATGGAAAGTTGGTAGTGCATTCAATTGGACACACCCTTCATTACGTTTAATGAAGATTAGTGCATTTGGTGTGCAACAAAATAGTACCGTCATTGAATCAGTGGAATATTCTCCCCATGACTGCTGATGTAAATAACACATCTCTTTTCAGTCATTTAGTTTCTCATAAGCATAGCTTGCTTTTCTACTTATACAGAATCAAAATGCTGTTCGAAGAGTAGAACAATTATGAGTTACTACTCTTTCTCCAATTCAAGGAACAACTTGAAATTATCAATAATTTCTAAAAGTAGCAGTTCCAAGGGGAGAGGTAAAGTACTTGTGCCTTGAATACAGAAGAAATGAATACGTATCCTTACCTTTCCCTTTAGTGAAATGGCCCTGAAAGAAGCCACTTGTCACTGGTGAATGTGATTTGTCCAAGGTAAAGCAGTGACATGTGCATCAACTACTGCGTGTCATTTCGTCTGAACTGAGAATGTATGAAGCACGTGCAAAACTTTCACCAGTGCTTTGGACAAGAGGTTAGAGCAACAGCAATGGCTGCTTGCCTGTGAATGAGAGAAAAGGGAGGAACAAAGAGAAGGAAGGGATGACAGTCTTCTGAGTCACAAGAGCATCCTCCCTATGCAAGCATCCACCTTAGGAGTGTGGGCTTATGGGTAGGTACGCACTTTTCAAGAGTTGAGGTGCGTCACGCGTCCCAGACTCCTGACCTGATCGGCCACTGCCATATGAAGTTCTTTGAGATGTTTCTTTTGTTTCTTTCCTCCGTGTTTCTAAGCAAAAGTTTGTCCTTTTTTCTTTTTAAAATTTAGACTTTTGAGTAAATTCTGACTATATTATTGACCCCATGCTGTGGAAAATAAGTTTTTAGTTTTAATCGCACGCTTACAGAACACCAGTTCATACGTGCACATTCACTGTTGCTCATGTTACAGTTATAATACATTGACTTATTTTTTGGCTAAAACAATTTGGGTTTAGACATGTCGACATTATTATAAGCTATTGACAGGTAAGTGCATTTTTTTCTTTTCTGTGTTTATTAATGGTGGATTAGTTTAACTTAAATGCTGACTTTCAGTGTGAAACAATGAATTTTTTTATGAATTAACAATCGCTAGATTTCTGCGTACTTCCTTTCGCACTTAGTCTGTTGGACCACTGGAGGAGTGACTCAGAACTAGCAAGAGAATCTGATACCCAAGTGGAAAGCGAGGAGAACTATTGGTAAGAAAAATCTACAGGCTCTGGTTTTGAGTCAGTCACAAAAACCATCATAGAACTCACGTAACTCTGGTATGCAACAAAAACGGAAACGTTCAATAGTACAGAGCCCATGAAAAGAACCCGGGACACTCCAGCCGTAGAGTGGAGCCGTCAGAAGAAAGAGCCGAGGATTCTAGCAGGAAAACGAAAGCAGTGGTTAGAGAGTAAACTCCTTTCTGGAAACTAAAACATGACGAGCAAATACCAGACTCTAGGGGAGGCAAAAGCTCTGGGCATGGGTGCTCGGAGGGAGCTACCCCGCCACCGACGTTTTGATCAACTCTCCGGACATACCGAGTAACAGAATCTGGAGGGGCCTGGTAAACACGCACCCGCCTCGCGAAAGCACCAGCTCGTCCGGTCTTATCATGAAAGAGAGGGGAGCAGAGATGGACAGCTGAGAAGCACAGGAAATGGACATCACTTCCTTCCCACAAGTCCAAGTCATTTACCGAGATAAAAAGGGAAGCAGTGTTGATTTTGAGGGAGGAAAGTGGTGGCACCTTCCTGGAAGCCAACAGCCAAGGCAAAAACTGCCAGATCCGCGATTGCGATTACAGCTCCCCAGGGGCGTCCTTTTCTTCTTTCCAGTTATGTGATCTGCCACGATGGCCCATATACGTCTATATTTTACTTCTCTCTTCATCTGTGAAGGGATATTGTGAACTGATATCTAAATTATTTTTAGGACCACGAATTTTAAATACATTAAAAATAAATAATACATATAAAATAAATCATAAATATGCTATATAAATCTTAAATACATAAAATCCCTGAAAAATTACTTAAAACAATAATTCAACTTGATGAGAATGGAATTTAAATTCAATAATAGGGAAAGGTATGTACTCTTAAAGTTGTGGCATACAACCATATGTTTACAATTTTTATTAGAGTTAGGCAAAGATACTAACAGAGATAATATTTTGGAGCCAGTTGTGGTAGTGTGTACCTCTAACCCCAGCACTCTGGGAGGCTGAGGCAGGCGGATCGGAAGTTCAAGTCTCATCTCTGTAATTCAGTGATTTAGCAAGACTATACCTCAAAAAAATAATAAAAACACTGAGTTCAGTCTCTCAGTCTATTGTACCACACACACACACACACACACACACACACACACACACACACACACACTCACACATCACGTTTTTGTAGTTTTTTTATATACACATTGAACATTCACTATTATCCAATCTTAAAACAAGATATTTCTAACCAATTTTATTTTCATTTTCTTTAAAAAACTCCACTCTTTCCTTGACTTTTTTTTTTTTTTGGCCAGGGGGAGGCCAACTCCAACCCAATTCCTTCCACTTTTGCTTTCTCCCTCAGTTAACATTTTGCAGAGAGAAGAGAGATGTTGTAAGTCAAACTGCTACTTTGCACCTACCTTCTCATTACTGCAAGTTTAAAATTATTTCCATCGGAAACAGCAGAGTTGAGGAAAGAACCAATAATTTCCCCCATAGAGCAGACCTGGGAAGTAATCAAAGGAAGTGACATTCCATAGTTCCTTTTATAGATGAGCATCTTTCTGACAGGTAAAAATGAAAACAAAACCACGACTTAAGCAGCAATGATCGCATGGCAGAAGGAAGGAGGTTCTTGGCACTGTTAATAATCACAGAAGAGCGGTAGCCTTCCAACTTTTGAGCAATTGCTGTACGCCGGGCCTTGTGATGAGTAATTTACCTTGCATTTAAGGTAACTCCTCCTTTTCCCACAAGCGTAGAGCTTTGACCTCTCATCCCACCTCCCCTTTTTTTCCACTTCTTTGCCCCCATCTTCTTTCTGAAAAAGTGAAGATTCCATTTGATAAATTCCACAGGAAGTTTAAGTGAGGTAACACCAGAGCAGAAACCGTGAACTTGGCCCGAGTTGGTCTCTTTTTTCCTTCCTTGACTCTGAGAGGTGGGGACCGTGCAAAGAGTCGGGGAAGAGGAGGGATATTGAGAAGCCATTTTCCTAACCTGGAAATAACTTTTTCGCATCCAGAAATCTCAGACATGTTCATTACCTTCTGCTAAGACAAGAAATCCTTTGCAAAATGCCTACTGAGTCTGAGGAATACTTAGAAAATAAAAATCGTCTCTGATCTCAGATGAGGGCGAGACTACAGGGTCCTTACTTAGTACAGGAGGGGACACTGGACCAGGACCCTTGGGGACACCGACACCTGCAGATGCTCAAGTCCCCTATTCAAAATTATATTTGAATAGAACCCTTGCCTATCAGCCCTGTCACTTTGACCTCTGTCATGTATGGTACCCGGCCCAGTGTCGCTGTTAGCAGGTAGAGGTTACACGGCATAACCTAGGAGGTGAGGAGAAGGGAAGTAGTCTGCGGTCTCCTCGTTGTTTTTGTGTGGCACTTCCGATCTGTGGTCAGTGGCACTTGTGAATGATGTGGAACCGCTGCACAGAGGGGCGGGCTGCCCTCGCACCTGCTGATTGTTAGCACCCCCTCGTGCCTGGGAGGCTCAGGGCAGAGAGGCACGAATGCCAGTAACCCTGGGTTATAGAAGAGGACAGAATAGCTGGGTCTGAGTCCGGCAGAGTCCAGGCCAAGTTAGAACCTCTACTTTTCATAAAATGAGCAGACACGTTTTTATATACCCAGCCTAAAGGGAAAGAATGCCTGGTCTCTTCAGAATGTGCTGTTTTAATCGTTCTCTCCATGTTCACACATAGGGAGAGGGCAGATATGGATGAACCAAAGAGAATTAGGGCTACGATGAGTGACACGGACCCTTCACTGTAACCACGTGGAGGTCAGAGGAAAGGAGCATCGGAAAAGAAAGCAAGACCTGGATCAAAAAAACAGAACAGAACAAACAAAAAGCCCTTTCCTTTATGTGTTAACCGAGGTGTGAATCTTCCTGGGATCTGTTTCCACAGCACAAATATTTCAGGGGGTGGGGCAAAAAATCCCTCCTTCTGACAAGCCATGGTAAAATTGTAACATTTTACTGCATGTTTATATTTCATTAAAGAAAAAAAAGGTAAAGTCAAGCAATACCTGAGGAAGGAAAAGAAATAGCTCACTGCAAATGAAAATTCGATCGAATGCATACAAATTAGACACATTTCAAAATATGTTAATTAAAATCACAGACTTTGTTCCCATTTCATGACTTGCCATCCTGGAATGTTGCTCACAAGTAATGGAGGATGTATTATTAAAATTCCCCAAAACGACACCGAGTTTCATCCCAAGGAGTGGTCAGAGTTGAATTATGTCGTCGCTGGTGGTCACCAGTCGCACCTGGTGGCCGCTGGCTCCTTCCTCCTGCCCGTTCCTTGATTGGCCCCCTCGGCTCTCCTTCAGATCTTCGTGTGAATTCCAACAACTTACTTCATCATTCTCACATCTGAGTCATCAGCCCAGAAAAGAGAATTCTGGGCTCCGGACTGCGTCCAAAGGCCTGAGCCATGACATAATGTCCGAATTTTATCTGTCCTAAAGTTGGATTGGTTTTCTCTTGGCTCAAATCCTCAGAGAAACTAATGTAGATAGAATTTGACCTCTCATAAATCTCAATGTTTAGATATTTGATAACATCTTTTAAGATTTTGAAATGTACAGACCCTCAGGTGATGAATTATTTAAATTATTCACCTAGTTTTTCCAATTTTTAGGTTGAAAATGTAATTTTTTGTTTAAAATCATACAGCTTAGCAAGGAAGATGTTTGATATATCACACTGTAGTGTATTAATACCATATCATTATACATAAAAGCAAAGTGTTATGGTTGCTTTTGCCAAAATCTGGTGTCCAGTGGATGTGATGAGGAGGAGAGTAAATGCTCACACCAGAGACCCACCCTCAGCTGTGGCACCTCCGCAAGGGCATTTGCTGCCCAGGCTCTGCCAAAATGTGAATCCTTGGGGACTCACGTCTTATGTCAGAGAAGGTGAGAGAGTTGATGTCCATGATCCAAGAGTCTTACAAAAGAGGGTCCTGCCCTACATCTGGAGTGAATGCTGAGGCCTTAGCACAAGGTGAAGTCACCTAATGGAAGGAAACCAAAGACCTGCCAGAGTGTGGAAGCCAACTCTCCCCTTCCAGGATTCTGGGCAAGTGAGGCACGCATTCCCATGGTGGGAGCTTGGAGGTGGGCCCTTTGGAATGGCGTCTGCTAACGTTACCCTACTTGCGTGGCAGAGGACTGCCAAATGACGATGCTGTAGCGTGCTGACTCTCCGCCATCCTGAGGTGGGGATTCCTCGGATCAGCCAGGCCTCTCCAGGGAGGCAGAGGGAGCAGGACAGCAGGATGCTCAGGCTGTAGAGCAACAGACAGAGATAGAGGAATGAGAGAGACGTCGAGATGGTAGGTACAGACAGACACAGAGACAGAGTGAAAGATGAACAGGGAAGGTGGGTTGATACAGAGAGAAGGTGGATGACAGACAGACAGACAGACGGGCAGTTCTATTTTAAAGAATTGAATTGCTGCACGTGATTGTGAGGTCTGACAAGTTTAAGATCTCTGAGGCAACAACAGACTGGAACCCCAGCTGGGATTTCCATGGAGTATAATACTAAGGCAAAATTTCATTTTCTCCAGAAGCCTCTATTTTGCTATTAAGATTTTAAAATGTTTGAATAAAGTGTATACAACTAATGAGGGGAAATCCCTTTCGCTCAGGGCTATTAAATATTAATTTTTAATTGCACCTACAAGATGTAGACTAGTGCTAGGGGAGCAATCAGCTCCTCAGCCTGTCCAGGTCGACACTCCAGGACCACCCCACTTGCCCACACTGCGGGGTGTGGCCATCTCGGCACCTGTGGCTGGTCTGCTGTCCTGGCAATGGTGGGCACCAGTCCTGGGATACTCCAGGAGTGTTCTCACAAGCAATTTATGTCTTGGGATCTAATTAAGAACATAATACCTTATACCCAAAATATTTTTATTCTAGGAATTTGCAGTTGGAACCTGCAGAAGCTGCATGAATCATCGGAGATGGAAGTGAAGGTTGGGGTCACTTTAGGTCAGGACCAACACGATCAACATTACCAATGAATTATAATCACGAGAAGTGGCACGTGAAAGTTCAAAAAGAAGAACTTGGCTTTGCAGCACATGAAACTGAAAAGAAACTGTGACTTTGTGACTGTGACTTTGGAGACCCGAGTATTTATTTTTTAATAAAAACCTCTCCCTGAAAGCAAAACAATTTTTTTTTTCCTGAAAGAAGTATTGTTTAATCTTGAATCTGAGAAATGCCTAAGTGTAGTAGAATGGGCAGGAGCGTGGACCTTGTCCTTGGGGTGAGCCTTGTGCTCCAGCGTCCAAGGACAAGGGGAGAGGAAGTCCAGAGGAAATTCCATGGAAAGTGTCATGGGTGTTGTCAGCGGCGATGCAAAGGCTTGGGAGGATTTTTACTTCCGGGGAAGTTTACAGCACACCGCTAATGACGATTCCGCCCGAGTGAGTGAAGACGAGCTGGGTAGGACTCTTTCCATCTCCACTGTTAAAAATAGGAGTTGTTGGAGATTTCTAACGCAAGTACACGCTTTCCTTCAATAAACAAAATGAGAAGTGGTTGTGTATTTCTGAAGCATCTGGTTCAACGCTAAAAAGCCAAAAATATTAAAATTGTGAAAATTCAAGAACTACAGAACACAAAAAGGCCTGGATGTGGATTAAAAGCAACTAAGATATCAAGTTTGACTTATTGTTAATTTATTTATTTCATATATTTATATATTGTGGTACTGGACCCAGGGCCTTCGTGTTGAGAGCTACACCTGCAGCCCATTTTATTTTTAATTTTGATATAAAGTTTTTCTAAGTGGTTAAGAAGTCGGGCTGGGTTTGAAAATGGGCTCTGCCTTTCTCGGCCTCCAGGTGTGCTGGGATAGCAGGTCCTGGGTCAGCTGATTTACCTTAACTCTCTCTGAAATCACATGGGCAGGCTGAGGCTGGGTAGAGGTGCCAGAAGGCTGGGCACAGGAGTGTGAGTTGGCTTTGTCCTGTAGGCTGGTGGGCTGAGCGCCTCAGGCGAAAAGTGGGACAGAAAGCGAGTCTGGTGAGGGCTGAGAAGGAAGGCAGAGGGTGCCCGGCCTGTGAGCAAGGCCTGGAGAGCTGGCTGCCCACGTTTCTGTGGATCCGCATCCACACATGCAACTGAGGATCGAAAATACTCAAGAAAAATAACATGTTTATACTAACATACCTTTTTTTGGTAATTATTTCTAAAAAAGAAAACACAGCACCACAACTGCTTAAACAGCACTTGCTGTTAGTTGCTGTAAGGAGCTCAGAAATAAAGTACGTGGGGGGACAGGTACCCGGTTACATGCAAATCCAGTGCTACTTCATTAAGGGACAGCACCCGCAGAGTTTGGTACTCGCAGGCGTCCTGCAGGCAACTGTTTGTGGATAACAAGGGACGTGCCGGTACTTACTGCCTGAGGAGTGCTGGAAATATAAATCGCAAAGACGTGAACGTGACATCCTGACTTAAGCAATTATTAGCTATTAACATTCACTCTCTGAATATCCATGCAAATATTTTACAGACTTAGCCTAGTCCAAAAGAAAATACAACGGTATTATTTTGAATTGAACAAATACATATTAATTCTCAAGTAATCAGTCATAAGAACTAGAATTAAAGGCACTCATGAAAGGAAAGATTACAATTTAGCCAAGCCCTAAAAAGTCTTTAAAAATCGTGTTTACAAGAGAGAGGATTGTGAGGACACACTGTTGTGACACAGAGAGGCGGAAAGCTTTCTCTTCCTTTCGGCAGCTACTGGACTCACGAATTGTCCACTTGCTCACGTGCTCCCAGAGGCCTGTCCTACGTTCCCGCTCAGAGGTAGAGCCTGAGGGCTGTGCCACCGAGGCTGGTTGAACTTCGGGAGATACGGCCTTAACATGACACTCCACAACTGCCAAGGATGGATGCCTCACTTGCTAGTGAGTTGATTGGAGCACATTTTATTTTAAGTCATCCCCATTTAACATAAATATTTCATCAAAGTAGCTGAGGGTGCTTTGAAGTACGAAGCGACCGTCATTTCTTGACTCAGGTGTCTAGACTAATCAAACCTTGAGGAACGGCACAAGATTCATAATGATACCATCATCTTATTGAATCATCCCAGTTAAATTTGATTTCAGTTCAGAAATCACAACATTTGCTTTTTCTTTGATGGAATGCAGCTCAGGACTGTAATTTTCATTTTGATTGAAGGGTAACAACTTGTGTTGTTGAGGAATCCAAGCAAAATTTATGTACATGTGACTCCCATTCAGCCCCGTATTCTGTGATCCTTTCTTTAAGCTGAGAAAGGAAAGAAGTCAGTAATAGCAAAAGCTCTATGTTATGGCTTGGGTCAAGCTACACTTCTGATCTGCTGAAAGGTATGAGCCAAGGCTTGTGGTGTTAAACTGCCCAGAGAACACATCCAAGCTAATATCCCTGAAACATCAAGAAATTAGTTACTGGAGTCTTCTGACTCCTAGCATTGAGGTGACAGATGAGTCGGGATAATTTATTATTCATTTATTATTTATACATCCATGTAACTTTCATTAACATGTATTGTTATAAATTACGTTGCTGTATTTTTTGTTAAGCTCTTACCTTTACCAAACGCATAAATTGCTTAATTATAGGTATATATGTATTTATAGGAAAAGCATGACACGTTAGCAGAAGAGGAAGCTGTGTATGTTCCTTGGCTGCAACAAGCAAGTTAGTTAGACTATGCACATCTGTGTCAATAAGGACATTGGGAGGAAATGCTCAGCTTCACACCATGTGCTTCACCCACCAACTTGTGGGTGCTTCGGCTCAGATGGAGGAGGTCAGATTCCCTGAGGAAAGACAAGCGGGTCCTCGTTGTTCACCAAGATTCCTATCAAGTTGCATGGAATCAGCAGCAGTGCAAAAAAGGTAACAAGGCGGCGTCAATACACCCTAAGGTGAAAAATCTTAGAATACAAACACTTGTAGGTTCAGAATTGTCGGGAGAAGTTTGAGCTGATGTCGAATAGCCCAGATGACCAAGAGTGAGCCTGTGAGTGTAACCAGGCCAGGAACCACAGGTCAGTGTGGTGGGGGAAGGCAAGGGTAGGTTTTGACAAGCTACCAATTTAGACATGAGTTTCATAATTTTGAGTACAATTATTGACATCTATTTTCTAAGTTGCATATGTTTGAACACCCTTAAACTTGCTACATGTGCGTGGAGAGGAGATGTCAAACTTAGGAATGTCTCTAAGACTCAACTTCATAAGGACAAGAAATCTCCCCTGGGCTTGCTTTATTTGTTTGTTTACAGACAGGGTCTCTCTCTGTAGTTCAGGCTAGTCCTGAACTCATTATGTATCCCAGGCTGGCCTTGAACTCACAGCAATCCTCTTGCTTCAGCCTTCAAAGTATTGCGATTGCATGCATGCATCATCATGCTAGCCACCCCCCCCCCCGCCCCGCCCAGGCTTTCCTAAGAACTTACTTATGCTGAGGCAGGGTGCTGACGTAGATTCATTCTGTATTTTGCAATTAATTTTTGTGACATTGTTATCAGTATTGGATTGGAGTTTCAGGCCACTATAAAGTGACAGTCAGAATTTAAATTATAAGAAATACAGGTAATGAAAAAAAAAATGAAAGCTCACTTTCTATTTTTAAACCAAACTCTTTAAGCTGATGGCTTTAAAGATACCACTGTTATACTTGCCATTATCCTATAAACTCCTATCTACAACTTTTGATTTTTAGCTAGCAGGTTGAGTAAAATTCCATGGGGTGTTCTCTGTTCATGCATTTGTGGAGGTGATTCATACCCAAGATAGAAGCATCAAAATTACAGAGTGATGTACAGAGTCAGTGCAATCTCTAACAGAATTCTAATGTCATCCTTAACAAAAATAGAAACACACTAAAATACACATGGGACCACAAATGATGCTAATACCAAAGGCAACTGTGAGCCAAAGGGACGAAACTGCGATTACCACACTATCTGACTTCAGAAAATACTCTAAAGCTACTCCTGTCAGAAGAGTATTGCACTGGCATAAAAACAGAAATAAGGAGCAAAGAAGTAGGATGGGGCACCCAGAAATAAACTCACACATGGACAGTTAATCAGTTCATAACAAAGGTTCCAGGAACATGAAGCAAAATATGAGGATCTCTTTAATAAATTGTGTTGAGAAAATCAGAGATCCACATGTGGAAGAATGAAGCTAGGTTCTTGTCTCCAATCACATACAAACACCAAGTCGACGTGGGTTAAAGATGTAAATGTAGGACTCAGTTCTAGAAGTACTAGAGGAATACATAGGGGAAATGCTATGTGACAGAGGTCTGGTGAAGACTGTTTTAGAAAGTCTTCAAAGCACAGATGACAAAATTAGTAACGGACAAAAGACACTATCAAACTAAAAAGATTTTGCACTATAAAGGAAACAGTCTTCAGAGGGAAGAGACAATGTGTAGTATTGTAGAAGATATTTGCCAACTGTCCATTTGACAATTTGTACATTTGAATGTCCATTTTTACTTAGAAGCATGTTAAAATATTCAGCAGCAAAAATCCAATTAAAATAACCTAGTTCTGAATTGTGATCTATCGTTTCTTAATTTTTTACCACTGAACATTAGACTTGACTTTCTTATTT
This sequence comes from Ctenodactylus gundi, assembly GCA_004027205.1. Lineage (NCBI taxonomy): Eukaryota > Metazoa > Chordata > Mammalia > Rodentia > Ctenodactylidae > Ctenodactylus > Ctenodactylus gundi. The sequence goes on along the minus strand of PVKB01002005.1, from coordinate 232,210 downwards.
CAAATAGCAACTCCTTTATCCAGAATTTGAAAACAAAGTATAAAATAAAAATCCATAGTACTGAACGTATCTGCACTGAGCATAGTTTACAGAATTGGGATTTGGAATTAAATGGAGTTTTTTGAAAAGCACAGATGGATTTTTATCAAAAAGAGATCTACAAAGCTCTAAGTGATTTTGTCAGTGATTCAAGTATGTAGTGCTGGCTTAATCCCACCCATTGTGAGGACAAAAATTTTGAGAGAAAAAAAATAATTAGCAGAATTCTATTGATTTTTCCTCCAAAAATATACTCATTCTTTCATACCTAGTGCTAAACAACTAAGATCCACATTTTACCAAAAAATCAAGCTGAAATAAAGTATATTTTCAAGAAATACTGCAAATTGCAGTTTAGAGAACAATCAAAACCTCAAAAGATCAGAGATAATCATTCTATTACAACAACGATCATAACTTTCTTGATTCCTATCGTGAATGAAAAATAAATGTGAGCGAGAAGTGCAAAGCTGAAATTGCGAGCTTATGTTGACTCATAAAATGGATTGAATATGCTGGATATTAGGAGCTAATTGCTAGGGTTACACAAATGAAAAGACAGATATTCAGACAGAATCAACACTGCATAGAGGAATAGTTGTATTGTTTTAGGGTCAGGATCCAAAGGGACACTTGTTTATTTCATCTCTCAATTTTTCACTCATTTTCTAGTTGTCTATTTGCCTTAGGATTTTATCCTGGGTGGCTTCCATTTGGCAGACTCTGGGAAGGACTGGTGTGAGATTGTTCTGTCCCATGTCTTCGTCATCAACTACAAGCAAGCTGAGCGTCAGGTCTTTAATAACTCTGGCTCAAGAGTCCTTCCAACGAAAGGACACGTACGTCCCTCCCTGGCCCCGCCATCTTCTCAGTATATCTTCTGGACCAAACTCAGTTCCTAGTATACAAAACAAGACTCATCTTGCCTCATTATTTCTCTCAATCACGTGTCAATTGTAATTTGTTCATTCTTCATATTTATATTGAACTGCAACTTAAGGCAGGTTCAAGGAAAAACACAAAGAATAAAAGTTTAACAAGACAAAATATGCATTTGTAGAACTTGTAACTCTTGCCAATGTGGCAGAATTACAGGCATGAGCTACCAACTCCATGTAGCATGTAGCGGTACAAGTCCAATGAGCTCTTATTTCTTACTTTTGATATAATTCGTGCATTCTTTTTCTTCTGGTGTTCCTCTTAGAGATTGTTGATATTGGCACTTCTATCCTTTCTGTTTTTTAAATTTTCTCTACTTTTTTTTCCCAATTTTTAAAATTCTTTTTGGTTTCTTTAGATAGATTATTAAAATGGCTTTGAAGTTCTGTTTGTGGGACCCTGCCTAGGCCTGGGATGTTTGTAGATAGCAGTGGCTCATACCCTGATAATCTTGGTGCTCGAGGCGAGATGGGCAGGAGTGGGGCCACTCCATCTTATTTCAGACCTAGGATGGGCCACAGCTCATCATAGCCAAATTCCTAATTTTTCCCTGCTTCCAGACCTTTACCAGAAATGTCAGTTTTCACAAGACATGCCATGCAAATTAGACTAATTTCAGACTCCAATTTCCCCCAATCAGTGTATGCCCCTTGCCCTGTTACCTGGTGGATCCACCTCCCATAAACTGCTTAAAAGCCTGGCTCTCATCTCCAATAAAGGAGCTGTTAATACTGATTCAGCCTCCCGGATGTGATTCTGTTGTACTGACGCCACTTGAGACCTTGTTCCCCCAGACTTCACTAGTTCCTGATCGCCGGTGTCCAATGGTGGCCAGGAAACCCAGGACCCTGACATCTATTAAAGACCTAATACCTTCTTTCTCTCTCGTAAAAATTTGTAGAATATTTGTTCAAATAGTGTAACAACAATAATGTTGATGATAATATTTTGTGGTTAATAATACTGGTAGAAATATTATTAATATAGACTAACAAAATTGATAATATCAACTTCATTTGATCTATGCTCATAGTGAAAAGTTCAAAGTCCTATTAAATCATTCATAGATTTGAATATACATGCAGTCTTGTTAATGATTTGTTAGTTTTAGACTATAATATTACTACAGATTTTATTTATGCTGTTAATGGTGGTGTAGATGTTTCTCTGTCTTTAGACCAGTTACAGTACCCTAATTCATTTCTCCTTCACTGAAAAGTGGAGACAAAAAGGTAATTGGTAGAAGGTTAGACATTTAAAAGTCACCCAAGGTCTGGGGGCATAGCTCAGTGGTTAAAGCACTTACCTTGCAAGTTCAAGCCCCTGGATTCAATTCCTAGCACCATATAAGATCAACATAGTGGTACTCATAATTCTAGCACTGTTAAGGCTGAGGCAGGAAGATTGCTGTGAGTTTAGGCTAGCCTGGGCTACATAGTAAGTTCAGAATCAGCCTGCTAAACTACAGAGCAAGACCGTGTCTTGAAAGAAAAAAAAGAATGTGTAGACTGAAGGTAAAGAGATATCAATTACTATTCCATGCAACTAGAGCCAGAAAACAAGCAGAAGTAGCAATATTATTCTCAGACATAGTAGATTTTAAGTGAAAAACAGATCAGAAGGGACAAAGACAGACATTATATACTGGTAAAGGGAATAATCCAAAAAGAAGAAATAATAATTACAGTCCATTCAGGGGTGGCTGGCAGGAATCGAAGAACATGGCAGAGGCAGAGGTAGAGGTGGCTTCTCACATCACAAACAGGAAGCCAAGTTGAGACTAGTTGAGACCAGTCCAAGTCCCAGTCCTAGTCCTCAAGGAAGGTAGGATGTAGCTTCCAGGTCTCAGCCCACTGACTAGCCCCTCCTGGATCCAGGTGTGGAAGGTGTGGCCACTACATGCTTTTAATCCTACCTTACACGCCATTAATCCTAACTTACACTCTGTTGATCCTAATTTACATGCTATTGTTCCACCCCTCCAGGTTAGGTATCAATCTACACATGGTTCCATAGATGATCTATAACATTTAAATACATGAGACTTTTGGGGCACATTCCAGAGCCAAGCCACAATAATAAGAATCAGAGCAGAAATTATTAAAATCAAAACAACAACAAAACAAGACAAACAAACGAACAACAACAACAACAAACCCGGAAGATCAACGAGTCAAAAAGTTGGTTCTTTGAAAGGATTAATAAGATCGATAAACCTCTACCCACACTAATCAAAAGGAGAGAAAGAACCATAGGGATGTAATTATAAATGAAAAAGTTGACATCACAATGGATACTGCTGAAATCCAGAGGATAATAAGGAGCTATTTTGAAAACCTGTACTCCAAGAAATTGGAGAGCCAGGAAGAAATGGATGAATTCCTAGACACATATACCATACCAAAATTGTACCAAGAAGACATAAAACCCCGAATAGACCAATAACAAGTAAGGAAATTGAGACAGTAATAAAGTCATTACCTGCAAAGGAAAGTGTAGGACCAGATGGATACGTGGCAAAATTTTGCTAGGACTTCAGAGAAGAGCAAAAGCCAATTCTTCTCAAACTTTTCATGAAATTGAAGCGGAAGGGACATTGTCAAACTCCTTTTGGGAAACTAGTATTTTCCTGATAACAAAACCTGACAAAGACCTAACAAAGAAGGAAAACTACAGGCCAGTTTCCTTAATGAGCATCAATGCAAAAATCTTCAGTTAAACTCTTGTGAACAGAATAAAACAAATCATTGAAAGATCATACATCACAATCAACTTGGCTTTATCTCAGGGCTTCCATGATAGCTTAACATACTTAAAGCAATAAGTGTAATACACCACATAAACAGAGGCAAGGACAAAAATCACATGATCATCTCAAGAAAATTAAAGAGGATCTTAGAAAATGGAAAGACATTCCCTGTTCCTAGACAGGCACTACTAACAAAATGGCCATACTACCGAACTGGCTTTACATATTCAGTGCAATTTCTACCAAAATACAACAGAATTTCTCTCAGAACTAGACAAAAAACTCCTAAAACTTATACGAAACCAGAAGAGACCCAGAATACCCAAGTAATATTGAACAACAAGACAAAAACAGGTACTATCATGATTCTGGACTTCAAGACATATTAGAAAGCAGCAGTGATTAAAAACATACATGATATTGGCATGAAATTAGAAAAAAGAACTGGAATGGAACAGAACTGAGGATCCAGAGAGAACCTCAAGTACCCTCTGCTATCTGGTGTTCAACAAAGGAATCAAAAACCAACACACAAGAAAGGATAGCCTCGTCAATAAGTGGCGCTGGAGGAACTGGTGATCCACATGCAGAAATCAATCAAAATGAGTCACAGACCTAGCTACCAAAATGGAAACACTGAACCTGCCGAAGGGCAAAGTATGTAAATTTCTTGAAGATATGGGTGTAGGTGGGGATTTTCTCCGTAGGATATCTGCTGCACAAGAAATATTGCCAAGAATCAACACTGGGAAGTGTATCGAATTAAAAAGCTTTTGTACAGTGAAGGAAATGATCAACAGAACAAAGAGAGAACTGGTAAAATGGAGAAAATACTTGCCACCTACTCATCAGACAGAGGACTAACATATGAAATATGCAAAGCACCAGAACAAAAAGACTACCCTCAAAAAATACAACGAAAGATTGGCAACTGAAATGCACCGATGGCTTGCAGAAGCAGACGTACAGAAGGCTAACAAATATCTGAAAAATGCTCAGCATCTTTACGTGTTAGAGAAATGCAAATCAAAACATCACTGAGATTTCATTTTACCTCAGTGAGAATGGCAATTGTCCAGACTCAACAATAGATGCCTTGAGGATGTGGTGAAAATGGAACTTCCCACTTTGCTGGTGGGACTGGAAACGGGCACAACCATTATGGAAGTCAGTATGAAGATTCCTCAGAAAACTGGAAATAGATACTCCATTTGATCAGGCTATACTCATCTCGGTATCTTTCCAAAAGTGTTAAAAGCACCTTACAACAGAAATATATGAATACTCATGTTCATAGTACCCCAACTTATAATAACCAAAGCATGGAAATTGCCAAAATGTTCAGCAGTTGAATGAACAAAGAAAATACTGTACACATGAAAAATGGATTACTACTACTCTGCCATAAAGAAAGATAAAATTGAGTCACTTGTAGGAAAACAAGGCATTTTGAGACTATTACGTTTAGTGAAGTGAACCACACCCAGAAGATTAAATATTGCATGATTTCTCCAATATTAGAAACCCAAGGTGCAAACAAAGCCTATGAAGAGAGGAGGAAGGAAGCAGAGACAGGTGAGAACACTCACATACATTCACAGTTACACCTCGGTAACTCTGTGAATTTATGACAATAGCTTCCAGATGTTAATTTTGTATGAAGGGTACAACTGGCCAAAAGTTTAAAGGACATCAGCAAGCACAGTAAAAGAAGTGTTACAGTACTATAGGTTCTAGCCACTGTAATGAGAAAAAAGTTTAAGAACTAGAAAGGAAAATATGCAAAGATAAATTTTCGTGGATGGTATTATTATGTACATAGAATTTCTAAAGTTATTGGTGAGTTATGAGACTAATAAATGAGTTTAGAAAACTTGTGGAATTAAGGGTCAACATATAAAAATATAAATTACTTCTACAAAACAACAACAAATGGTAAATGGGATAAAAATTGATGTCACTTTTATGGTATCAAGGAAACAAATATCATGGAATAATTTACCAGAAATTGCTAGACATATTGCTGTATATGATATTTGAAAGAATTTTAAAAATATTTAAGCTACTGGAGAAACCCATCAGGTTTATATGTGGCAGTCTTGGTACTGTAAACATGTCATTTTGACCTCCCGAGTTGGTTTATTGACTCAATTCAATCCCAATTAAAATTCCAGAGCATTGTGTTTTCTGTTTTATTTTGTTTTATGGGGTTTAATGAGCTGATTCCAAAATCAAGACCAGGAATAACCAAGACAATTTAGAAGAGGGAAACTAGGCAAGAGCTTGGTTTATAGGATGTCATGATTTATTAAGCTCAGTAATTAACATAGGGTAGAGTAATAAGACACAGGCAATGGGCATAAAATAGCAAGCACAGACCCTGAGACTAACACAGAAATGATAAAGATGGTAGTGGAACCATTGGGGAGGGGCTGCTTTATGTCCATGAGTAGCGCTGGGCCCCCAGGTTACCCAAAACAAAGACAATGACTCACCAAACACAAAAGTCGGGCTCCGTCTTATCTTGATCAGGACCGTCTTGGGATGCCTTCTCTCTGGATGTACGCACTCTTTCTCCCCAGGTCATTTTCCCCAGCCTGAGCCTTTCAATACTGTCTCAGTGTGAATTTGGAGACGCGAAGAAATCCGAGGATGGGGAAACGCAAGTTCAGAGAGAGGCAGGACACAAGTTAGCAGGTTCTCTTATGTCTTATGTACCAATGCCTAAGAGGAAAGCAGTAGTAACATCTCACAAACGTATACTCAAAAAATGAACAAAGTATACAATATAAAAAAGTATACATATCTCTAAACTAAACTCTAGCCTTTCCCCCCTGGGATTCAGAACAAAACAATCAACTGCACTTGTTAGCTCGACTTGAAAGTCTAATATTTTCATAACTCAGTATGTTCAAATCAAATCCCTTGATTCTTCTGTGGGATTCCCTACAGAAATTTCTTCTAACAAAAGTGAAATGTTCTCCTATTCCACTCTTCCAATTGTCAATACGTAGCATCACATTCCAGAAATTTCTGGAGACAGCCTTCTTTTCACTCCCCAAACTCCCACCCCAACCCCAATCCATGCACAGCCTCTAGAGACCTAAGCACAACTCTGACGTTAGGTCTGCTCACTTCTGCCATCTTAGCTGCTGCTCCCCTGGCCTGAATTCTCATAATCTTTCATATCTGTCTACTCTCACCATTTCTACTCCTGTTCTCCCAGGGGTTCTCAACATTTTGGACACCAAGGACAGGTTTAGTTGAAGACCATTCTCCCAAGAATAGCACGGAGAGGTACTTGTTTCCCAGTCAGTGTTTGGAGCAGTTTTGAAAAGGCAGCAGCAGGATGGGGGCCCCGAGCAAACTGTGTTTCCTGTCAAATCAACAGGGACCTCAGAACCTAATAGTAGCATGAGGCCGGGAGGCGGGGCTTCGCTGCTCCCTGCTCACTTCCTGCTTGCTCTGTCTGTCTGGGCAGGTCCGTCCAATGTCATGCACTGGTAAGCATCTCCTGCTCTATAGTTCAGGCCAGGCCTCTTTAACCTAGGTTTTGCTTTTTCTTTCTTTCTTTTTTTCACGTTAATGTTATAATGAAAAACTTTAAAAAGGAAGTTTTGGTACTTCTGTATGTACATTAACCTATTATATGTTTTATCTGGTACAGTTCCTCTTCATTCAAAAATAACAAGGGTAATTTAAAAAGGCAAGCCATACAAAGTATTCTTAAGAAGCCAAAACCATACCAAACCAAAAGAAAAACAAAACAATTTCCTACCCAGGATCCTGTAACTCCAGTACTCTGGGAGACTGAGGCAGGAGGATTGCAAATTCCAGGTTAGCGTGGGGAACTTAATAACTTAGTGAGACCTTGTCACTTATTAAAAAAAAAATCTTTGAAATAGGACATGGGAATGAAATTCATTAAGAAGGCCCTGGCCTTAATCCTGAGTACAGCCAAGAAAAGAAAATCCTCTAGTAGCATCTCTGACAATATGATAAAAATCAAGGTAGGGCACAGCTTATAAACATCTCTAGGACCTTGTCCCTGTCTTTCTTCCCAAGAGCCTCCATCCTTTTTTTGCTTATTAAGTTCCAGTCACACAGCATTCTTTCATTCAATGAAGCAGTGACATTATTGGTGACTAGGACTTCTATGTTCATTATCGTTCTGGCAAATTTTGTGGGTCAGATTCTGACTTTAATGGCACCTTTACAGACAGGATCGTGGCCCTCTACATGAACCTACTATGGCTTTGTGATCAGTCATCTCCCTTCATATTACGTGTTTCTAGTTACAGCTATGAAAATCTGTGATTGCTCTGATCACTCGTTGGTTCATTTTAGTGGTTCCAAATGTAGTTCAGGAACTCACCACAACTCTTTCAGCAGGTTTATAAAATCAAAAACTTAAAAAAATATAAATACTAAGACATTACTTGCCTTTAAAATAACAATAACAACAAAGGTGGTGTTGCACACATACAAGTGTGTTGTGTGTGCATTGTTACAGAAAAAGCAACTGGATTAGCACATAGCAGAGTCCTGGTCACTTAGTTCTTCATTGCCACTGAGTTATTGTTATAAAAAATAAAGTCAGCTTCATTTAAGAGTATCTCTTGAGGAAGCATAAAAATATACTTTCCCTATCTTTTGAGCCATTAGTGCATGCCTTTTTGATACACTGCGTTAGAAATAGAAAGTCCAATTAAGACCCTTTTCGGTATACTAGAGTATGATGAATTTCTTGGCAAAAGTGCTTGTGAGCTTGTCTGAATGGTGAGCTGCTTTTTCTTAACTATGTTTACTTGAATAAATGACTAGAGATCTTTTATTTTTCTGGACAGGAATGCAGTAAGCCTGTCACATGACTGATGATATTTTGTGTCAAATGAAATGCAAGGTTTAAGGTAGAAGTTAGACTTTAGAACACTTGCATCTGTCACTTTTGACAATTCCCCAATATTTCTGATGATACTTGATCTGATATTAAAAATAGGATTTAAAATAGTTGTTATGTAATCAAATGTGCCACATTTGGAAGATATATGTAAATCCGTGCCTCATTATTAACATTTTCCTAAGGGTCAATGCATTATCGAGGACCATGAATGATACAGGATCTATTCAGAATGCAAAACGAAATGATCTCTGTGCAACAAAGAATGTAAATTTTAATGACAGAACTTCAGATTCTACATTGCAGTTAATTGTCAAGAGGGTCCTGCTCATTGAGTTTGAAGCTAGCATCAAAGAAGGATATCTAAAAGACTACTAAAATATTCCTTCCATTTTTAGGGTAGGTTTTCATCAGTTACTCCTGTAAGACAAGATTTCACAGCATTTAATGTAGACTCACATATTCGAATCTGGTTGCTTTCTATGAATGTGATTATTAAAGAGGTCTCCAAAAATATGAAACAGCACTTCTCATCCACTGTTTTCATTATCAAAAAGTAATTTTTATAGAAAAACATTTTCAAGTTAATATGGAATAACTTAATTATTTATAAATAAATATTTCACAGTTTCTCAGTGTAAAACTACAGTAGGTTTAAGTTAACTCATGCAATCAAAAGTCTTTCAGGGCTCTCAATCTTTAAGAGCAGAAACACCATGAGAACAAGGGTGCCTGACTCTGACTCTGCTTTACAGCCACTGTCTCTGACAGAGCTTGGGAAGTAGTGTTGACAGGCATTTCCCTGGTCTTCCGTGATTGGAAATCAAATTTAAATTCACCACGTCCCATTAAGTACTGGCCCCTATGTCCAGTGGCTGTTAGCTATGTCATTTCTCCACCCCAGGTCCAAGCCTCCAAAACACTCTGTGTCCTCTGTGTGGTAATTAAGTTCTACCACAGTGCATCAATGCCCTAACAGATGAGAAGATAACATTTTAGTGCTCTGCAAATATTATTGCTTAATTTAGGAAAAGTGTGTCTGCTGATAACAAGCCGTAAAAAAGAAATCAAATCTGTATTTGAATAGTTTAAATTTATGTTCAATGATTAAGAGCACAGACCTGTCAGTATTTTAAAGAGCTAAATGTATCTGCTAATTTATTTGTTCCATTATATTGAAGATCCTGTTTATATTTCCTACTATTGTATATCTTGTGGATTTCTAAAGATTGTCACAGTAAGAGTTGTCATTTCTCCTTTTTTGAGGCTGTATTTCAGAAACAGTATAGATTATCTTCATATTTTGCTTTTCAAATGCATTTTGCAATAGTGTTATAAGTACAATTAATTGTTGGCAATTGAATTTGAGATCTGCAGGCAAAAAAGGTGAAATGTAATTTCCAAGTAGTTATGTTTACTATTAGGGCTTAATGACATATATTAGCTGTACTAACCCAAAGGGAACATAACTTAGGGACAGGATTCTAGTATGTTATGCACAGAGGCAGCCAAGTGAATCTCATTAACGTTAATAGGAGTTAAACCCACTATAAACTACCATAAACCTTAAGGCAATGATTATAACGCAATGCCTGATCTTGTTACAAGTGAACGCCATATTGGAGACAGTAGTTTCTGCATATGCCTTTCAAAAACTATTATGTTATTCATATGAACACACACTTGTAGTGATAGTACATCTAGACACAAATCAAATTCACTTGTTTAGTTGTAGTTAGTAGTATTTAAAAAGCTGCAGTACACTAGAGAAACTTCAAACAGATAGAACAAGCCAAAAAGTAGTGGATGCATTTGTCGCAGTGAAAAACTATAGCTAATTTCTTTTTTTCTTAAATTCAAGACGTTGACAGACTTTCAACTATATATTTAAGACTGAGATAAATGCTAGGTATAAGCTGTTAAGTATAAAGGGCACAGGTTGTGTGATTTTGAACTTCATAACAGAGCCATAAAAACAGTATAGTCACAAAAAAGAAACTATTTATAACCAAAGTTCTTCAAAGGAAATGTGGTCCTGGCTTTTGGTCCAGAATGTGATGACTTTGGAAGTTGTTATTTTATCCTTCCTAACAAGTGACAAGCTGAACAAACTAAAAGTCAACCACTCTTCTTAGAGCCATCAGAGATGTGAGATCAAAGGAAAAGCCACTGCCCCCAAATTGGAGAGACAGACAAGCAGAGAGAGTGAATCACAAATCTTCAAACAGAACCCCTTAAGTGGAAATCTGCAGGAAGCAGTTCCTGTGTACCATGTTAGGCTTTCAACAAGAAAAAATAAAGAGTCATAAAGCACACACAGAAACACACACTTAAAAAAGGACAGTTGGAAGAGCCAGAGCAATGCCATAGTCAGACTCAGATGTGGTACAGATGTTGAAATTATAAGACCACAAATATAAACTAACTCAAATTAACACATCTTGGGATTTAGGGTTAAAAACAGACAGCATCCAAAAATACTTGGTAAATATAAGCTGAAAGTTTACAAATGTTGAGAATTTATATTCTAAAATGAAAACCACTGAACCTGAAATGAAAAATGCTATTGAGTATGCAGGATATTGAGTGAGTGTCCCCCAAAGGCCCATAAGTGCAGGCTTGGTCCCCAATGTGGGAGGTCTTAGGTTACTGGGGACTTACTCCCAAAAAAAGTGGTGGGAATAGAAAGGGTGGGCTCTTTTCACACCACTGCCTGGTTTAAGATATAAGCACTCACTCAAATACATGCTTCCACCATGGTAACCTAGTGTGTCACTGTCATGGCTTTGATCTGCAGTGTCCCCAAAGCCTCATTCTCTTACGGATACTATGTAGGGTTGGGAAGTGGAGCCTGGCTAAAAAGGGCATGGGCTTGACCCGGAGGGGCGTGTGCTGGTTTCATCCTTCCTTCATCAGTCTCTCTCTCTTCCACTGTACTGTAAGGATCTCTGCCCCAGGAACTCTGCTTCCGGCTCTAGTTGTGGCCCCACCATGCGATTCCACCATTTTCCATGCCCACCTGTGAATGGACTGAGACCTGAAACTGTGAGCTACAGTAAATCTTCCTCCCTAAGTTGTGGGTGTTGGGTCTTGAGTCACAGTGATGAAAAAGAAACTAAGGCAGTAACCCTTCCCAGAGGCTTAAATATTGGGATTGTCCAAGGACTTGAGCCTCCAGACATATGATTCAAAGTGCACCTGTCTTCAAGCTCATAAGTAGGCCAGAACCTCTCCCCACAAAAACTCATAATAGCACATTGTAGTAGCACAACATCAACTAGCATGATGGACTTATTAGTAAGCTATGTCAGGACAGCCTGTTTTAATAACACAATATCAACTAATAAGATGGGTTTATTGGCAGGCTGGATATAAATAGAGAAAGAGCCTCTGGAATTAAACATATATCAGTAAGAACTTACAAAACCAGTATCAGTGAATAAAAGACTAAAAACTGTAGACTAGAATATCTAAGAACTATAGGACAACTGCAAAATTTGTAATGTATGTGCAATAGGAATAAAAGAAGGGGAAGAAAAAGAAAAGGGAACAGAAGAAATATTCAAAATAATGATGACTTACCGATAATGAAGGCTGACCAAATTTATATCAGGAAAAACTACAGAGCATACCAGGAAGGATAAATGCCTCAGCCGGAACCTCACCCAACAAACAACTTTAAACCTAAGCATACGTTATTCTAACTGCAGAAAATCAAACAAAATATTTGAAAGAAAACCAAGGAAAAAATGTATTTATTGAGAAGTAGACATGAGAATTTCATCTTATTTCTTCTTAAAAACCATGCAAGCAAGAAGCACAGAGCAAACTTCTTAGAGTGTGGAGAGAAAAAGTCCCACCAACCTAAGATTTAGTACTCTACGTAATTATCCTTCAAAACTTAGGAGAAATAGATCTTAGAAAAGATGAGAAATATGTTGCTAGTAACTTTGCTTTAAAATAAACATTTCTAAAGTGCTCTTCAAGAAGAAACATGTTACAGTTTAGAAAGTTGGCTCTGCATGGAAAGTTGTCAATCTACTGATCATTTCTTATTAGAAATATCTCTTCTCATCACTGTTTTAAATTTCTTTTCTTAGCTAGGCATGCTGGTATGTGCCTATAATCTCAGCACTTGGGACGCTGTGGCAGGAAGATTGCTGCCAGTTAGAGGCCAGCCTGGGCTATAGAGCCAGATCCTGCTTCAAAAATTAAATTAAAATAAACTACATTAAATAAAGAAGATCTTTTTTGCCCATCTTTTTGATCTTCCCATGTACCTAGTTTAGTGTTTTTTAGCTTTGTTATCCTAATTTTTTTCTTGTTCATTAATTTCAGGAAATTGTCATTTATTAGCAATTAGAATATCTCCCTGGCCACTAACTTTATTATTTATTCTCAAAACTCTAACCAGAAGGATACTTGACATTTTCATCTTCCCCACTCCCATATTTTTAAACTTCTCTTCTCTGTTTCTGTTTCTTTATTTCTGGGCTTCTAGGTACTATCTTCAAGTCTATCTTCTGGCTCCATAATGCTTGATCTTTTTTCTGTTTTGTTTTTTTCATCTGCTATGTATTTGTGGACAATCTGCTAGATCTGTTTTCTGATCTTTTAGTTATAAATCAAAATACACTTTATTTCAAAAATATCCTTATTTTGTAATCTGTAATCAAACATTTAAAGGCTTTAAGAACTTCTCTGTCCCAAAGGAAGTTCCCAGAATAGAAGATTCTTCTGGTCACCTCAGTTGAAATTGGCTTTTTTTTTTTTTTTTTTTTGGCCTGGTCCAGTGGTACATGCTTTTATTTTATTTTCTATTAATTCATTTGTTTTCTATATGTGCATCATGTGCTACCATGCTCAGCCTATGTGGCATTGGGGAATCGAACTGCGGGCCTCATACCTGCCAGCCAAACACTCTTAACTGCTGGACTACGCCTCCAGCCCCTCAGGTTTGACTTTCGTCCACATCACTTGCCAGCAACTTTACTGAGATCGATTCTGTGTCTTTTCTGAGTCTTAGCTTATTATCTGTAAAAGGTGACATTAACTCCTATCTCAAAAGAATGCCCAGCAAATGCATAGAACAACACACTGAAAACTAAATATATTGGCAGGAAGATATACGATTGAAAAAAGAATCAACAATTGATAGAAAGGTCATTTATTTAAATCTAGATTTCTCCACAACTGGTTCTACTGGCTCTTTTAACCTTTACAACAGGTAATTTTATTTCCTGAACAGTGACAGAATACAGTCAGAGACTAAATAGTCTAATTCCTGCAGAAAACTCTAAATTGAGATTTTTAGAAAATTCTATGTGATAAAAATATTATTATAATTTATTAAAACAAGAGGAGAATGTCTGCAGAATAATACGTGTCAGCTCACACCAGGGTTGTGGCTCATTCCAGCCCCACGGTGAGAGGAAGCACTCCCAGATCTGGAATTGATTAGCAATGCCTATCATAGGCAGTGGGAAAGGGAGAAGAGTGAGAAATACATTTAGGGCACCGGAGATGGGAAGCCATCTTGAGCTCTGCAGCCGTTTCTGTCTGACTCAAAGGCCCTTGTAAACAGCGTTAGAGGTGAGTGTCAGGCCTCACACATACTAAAGAAGTATAACTGAGTCTACTTTGCAAGAATCTTGGCTTTGTAGCCAGCATAATTACCAAAATAAAGAAGAATCTTTAAAAGATTTTCCCTAAAGAAGCAACCAACCCAGATGATTTTACAGATACTTTTAAACTAAGCATTCAGAGAAGAGATGATTAGAATTTTATGCAAATGTTTTCATAGAATACAAAAATTAAAACACCAATTCCATGAGATTGGAAGATGTCACTTATTTATTTATTGTGGAGAATTTTATTGCTTCCGTGTCTTAGGAGAAATAAGAAACACTATGTTTTACAGCATTGATATTGCCTCAACTAGAAATAAATCAAGTGTCCACCACCAAATGAATATATTTTGTTTTATTTACATTATCAACCTTTGTGCAGGGGATTGGTAGATCACAACTAAAGATATTGAACTGAACAAACCTAAAAACCAAAGTCAAAACCAGAATATCGAGGTAGAAAAAAAGCAATTTATAGATGAACAAACAGAAGGTTGCTTCCCAAAAAGGTCAAATCAGGCAAACATGCACAACATTGTTTAAAAAATCGACTATAGGTGGTGACAAACTTAGTGAAATTCCCAGGACTATGTCACCAAATCAATGAAGTGAGTTTTTCATCTCTGGGGCAGTAAGGAAGCAACGTGATGTGGAGAAACACAGAGCAGGTTTTGAAAGAACTTGAGAAAGGTATTTTTTAAAAGATGGATATATTAGTTTACATCACTCACAAAGGTTAACATATACTGGATGCAATCTTTTGTATGTCTGATACATTTAATAATTAAGAAAATAAACAATAAAACTGAGAGTTTTGAGATAGTTATTGCATAAAGTCATTACCATATTACACTGGCTTTATAGTTATTGATGCTTTAAAATATCAAATGACATTTGTATTTACTTACCTGTAAAGGTAAGTTAAAATATTTTTGTTTATAGACTCAATTTAAAATTTTGGAACACCTTTGCAGATAAGTCTTAACTGGAATTCAAATTCAGTACTTTGTCCTTTCACCACAGATACACACTTCCATTTTCATTCCCTCCGTGTGATATTCTAAACATGTAAAATTTTTGAGATTATCTTCCTTGGCACAATAAACAATTTTCAAGTATTCCCGGTCAACTTCTAGGTTTGGAGTGTCTCTTCTCAGTGTGCACTCACCTTTCTTTGAGTCTTCTGAGGTGTTCAATGGAAGCTTGTTGCAGCCTGTCCCCGACTGGGAGAATTCCTGTGAGTATCAAATGAATGTAGTACAAACAGTCATTTTACACGGAGCCCTTATAGGCGCTTTTCCTTGAGAATGTTGTTTTAGAAACATTGTTCTCTGAAGCAGAACCTTCTGGAATATGATATGCTTTTGGGTTCTTGCTCTTAAAAGCATATCTCTTATCCTAAATCGTTGCCTACCTCAAAATTCCAGAGTGCAAAAAAATCTGTTGCTTATAAATTGTATAGCTGTATGTTAAATAGCGGTGGTTCATGGGCTTTCATTTCTTTTTTATTTTTATTGCCCTGAAGACAATTTCTAAGATGATTTTTTGAGATATGGAGTATTAAATAAGGTATTCCTGAGAGAGTCCCAGCAGTGAAGGCAGCTTAGATTGAAATGTCCCAAGTAATCATTCAATTTCAAATATGTGCTTCAAGGTAAGTCAAGGTGGGAGAAGGGAATCAGGTCTTGCTCTCTTACCTGTAATTGAAATGATAAGAGCTCAGAGTTTGGGGAAATAACATCATATGATAATTAAGTTCCTAAGACAGCTGGAGAACATTTTTTGTGAGTTGCGAGCTAAGAGCCGCTGACACTACGACGCAGATTTTAAGTGAACATCGTATTGTGTATTTCTACAAGATCTACTTACAGACTCCCAACAAAAGATTCGTGTTCACTGCTTAGATATTAATTTCTGCATTTACACATTCTTGCATGTATTCCTGTTTTAACAATTAGCACTTCTCAGCTTCCTGCTTCCTACCTTGATAAACAGTTCAAAATAAAACTACCACTTAATGAAAAATAGGTGCTTAACACGAGCATTTAGACCCTGCAATCTTCTCCTGGTTAAAACAAAAGAGGAGAAATCGCCTATGGACAGTCTCTAGCCTTGGATGTTTACTGTGTTTTGGTCTGACGGTAATTTAATAGGGTGGGTGCCTACTTCCCTATCTGCCTTGAGGCTTCTCTCGTTTGTTCCACAGCCATCATCAGTCTAAACAGACACGCGCGGACTCAGACTCATTAGAGCTTTAGCTAATTTTCTGAAGTAACTTCCAGGACGGCTTGATCTTATAAACAAACTTGCAGCATACTTAGTTATTAAACAGTGATTTTTTTAGCTGAGTTTAGAGAAAATTGAAACTTTTGATCTTCTTTAGCATAGAAATGGTACCCTTTTGAGCAATCTTTTGCATTTTTCCCCAAATGTTAAACTCTATGCATATATTTTCGTTAGAAAATGTTTTCAAAATGCAGTGGGAATATTCATGTATGTGTATTTCTGATTATGAATGCATGTTTGCATATGTGTGCACGACAGAATAAAACTAACATGTAAATTATAACATGAACATAAACATACAAATATTGAATATTAGTGAACATAAAATATACAAACACATAAGTTTAGACATGCAAATACATGAATATGATATATAAATATCAATTAAATCAATAATATAATTATGAATATCTATAGAAGTATTTTCTGCATATAAAATACCTTAAAGTATGCTTCAGACAAAAGATTTTATGTATATGTCTACATTTCTAACTTTAATGCACAAAAGTAAGAGCCTTTACTGCTTACACATTTCTGAATATTGCTTTACCTTTAAAATATTATTTCATTGGAATCTGTAATAAGAAATTTATGCATTGATCTCTGTCCCAATCCTTCAACAGAGCTTCTGAATTCTTTTTAGGTACGTAGAGATGCTGAAAGAATTTTTTGTTTTAATATTTGGTCTTTGATCCCAGCTCCAGAAGATCTCCTACCACCTTGTGAATATCCTGAGTCCTTCTGTTCTAAAATGGCGGGAGATTCTTACTATCTGAAGAGAAACCAGTTTTCACCTTTTGTTCTAAAAGGATACTTCCTAATGGATCCTGGAGAATCTGGGCGGGGACAGTTTGGGTAGTTGTCGAGGGAACCAGACCTGTGATTAGAAGGTTTTAACTTCAAGCCAGATCCCCGACCCCTGGGCGAGGGGGAGAAGTTGAAGCTGGGTAGACCACAAAGGGCATTAACTTGATCAATCATGGTTACTTACCGTAGCCACCATAAAACAAAAGTCGGATTCAGATTGGAGAGTCTGGATTGCTGAACACATGGAGACGCCTGGAAGACGGTACCTTGTGAGAGCACGTGGAGGATCAGTGCCCCTTTCTCCATAAGTCGTCCCGTTCGCTTCTTCTGTTTCTTCATCTGCAGCCTCTGTAATATCTTATACTAAATGGGTAAACACAAATGAACCATTTCAATGCTTTCTGTGAGGTTTTCTAACCAAACTAAACTCAAGCAATGGATTGTGGGAACTCTAACTTACAGCTGACCACTGATGAAGTAGGTATCGGGTGCTTGTGACTGAGCCTTCAACACGTGGGATCTGACACTACTTCTGGGTAAACACTGTTGGGATTTGTCCACTGGAGAATCTCTCACATTGGTGGGCTGGAAATCTCACACACTTTTTGGAGACAAGAGGGGAAGTATTAAGAGTTGAGTGTGAGTAACTGTAAGATTGTTGGGGTAAAAAAGAGTTTGTTTTCATGGTTTCCTTCAGAATTAACTTTCACTAAGATGCTATTTCCTTAGAGTCGTTCATGTAAGTTCTTGAGCCCTGAATGAAATTAAAGGCCGCAGACAAGTTCTATGTAAAAGAGATAGATGTTACCCAAAGTTTCTTCTGATTTTCTGATGTTGCAGATGATAGTTTCTTCTACACCCTCAACAGTATTTAGCAGGAATCCCAGTGTGAAGTCTTGTGGGGGATGTAGACTGTAGAGACAAGAAGGGGATCTGGAGATGGGAAGGCAGGAGGGCTGCGAGTAGGAGGAGGAGCAAAGTGATTCAGATGTGGCATGTGCATGCACCAAGACGAATGTAATCATTATGTATTAACAAGCACATACTAATACAAAACAAAAAAGAATTGTAAGCATTTCTCTGTTTCAATTATATCACACATACACGTACACACACACACACACACACTCACATTATCGTTTTAAAGATCTTGGTTGTGTGTGTACTCACTTTGGAGGAGTGCTTAGAAAACAGAATATCTATAATCTATCAATTTAGGCAAGCCATAATTTTAATAAGGACCCCGGCAGGCATGATAGTGGGAGCAGCACGTCGGATGTCTCCAATTTTCAGGAGAATATTTTGCTGACAACTTATCAGACATCTATGAGAGAGCTGGGTATGTTTGATGACACTGAAATGCATTTAAAATGATTTTTAATTTGGGGTATAATTCCTAAACCATCGAACCTAACTAAACCTTGAGTAGAAATATTCAGCATTATCTAACGTATTAATATTAACACAATACAGTGGCACTTGCTCCCAATGATGTTGCAGCACACATTTAATATGCTAATTTCTAATTTCCACTTAGTCTTACAATGGAGATATCATTTAGCTACTTATAGTTTGCATTGTACGAATAAAGAGGAATAGTTTCTAATTATACTAAAGCAAGTTTTGTGCAATATTATTTTATTTGCATATTAATATGTGATTACATTTTAAGCATTTTTTTCAGTGCTATGTATCATGGTGATTTTCATGATGTATAAGCCAAAAAAGATTTGTTTAAAAAATGGCAGCAAACTTCAAAAGAATAAGTAAGTAAGTAAAATAAGAAACCTAGATAAATCTCCTGCTAAACAAAAGAAGGGAAGAAAAAATTTGCATCGATGTATTTAGAAACAAAAAAGGTGAAATTACAATGGACATTGTTAAAATTTAGATAATTTTAAGAAACTACTTTAAAATTTATACTCCAACAAATTGGAGAATCTGGAAAAACTGAGTACATTTCTAAATACATACAAGATATTCTAAGTGAATCAAGAAGACATAACAACTTTGAATTAACCCATAACAAGCATGGAAATTGAGGCAGTGATAAAGTCTCCACCGACAAAGAAAAGTGCAGACCCGATGGATTTGCGGCAGAATTCTACCGTACTTCAGAGAAGATCAACCATTGATATTTCTCCAACTGTTTCATGAAATAGAAACAAAGAATATTGTCAAACTTACTTCTGGAAGCTAGCGTTATTCTGATACCAGAAGCAGGCAGAGACATATATCGCAAAGAAAACTACAGGCCAATTTTCCTAATAAACATAGATGCAAAAATCCCTAGAAAAGACAAATCATTAAGAAGATCATACGCCATGATCAAACTCACCTCATCTCAGGGATGCAAGGATGGCTCACCATATGTAAATCAGTCAGTGTAATACACCACATAAATAAAAGCATGAACGAAATCATACAATCATCTCAATAGATTGACAAAATTCAACATCCATTCATGATTTTTTAAAAAATCCCCTGAGAAAATAATTATAGACAGATCTTACCTCAAAATGACTGAAGCCAGTTATGCCAAACCTACTGCCAACATCATACTAAATGGGGAAAACTTTAAAGCCTTTTTCTTAAAGCCTGAATATGACAAGACTGTCCACTCTCAACATTCCTTTTCAATATACTGCTTGAGGTCCTAGCCGAAACAAGCAGGCAAGTGGATGAAGTAAAGGAAATCTTATTGAAAGGAAAAAGGTCAACTGTCCTTATTTGTAGATGACATGATTCGCTACATAGGATACCCCGAAAACTCCACCAGAAGACTCTTAGGACTAATTAACAAATTCACTCAAGTTGCTAGATACAAAATGAATACAAAAAATCAATATCATTACTCTGCACTAGTAATGAACACATTGAGAAAGAGCTGAGAGGAATAATTTCACTCTTTATAGTGTTTCAAAAAATTAAATACATAGGAATAAATCTAGCTGAGAAAGTGAAAGACCCCTTCAATGGGAATTATATTATGCAGAAAAAACAAACTGAAGAGAATCTTAGAAAATGGAAAGACGTCCCCTGTTTTTGGGTAGGCAGAATTAATATTGTCAAAACGATTATACTACCAAAATTGATATAGAGATTCAATGTGGTTCTTATAAAAGTGCCAACAATATTTTACACAGAGCTTGAAAAAATTTGTATGGAAATAAGAAACCCTAAAATTTGTGTGGAAATAAAAAGAGACCCAGAATAGCTAAAGTAATCCTAAGTAAGAAGACAAAAGCAGGTGACATTCTGATTTCAGACATCAAGTTATGTTACAAGGCAATAATGATTAAAAACTATGGTGTTGGCATTAAAACACACAGGTAGATCAATGGAACAAAACAGAGAATGAACAGACAACCTCTAGTACCCTCAGGTATCTCATCTTTGACAAATAGGCCAAAAACATACACTGGAGAAAGGATAACATCTTCAATAAATGGTGATGAGAGAATTGGTTATCCACATGCAGAAGAGTGAACCTAGACCCATACCTATTGTCAATTACTAAAATGAAATCCAAGTAGATCAAAGACCTAGATGGAAACACTGAACCTCTTGGAGGGCAAAAGTAGGTAAAACTCTTGAAGATGTAGGCATGGGCAAGGATTTGCTCAATACGACAGCTGATGCAAAAGAAATAGTCCCCAGAATCAACAATTAGAATCATATTAAACTAAAAAGCTTCTTTCTGCACAGCAAAAGAAATAGTCCAAATGTGAAGAGAGAACTGACAGAGCAGGAAAAAAGTTTTACCACTTACACATCAGAAAGGATACTAATAAATAGAATATAAAAAGATCTGAAGAAAAAAAAGACTTCTCAAAACAAAAGACCCAGCTTAAAATGGGCAATTGAGATTAGTAGACACCTCTCAGATGAAGCAGTATGTACAGCCAGCAAATATATGGAAAAATGTTGAACATCCTTAGCCATTACAGAAATGACAATTAAAAACTGAGATTCGTCTTACCTCAGTGAGAATGGCTTACATCAAGAACTCAAAAAGAAATAGACGCTGGTGAGGTTCCAGGAAAAAGGACCCTTTTATGTTTCTGGTTGGACTGTAATTGGCACAGCCACTACGAAAAGTAAAGCATAGATTTCTCAAAAAACTGAAAACAGACATTTCGGTTGACCCAGTGATACTTCTTCTGGGTATCTTTCCAAGAAGGATAAAAACATCATGCAGTAGCAGAGATACTTACACACTATGATTATAGCAGCACAATGACCGCTAAGTCGTGGAAGATGCCAGAATACCCAACAATAGATTAAGGGTTTAACAGAGGTGTGGCCTGTTGTTTCACCATCTGAGAAACCCACAGTGTAAATAAACGATTGAGTTGAACAAGTGAGATGTTGGGAGTCAAGGGGATGAGGGAGGCATGGGAGGGTAAGGAAGGGGGTGAAGAGGGACTGTGAGGTTGACATGATGTATACGTGCTCAAGTTGATCGTAATCATTGTGTACTACATATACACACTAGTAAAAAGGGGGGAAAGTAAAAATTGCAGCATACCAAAGACATGGGTTTAAGGAAAGCAACAGATAAAATATTTCAGTTCTCAACTTATTTATTTTTCTTCTTTCCTGTATTTGAGTTTATGAATCATACATCGAATTCCCTCAGTGAAGCCTTATACGATACTCTTGGCAAACATAGGCGCTATCTACAGAGTTTCTATATTTTTAATCGATTTCCATCCTTAGTTGTTTATGAGACACATGAAAATTGACTCTGGAGAAAGGACATCTTTGCAGAATGACTTGGGTTTGCATGAGTGGTTAGTACTCACTTTTTTTTTTTTTTGAATTGCAGGGTGTCTGCTTGAATGTTCACCATTCTTCACTATTTAGGCTAAAGTATAGAATGTGTTTTCCACGTACCCTTCTTTTTCTTACCCTAAATATTAATGTCAGCAGTCAGATAGATTCACTCGCTTGGGATCCTTTCCTCACCACCGATTACGTCAAAAGAGGCTACTTATTTTGGTTAAAAAAACAAAAAACAAACAAACAAACAAAAAAAAACCAGTTCCAAAGAGACAGAGGTGCCTCACAAATCATGGTTTCACCTTGTACAGGTGCGCTGGGGTTTTTTGCTATCGCGGGACAGTGGGAGGAGGACCTATGATAAGATGATAGACACACCTAGTCTTGTTTCATCACTTTCGGGACCCTAGCCTATCCCTTCCTTACTTAGAAGTGAATCTGGACTTTGATTGTCCTGGGACAGCTTCTGCATATTGTGTCTTTTCATTTCGGCTGGGAAAATGTGGGTGTGGCCAGGTGTTCATGCCCGAGGCCTGGGTAAATTTGTAGAGGCCACTTCTTTTTGAAGGCAGAAAAAAAAATGTAATCTTTAAAGTTCTATTTTGCTGTTTTGAGTGTGAGATGTGTGAACAAACTCAATAACCCCAGAGGACCACAGTTGGCTGTAGGGCCTGTCTGCATAGCTGTATCCACATTTCACTTCTGGCTATCTGTGTAGAAAGCCATCTTTCAGCAGTGAGTGAGACAGGGTTAAGAAAATCTTATTCTTGTTTTGTACTGTTCTTTCTAAAGTCAGTTCTTTAATCCAAAACTAAAATACTCTTAACTGAATTTGCCATGCCAGGCCAATGGTCCAAGTAGTAATATTTCAATGTATGTCTTTTCTTTTTGTTAATTTTCCTAATTGTGATAGATTTTTTTTATATTTTGAATTTTTGTACAGCTTCCAGAAAATGTTTTAGTAATTGAGCATTTTGTAAACTAAGCTCAAAAGTTATAAATAATGTATCTTTTCTGTAATAATGTAATCATTCAAAATATCAAACAACTGCCAAATGTTTTTCCTTATTTCTTGTACTCTTTCCTGATTGGAAATGCAATTGCAAACAAAATAAAACAAAATCCAAATTCCTTCTAGATATTCCAAGTCATTTCTCTTCGTTTAAGCTTGAAAAAATGATCATTTTCATGTACTCTTATTTCTATGAAAAATAACTAAGTTGAGAACTGAAATTATAATATACATTTATTTTAGAAAATTTGGAAAGCAAAGAAAATAAGTCAAAGATTATTGCACACATTCCTTTACTCTGAAAACATCTTGGTGCATAGGTTTCCAGTGTTTCTTTTCTTTTAAATACACACAGTTCTCATAAATTCGTAATTGTAACAAATCATAATTTTAAATCTATGTTCTTTTTCATTCACCCAACATTGTATCTCAAGGAGTTATTCTTGTCCTTTAATGTGGCATAAAAACTAGTTGTTTACTATTTGCATAGAATTGGATTAACAGTTCTTTTATTGGATCTTCATGTTGTTTTATAATTATGTTTTTTTCAATAACATATGACAAATTATGGCTCATAAATCATCCTATGTGTATTTGATTATACTCTTAGGTGATGTTTTGAGATGCCAAGTTACCAATTCACACATTTTAAAGAATTTTTATCCACATTACCATGCTGTCCTGTAAAACCACTTAATTAAACATATAATCAAGATAATTTCATTGGGAAATCAATCATTTCATCCTTCTCCACTGACCACTCAAAGTGACCTGCAGTGAATTCTAGCAGTGACAAATCAGAGTGAATTTAGAAGTGAAGTCTAAACTCAAGAAGATAAAATATAAAACATTCTCATCTTTAAACTACTTTAACCATGAAATCAGTTTGACTCTGAATTTACAGCCATGTAGTTTGTGGTGTTAGTGACAGAATTTCAATAGGATTTCTTCAGATGGCAAACTTCCTAAAGAAGCTTATAGGGACTATAAGTGTTTAGCATAGATGCAAGCACTTTTTAATCTTTGAAATATCCATAGGATGCTGGAAGCAAAATAAAATGGAATGCTATAAAATGGACTTTCCAGGAGGTCAATGTGATTTGTTCAAACTACCCTTAGTGCTTTTTGTCTCTGAAGACAGATTTGTGAAAAAATTAAATGTTAGCACACAATGCACATGCATATCGGTGTGTGTTTCTCACAAACTTCTCTTTGAAACCGCTGTCTCAACTGAGCGTCTGCTAAATAATAAGTTACAGTGTATTGAAGATTGCACGGTCTATTCTCAATGGAATTACAGAGTAAATTTATGCATGAGGTTCCTTTTTGTTTTCTTAAATAAAGGCTCAGGGAAGGAATGATGTTAAGAAAGTCTGTTAGGACTCAAAAATGCATGGATTTCTATCCTTTTCATATTCAGAAAAAGAATGCATACAAACAAGACAAAGAGTAGAGCTGAATTTAAAAAAAAACAGCATGTGCTTTAGAGGGTAGACTCCAACATAAACTAGAATCAGATAGGTGAGGTGACCAGGGTTTGCCTACAGTCCAGATATCCCAGCCTCTTGGCCTTTTCTTCTGCGCAGCTTAACAAACCTTCTCTTTCTGTTGCCGGTGTTTGGAGAGCACCAAGAGTAAGGAAAGGAGCAAATAGATGCAATTCTCAGACCCACGAGTCCTGGATACTCTAGTCGCTTCAGCTTCTTGACCCTGCATGGGCCTTCCTTCAAAAGATGATTGAGTAGTTTAGAAACAAATTGTAGGAAAAAAGAAAATGGTGGTGCAAGAAGCACGCGTGCTCATTTGCTTTGTGCAATGGCCACGGCCATAGGAGGGATTTCAAGTACCAGAGAATATTATAAGTATATATATAACTTCAAAGGGGAATAAGGTCGCTGAAACTTTTCATTCCTTATTTGTAATTGATAATATAAAACAAAACCCATGTATACCTCAATAAATCTCTCATTTACTACAAAGGAGAAAAAGTGGTAAGTTCTTTTGATTAAAGGAGAAAAGAATTTCTACATACCTTCTATAACTACATACCTAAATGTATATATATGAATACTATGCTTAATTAGACAAAAAAATCCCTGTCAATATTAAAAGTTAATTTTTTACAAAAATTTAAGGGCAAGTAGCTATTATTATTATGCAGGAAAACATTAATCTTATTTCTGTATATTATATAAAATACACTGTATAAGATATAACTATAATATAATGTACATTCCATTTTTGATTGTATTATTTTTTCAATGTGCTTTTATTCTCAAAATTGTATTTTATCTATCAGAATCAATATCTTATTTCTCTGTTCTGTCTCTTTAGTCTTTCTTGCAAGCAGCTGCTAACTAGAAGAGCCTGTGGTCTCAAAGATCCGAGTAAAATCTTGTTTCCTAGCCCTGGATGAAGCAGTGCGACCCTGAGAAAACAAAACAAAAAAAAGAGGAAAAATGTGAATTATAAGAGAGGGTGATATTTTACCTCTCATAAGTGTTTCTATGTTTCTGCATTTGTTTACCTTCCAATTTTTATCATTTAATTAAATATACTAATATTTTATTTTGTATACTCATTTCTTGTAGTCAAGTTCAGAAAGTGTTGCCAGCTTCTGGTGCAAATGAAATTCCGTCGTGTGTTCTGCTGAACTCCATGGTACATCTTCAGTTGTGTCTCTCACCTCAGGCCACCCAATTCCACCCTTCTGTCTTTAGGTCACACTCACCTCTTTCCCTCAGATTCTGCATCCCAAGCACCGACAGAGCCAACACTATGAAAAGTCTTAATAGTGAATTTACAGAGTACTGACAAAAGCCGTGTGCTCAAGTTAACCACCATCCGTTGTGATATGAGTCACCTGAATACTATGAACACCTGAGGGGAGGAGGTTGTCACTTCACCTCTGTTATCTCCTTCCAAGCATCTGAGAGCTTCCCGTTACTGCTAAAGGAAAACACCTTGGTCCAAGTCAGTGTCATCTTGTGTTCAGATTACCCAATCAACTCTCCACTTGTCTCTCTGCTATGCACACCTGGGCAACGCTGCCCTCCTCACCGCCTGTGCGAGTCACTTTCCACTGGAGCGTCAGTCAGCCCCCTTACAACTGAATTCAGTTCATGAGCTTTTCACTAATCGCCATCTATTGGTTTTCCACCTTTCAGGAACAGAGCGTCCTTACTTCCTCTCTCGGTTCCTAGCTTTAGTTCTTTCTAATCTTCGACTTTTCAGCCCTGTCTACCCACCAACATGCCGATACTTAAATATTTCGGCACACTGCTGCTGCTTCTTGAACAGGGGGTCGTGGGGTTCACACGAAGGTTCTTGATATCCCAAACAAAGAATCGAGCAAGACGAGCAGAAGAGTAACTGAGATGGAAATTTATTACAAATGGAAAGTACGTTCCATAGAGAGGGGACAGGCTGGCGAGGAAGCCTTGGGGCACTGAAAGGAGCAGGAATTGGGTCTCTTAAAACTCTGGGATTCAAGGTTAGGAGTGGGTACAAACCCTGACCCTGTGAAATGCTTTTTTAGATCGTTTGTTGGGAGGGGGAGTTTTTGACACCACAATGTTTTTAGAAAAAGTGTCATGGCATCCATAATGCACCTGTGGCCGGACACAGGCCAAGGCTGTGGACTTTGGGTAGTGCACCTGCCTGGACACATGGGGAGCAGGGCGATCTGTTGGCATTCTGGGCTTCGACATCATTGCTTTTGCTCTGTCTCCTATCCATTGTTGCCCCAATGGTTGGTCCCCTGTTGTTTACTCAGCTCCCCCTACTTCTTCCCCCATTGCACCAGGAGGTTTTTGGCAGAGGCTCCTTCTGTTCCAGAACACCTGACTGCTTTGCTTTACTAAGGGAAAACACCACCCTGCCAACAAGGTTCCCCCTCAAGACTCAAGAGAAACAAGATGTCTAATGACAACATCCTCCAAATTACTCTGTTATCTTCATTGAATTTTCTGTTATTTCAGAAGAAATTATGTTTATCAATAATTATATTGTCAAGGCAGAAAACTTTGCATATATTCTGCATCACCTTTTCCCTATTGCTAACACCTTACATTCTTATGTTACATTTATCACAATTAATACATTGATACTGTTATATTCTTCTTAACTACAGTGCACATACTTTGTTCACATTTCCTAAGTCCTCCCCAAGTCCTTTTTCTGTTAAAGAATCTCATCCAGGAACTCATACGGCCCTTAGTCATCCCGCCTTGTTAGGCTCCTCCTGGTTACGGTGGCACTCAGGTGTCCCTTGTATTTGATTACCTTGACAGATTTGAGGAGGAATGGCCGGGGTGTATGTGTCTGCAGTGAGATAGCTCTCATGTTTTCATTGTGATTAGACTGGGATCTGGGATCATATATTTACTGCAGGAAGATCAAAGCTGAGGAGTGACATTTCCATCACATCAAGGGTCCCTATTATTGGGGTGATTCACCGAGGCTGACATTGAATTTGATCACTTAGCTGGAGGTAATTTTTGTCAGCAGCCTTGTCTACAAATGTACTTTTTTATTACTCTTTCCTTAGTATATTCTTTGGAAGGAAGTCAGTCACTCTTAAGAAGCAGGGAGCTTGAAATTTTGAATTGTCCTCTTGGGTAATTTCTTTCTTCTTTGTTTATTCAATTATCTAGTTGTTCCATCAATGTTGTTGTGTATACATTTATTTTATACTTTGGGCTGAATCTGAATTTATTTATTTTTTGATCAAATTGTTCCAGTTTTGCTTACTGGGAACTCCTTGGTTTGCTTCTGATTTTCTTTGATATATCTGTGTCATTGTGGGGCTTTTCTATTTTTTTTTCAGCATTATGTAATCGAATACCATTGCATAGCACAATGTATATATTCTAACAATTCAGCTTATTAAATTACCTAGAATATACTTAACACACAGTCCATGTTATTCCTTATCAAAAGAAAAACCACTCAGTCAAAATAAATACAGTTCTCTGTACTTGTTTGTGTTATTTGTTGTGGATACAAGCGAATGTATGTTAACTTCATTTTTAAAAGTACACATTAAAATTCTATTTATAGAAGGTTATTGTAAGCATTTTTAAATTTAAAACTTTAAACAAACTTTTTATGATATAAGCATATTAGGTAGTCATGACACAATATATATATTAAGAAAATAGCTTGTCTAAAGAGTCAATTACCATTACAAATTCGAATATCTTAACAAAACAAGATAAAGCCATCGGTCCCCCAGATTATACAATTTTAAATACTCAGAGACCATCTTTACATGCATTTCTCTGCAGACTCCTCAGCTTACTCTTTGGAATAATTTCCTAAAAGTAAAATGACTGAGTCAAGTTGGAGGTACACATTCAGATTTGGATTCATTGAATTCCAGAAAGTGTGTACTAATTTCTCTTCACTTGAATACATGTGAGACACTCAATTTCTCTGAATTTTCTCATTACACAGTCACATATTTGCTATGTAATTATATGGACATATTTTTCTTAAAATATAACTAGTTTTATAAATAAGAATTCCCATGCCATTTCAGCCTTATTGTGCACAAGTATTTGGGTTGGTTTTTGTGAGGTGTGTGAACATTTAAATGTGTGTGTGTGACTTTCCTTCCTAGTTGGCTTCATCATTATTATTTTTGTTCATTAATCTGTTCTTTCTTAGCTATATTCTGCTCTCAGGTGCCTGTGAAACTGAGGATACCACTGTGGGGAGAGATTTTGGGAAGGAGGACCCGAATACTTCAGTTATGTGGTTTGTGTGTTAAGAGATATCCTCCCAATAGTATTTTCAGAATTAAAAATTAACTTGGTGATGAATCAAAGAAAAAAGAGAATCATGGAAAGAATTTCTAATTTGACATATATCTTGTCATGTATGTTAAGACTGGCTTGGCTGAACTCTGGACTTCAAGTAAACGTATCTTTAAGACTTTTGAGTATCCACCTAAGGAACACATGATAAATCAGAAATGGCACTACGAAAACAATTTAGGGAAGTGGTGTAATATAGTTCTGTAAAATTAAATCAGATTTATGAGACACATCAGATTTGCTTCATGCCTTAGCTCTGTCACATCAGAATTCTGTGTTGTTCCTTTTTCTCTCCCAAACTTTCTCAATAAAATCCTTGCACATCTGATTCTAATTCTGTTTTTTATATTAATCCAATTAGATAATCCATTAAACAAATGGGAGGAAAGAGCATTAATGACATGGTGCACTTCCATTATGAAGTTAATTGGATTAACAAAATTGGCTCTTTTACATTCAGGTCTGCATATGTTTGTAACATTTACAGCTAGAAATCAAGAGAATTCAGATCTCTAGGATTTTAAAATTTTGATTATAAAGCAGAGGTCAGTGTGGCCACATACTATTAAAGGGCCTAAAATTTTAAGGAAAGAAAATGTAACAGGGAAAATATAAAGTTAAAGGAAATAGAAAAGAAACAAGAACAGAATATTAGAAATTTAAATAGGACAGTGTCTTAAAATCCAGTTTAGTCTTATTTAGACATCATAATAAAAACTATAAAACAATTTTATTCTAGACATCCTATTATGGCTTCAAAATTTCATGATAAGCCATGCCCAGTGGTGCAAGCCTATAATCTCAGTACTATGGGAGGCAGAAACAGGAAGATCACAAGTTCAAGTCCAGCCTACAGAACTTAGTGATATAGTGACTTTGAGACTGTTTCAAAATCACAAATAAAAAATATGGGCTGGGGGCTTAAGAGGATGGCTCAGCAGTTACAGTGCTTGCCTAGCAAGTTCAAGGCCTTGGGTTCAGTTCCTCAGCACTACATGAGCTGGGATGTTACCCATCTGTAACCCCATCCCTCAAAATAAAACTGAGGCAGGAGGATGGCTGTGAGTTGGAGGCCAGCCTGGGCACCAAGGTGAGCCTGAACTATATAGTAAGACACTGTCTCAAAAAACAAAAACAAAAACAGGGGGCTGGAGCATAAGTGAGAAGGCCCTAGGGGGCTGGAGCATAAGTGAGAAGGCCCTAGGATTGATCGCCAACACACACACACGCACACATACACACACACACACACACACACACACACACACACACACACACACACGCGCACACACACACACACACACACTCCATAACATTTCCAGGTAAGATTTCTTTGGTTCATTGAAATTATAAAAACATTTCAAGGCCCAAACATGAAACACAAAACAAACAGAACAAAACAAAACTTTGCTTGCAAGTAGGACCCTACTTTTTTAATATCCTAAAGACCGAGCCACCTTAATTTTCAGTTTCCTAGGTCATAAAACCTATGGTTGCCGAAATGACACGCTTGAAGTTTCCCAGCCAAGGTTAATGTCAGGAACATCAACTCAAGAGAAAAAGATGGCAAGATGACATGTCTTCACGCACTGCTGGAGCCCAGTGACTCCTTCAGTAGCCAGGGGCTCATTTCATAGGAAATAGTAGTGACTGAAGTTATCACAGATAGCCAGTCACATGAAGGGAGTGTTCTAAAATAACTGCATTTCATTCCAAAATGTATCATAATTTAAATTTTACAGTTACGAAAATGATTTCCTGTTGTGTTCATTTAAGTTGTATAGTGAGCAACAAACTTAGAATGGCTTTGAGTATGTAGATCTCAATTTGGCACAATTTGTCACTAAGTTCTGTGAGTGCCTTTAACTGGTCTCTAGGGGTAAGAGCTTGTAGTCTGTAAAAATCTTATAACTACTGTAGTCAGACTGCAGAAAGTTTGGTTTCATTTAGTCTGTTAGTAAAAGAACTATTTTGACTTTTATAAGGAAAGGCAGTAAAATTATATTGAAATTATGTATACTTAGATAATTTGGTTAACATGCAGAAATTAAGACAACAACCTGAATTATAAATAATCAACAAAAGAGCTTAAGAATTAAGAATTAATCAACTGTATTCCCTAATGTCAATAACTATTGACATTATGTTGCATAACTTTCACTTAATATACAAACATGTCATATTCCACAGTTACATTTGAGCTGACACATTTTATTTTTATAACACAAAGAATCTGTATATCTCTATTAATCTGTTTTCTATTGCTACAAAAATACTTGTGGATGAATACTGTATAAAAAACCGATGAAGTTAGCTCCCAGGTTTGGATGGTCACAGGTCTGGCACCAACATCAGCTTGGTTGTCATAATTCAGTAACAACGGTCGTGTGGCAATAAGTGCAGGAGAGAAAGATCACATGGTGCATGGCTTGGATCTGGACTGCTCTCCCAAAATCCTCATGCTTGGAAGCTGGCTCAGTCATGCGGGTTAATGTGTTGGTTTTCTGTGCCGTTCAGAGGCGGGACCTGGTCAGAAAGGGCAGATCTCTGGGGCTTGACTTGGAAGTGGGGGTCACTGGGATGTGACCTGGAAGAGCACGCGGCAGCTCCCTTTTCCTCTAGATCTTGGCTTCCTGTCCCACCATGCCACGAACGGTTTCCCTCTAGCAAGGCCTTCACCAAGCCCTTCCACTATTGCCAGCCACCGCAAGTGAAAGGAGACTTCCTGAAACTGTGAGCTAAAATAAATAAACCTTTCCATTTCTAATTTGTGGGTATTGGGTATTATGTCCTAACAATACAAAGTAACTAAGACACGTGGTTGGATACTAACAAGAAAGTCCAGGAGTGATAGGCTCTCGTTTCTCTCTGACAATCCTCTGGTATGAACTAATCAGACTTCCACAAGAGCTACTACAATTCCTTCTAAGAACAGAATCCCTAATAATCTCTCAACCTCCCACTAGGCCCCACCATCTTTTAACAACGCTGTCTTAGGTACTTTCTTATAGTTGAGATAAAATACATCCCCAACTTCAGAAAGGAAATATTTATTTTAGCTCACAAATTCAGAAGGTCTCACACAGTCCGTTCCTGGGCAGCTGGCCGTGGTGGAAGCACATAGCTGAGGCTGGAGAGCTGCTCGGGAGATGCCCACTGCACGGCAGGCAGAATCCAAGTGGAACAGGAGTGAGGGATGTCTGGAGATGCAGGCAAGGACAGAGCTTTACCAAGAAGAAGCTGGAACAATGTTCCTTCTTCCTTCCGTTACTCAGTTCAAGCTGCCCGCTGGGCCCCAACCCCAGGGTAGTTGATCCTCCGTCACTTTCTGGTCCACGGGTCAATACCAAACATTAGAAAGCTCTGCTCTGGGTGTCCCCCAATGTCACCAAGTTGACATAATCCCTCCAGGTCAAGCCACAAGCATAGGTCCTTCCCAGCCACCTCCCAACAACACATGGTCTTAACACCTCATTTTACTATTGTTTGCCCATGACATCCAAATACATGAGACTTTTGGGGGACACTCCAGATGCAAACCACAGCAACTATCATACTGGAGACCAAGTTTTCAATGCAGAAATCCTTGAGCAACAAAGCATATCTAAGCCACCACAACATCTTTAAAAAAAAACACGATTTTTATCAATGATACTTTTTAACTAAAACGCTACCCTTCATCTCAAAATGTGCGGTTTTTCATGTGAATAAAGCCTGGATTATATTGACATAAAACTAGAGTAAACTGTCTGGAAAATAATGTGTGAATATTTATTCTGATCATTTTTGTTCCCTCAGACTCACCTCGTGCTACAGGCCTAAGAAGCAGGAAATGTCCTTGAAATTAGAAAACATGCATGTCCAAAATTCCATCCGTAAGAAAGGCCTGACAAGTACTTTGGAAATAAATTAAACTAGGAAACAAGCTAAGAAAGATTGGAAGTCTTTTGCATTATACATAGAACAGACAGTAGAATTTCTGCTTACAAATAGAAGGAGGTATGAGGCAAAACGTGGCCATCCATCCATCTGATATTGAAACACCACAGACCAGGGACATTCTCTGCACTGAGCCTGCTATGTCATTCCCGAGACAAGGGTGTGTAGTTAGTAGATATTATCAATGAAGTTTTATAAAATAGGATACTAAATTTTACCAAAGAAGTCTTTAAGTGAGTCACTTCTATACATTTCCATGAAAACAATTTGGTAATCTCATCTTAAAAATTTGAATCCAGGTGGAAACCCAGACACAGTATGCACACGGGGTTCTCTGTGTCTTAGTTATTTTTTCATGGCTGGGATACAAATATCTAGCAGCCACGACTTAAAGGGAAGAAAAGCTTATTTTTCGTTCACAATTTCAGAAGGTCTCAGTCTATTCCTGGGTGGCCAGCAATAGCAGGAAGGAGCTGGCACAGAATAGCAGTTCAGGACCTCACAAGAGGGAAGATCAGTCCTTGGGGAGAGGCGAGAGCAGGGGTATTTTTTGTCCTGGCTACACCATCAGTGATCTACCACACCCTCGGTGATCCACATCTGCCAACCAAACCCCACCTCTACGAAATCCATAGATAATCTACAACATACAAATGCGAGAGGCTTTTGAGAGATATTCCATGCCTAATCCATAACATTCTAGTTTTGCCCATCCTAAGCTCTGTCTTTGGAAACTGCAGTGTGCTGTATAGAAAGTACTTGTTTTGGCTTTCAGTTGAACACAGTCAACAGTGACACAAGAAAAGACCAGAAAATAAAAGAAACAAACACTTGGGTATAAAAGGGTTGATACAAATTGTGAAGTTAAATCCATGTTATGGTCATGCATTTTTAGGTGAATTTTTAATTACATATTTAATACAAAAAACTACAATCAAGCAAAATATTTGTTAGAGAAGATAAGCAATTCTATTTTGGCTTCCAACCCAAATCCATTTCTATATTTATCTTCCTGAGCTAATTTTATACATTAATATCAGTTCACTGTGACATTTTCAGCTGTGTGTCTATGCATGTATGAAGTCATACAAAATATTATTATTATACCAAAGAATGTTTTAAAGGTTATTGTGGGAATGCATGGATTTTTTTTTTCATGATGCATCTGAGCAAAGCTACCTGTTTTCATCGTTTATTCATTGTTGGGACAAAACACCCAATGTTCACAATTTAAGGGTGCTTCTCTGTTACTTCCTGGCTCACAAGTCAATAACTGCACACCGGAAAGCCCAGCCCTGGGCACTCCGCAGTGTCAAGAGGTTGAGAAAATCCCTCCAGGTCAAATCTCAAGCATTCACTTCTACCAGCCAACCCTTACTGCCCAACAAAACACAGCTCCACAGTTACCCCGCTACATTCAAATACATATGAGGATTTGGGGGGACACTCCAGTTCCAAACCACAACACTACTCAAGTGAGTTTATATGGGTCTTGTCATCTTTGTGCCAATCCTAGGAAAATATGAATATAGCCCAATTCATTCAGCCATTCTTTTGCTGATAGGTATTTGGGGTGCTTGCAGTACTATTTTTCTATTAAAAGCCACTCAGTAGATACTTTATCCTTGCCTCACCCAAGACAAATGGCCAGTGCTAGATGAAGTATCTGGCATACAAAATTTAAAGAAAACAAATTTCACTTTTCCTCATGGTTTCAGAGGTTTCAGTTCATGACTGGCTAGCTGTCTGTAAATTTTAAACAATGCCTGATATTTCTCATTCCCTCCAAAATATCAAATATTCTTAGTTTTATAAACCTTTGTAATAAAGAGAGCTATTGTGGAGGTCCGAGTTGTTAAATGTATTATTCCTTGGATATTTGAGCCCTGTTCTGTGAGTTTCTCTTTTAGTGTTGATAAAAAGCATTCATTTCTTATTACTGTGTGCAAAGCTCTTAAAAATGTCCTTGTATATTGTTGGCGAGGGACCATTACAATGCTGATAATGGTAGAAAAGTAACTTTGATTTTGCAACTCTATTACTTAAGGTTTTGTGACATTCCCTTAACACGTTGAATACTGAGGCTTGTTAGCTCAATAATTACACATATTTCCTTGAAGGCATTTTATCTGTCCACATTTCGCGAAGACAGGGGAATTGGAATCTGAACATACAATGCTGGTTCTTTTGATTATCTTTTGAGTGTTAAATTTTAAAGCAACTTTTATGAAACCCACTGGAAGAATTTTTTTCCCTAGTGGCAAATCATTTTTATTTTGGCTTGGTAACGAATGTTCATGCTCTTGATATGAACTTGAATTCAAATACTCGAATGCATAGCTTAAATATTTGTGAATTAATAGAAAAGATGAGAATTGTGGTCTGTGGTTGTGTGAGTTTACATTTAAAGTCCATCATTATGTTATCAATATGTTGGTAAGCTATGGTGTTAATCAATTTCCTAAAAAATGATTCTAGGTTGTTCTTTATGGCATCGTGTGCCAAATTATTTGTGAAAAAAAGTGATGGAGGAAGTTATTCATTTCGTTGTCATGCTTGAAAATCACATAAAAATTGGGTGACCCAGCTCAATTGTTTAACCAGCCAAGTGAGTCATACTCCCCCAACATACAAATAACATCTTTTAAACTTGCAGGATAAAATGTAGTTGGATGGCTGTGGCTTCTCAAAATCTTCTTTCACGTTTAAGGTGATGGGGGAAAGTTGAAAAGTTACAACAAAAAATGCAGATATTGCCAATGTGGAACTTGTATCAGAGGTTGCCATCTATAGAAAATACTAAAAATACATAATAGAAGAGTTTTTGTTCAGGATTACTTTGCCATGATATTTGAAGCAAAAGTAATCTTATGAAAAAAATTACATAACCCTAAATTCAAAGTACAACATGTCCCAGAAGTTGCCATACAAAGGAAAGATTAATAAACTTTTGAGTCAGCCTGTACCTCTTTGCAGACTCCGAAAAGGATGTCTGCTAAAGACAAGATCAGTGCAAGAGGAAGCAAAAATAATGAGGTGCGAGAGTCACTGGGGTCTCATCCAATCAATTGCCTAGCTCTGGAAATCGGCAAGATTTCTGTTTCCCTTTCCTAGATCTCTTGCTGTAAGACGTATGATCAGACAGCCATACGCTTCTGCATTTGGGATGCCACATGGTCAGCGTCTTCCAGGCCAGCTCTACTTCCCACCTCCTTGGGAAATTAAGTGCAACGATGGAGGACAAGTAGAGGGAAATGGACCCACCCATTGCCCCTAAAAAAATTTCCAGAGCTCAGGATTTTACACCACATGAGCCTCTAGGAGGTAATTGCTATGTTCCTCCTCTGTCTCAGCTGGGTCACCTTGGTTCTCACAAAAGCATTCGTGGCATAGGCCTCATTGTTAATGTTATGGGGCTGAGGGAGAGTTGAGAGCGGTAAAGCGTGGGGTGAGGTGGGAAAGAAGGCGGCCTGGGGGGCACAGTAGTTAGGTTTACCCAATTAATGGAAAGTGTGTGTGTATACATATAATGGAATTTATTAGGATAGCTTATAATTCCTAAGAGAGAGTCTAAAATGGCCACCTGCAGGTACTGGAGCTGGAGGGTCCTGCAGCTGCTCGAAGTGAGATAGAACACCACCCGTCTAAGACTGTAGGACAGCCAGTGCGAGGCTGTGCCACAGACTGAGGTCTTCAGGTGACGACTGAGTGAACCTCTAGCGATAGAGCAAAGGCCGGAGCACTCCTTTTTATTTATTTTGAGCTGCCCACATCCAGGAGAGAGTCACACACACCAAAACCTCTGCCCTGTGGGCTAACTGGACATTTCCTAATCCCTTCAAGTTGACAAGATGCTTTCAATGTCACAGACAGAGCTACACGATGCTGTCCTTCAAGTAGTGTGTGTGTGAACACATGCGCTTGTGTGTGTGTGCGTGTGCTTGTGTGTTGGTGGAGGCATTCACTTCCTACAGGCGTCAGTATATCTGCATGGGTAGGAGATCCAGGAGGCAGACCGGTTGGGTACCGATAGGAATATATTTCTCTCTCAACAAATAATAAAGAGTTATGAAGGGAGAAAAGGATGGAATGAGACAAAGTGAGCTGAGGTCAAATAAACCGTCAGAAATCGGGAAGGCAAAGCCAAGAGCAGGTTGGTATTCAACAATACTTGAAAAATAAAATGGGCACTGTAAGAGTTATATCCACCCAGTAAGTGGATGTTTACATGAGTTCTTTAAAGGATGCAGACCCATATTTTCAACGCCAGAAAAAAGAAAATGTCCTTGCTTTAAAAAATACATGTAAATTGTAAATAGCTTTAATAGTCTAAACTGGCATTTAGCTGTACATGCTTGTTTTTCTGATGTAAATATTTTTGTCTATATTTTTCAAAGTACAATAATTTTTAAGAATAAAACTGTTTATTTAACATCAGGGTGGATTAGATGGTGCTTAAGATATTTAAAAATACAATCCACAGGTATTCTGGAGAAAACATTTGATGTTTTCTTTTTCTGATACACTCTTTCCCTGCTGCCTGGTCTTCATGCTGTGTGCCTGCCTTGGACTTTACTGAAAATCTATTCTTTTATCCAACTGTTCTACATAACACTGAATGTTGGAGACACTTGTGTTCAGGAAATATTAAATCCAGAACTTCTTTTTCTTAAATGAAATTCTGCTTTATTAATTGAATGTCATAGTTTGGACAATGCTGAACATGAAGAAGGCAGGAAGGACTTAAAAACACGAAAATCAAAAAGTATACAATAACCAAGAAACATTAAAATGAATCTTTGACTTCAATACATTGAAGGGCATATAATTCAGAAATTTAAAAAACTGTATTATATACATAATTTAAACTATCTTCATATATATATATATATATATATATATATATATATATATATATATATATATGCACGAATTCCAAATTCTATAACACATTAGAGACATGAGGTTTGGGGAATCAATGAGTATCTATTCCCACCCCTTGCCTAGCTGACCATTGCTGTCTTGCATGTTGGGGCCTTTTTATGACATGATTTTTTGTGAATTTTATAAGAAGGACACCCATCTATAGGCAGACTTTTGTGTTTGGTCTATTTCACTGGACATTATTGACTCAAGGTGGCTCCATTTTTGTTCAAAAGCGTTATATCTCCTTTCCTTTATGGCTGCATAGGATTCTATTGTGTGTAGATGCCATATATTCTTTTACCATTCCTCGATGAATGGGCAGGTAGGTTGTTTCCAAGATTTGGGTGCTATGAATTAATTGTGTTGCTGTAAGCATGGGTATGCACGTGTCTTTTTGGTATGTTGACTTTATTTCTTTTGGGAACATGCCCAGTAGAGCAGTATAGCTGGATCAAATGGAGTTTTCTATTCTCAGCTTTCTCAGGAATCTCCAGACTGCTTTCTACAATGGTTGTAACAGCTTGTATTCTCACCAGCAGTGGAGTAGAATCCCTTTTTTCCACACTCTTGTCAATAACCGTTTTGTGAGTTCTTGATGTAGGTCATTCTCGATGTTGAAACTTCACCATCGCAATCTTTTGCATCTCTCTGATGGCCAGTGATGACCAACATTTTTCCTTGTGCTTGTTGATCATTCATACTTCCTCTTCTGAGAAGCTTCTTCTCATTTCAACTGCCCCCTTCTTGAAAGGGTCTTTTATTTTAGGGGCTTTTATGTTTTTGAGTCCTTTGTGTATTCTAGGTATTCATCCCTTGCCTCCAGTGTTACTGATGAAGATCTTATCCCACTCCGTGTGTTGTCTTTCCATCTTTTTGATTGTTTCCTTTGCTGTGCAAAGGCGTTGTAGTTTAATGTCTTCCCATTTGTTGATTCTTGCTGAGATTTCTTGTGCCGTTGGTGATCTGTTCAGAAGATCCTTTTAGTGTCCCTATTTCTTCTAGGATTTTACCTATTTTGTCTTCCAGTAGGTTCAGTATTTCTGTTTTGATATCCAGTCTTTTGATCCATTTTGATCTGATTTTAGTGTGTGGTGATAGATACTGGGTCTCATTTCATTCTTCTGCATGTAGAGATTCAGTTTTCCCAGCACCATTTGTTGAAGATGCTGTCTTTTTTCCAATGAATTGCTTTGGTCCCTTTGTCAAAGAGCAGGTGACTAAGAGTGTTTGGGTTTGGTTCAGTATCCTCAGTTTTGTTCCACTGGTCCTTTTGTCTGTTCTTACACTAGTACCATATAGATTTAATCACTGTTGTTTTGTAGTATTTTTTGAAGTCTAGAATTGTGATTCTTCCAGATTTACCTTTGTTTCTTAGAATTGATTTAGAGAATCTGGGTCCTTTATGGTTCCATATAAATTTTAAGGTTTTTTTTTCTAGTTCTATGAAAAAATGTAGTTGGTGTTTTGATTGGTATTGCATCGAGTCTGTATAGTAGCTTTCAGAGTATGGACATTTTGACAATATTAGTTCTTCCTATCCAGGAACATGGGATGTCTTTCCATTTTCTAAAGTCTTCTTCAGCCTCTCTCTTTGGGGCTTTGTAGTTTTATTTCTGCATGTTTTTCACCTCTTAGGGGAAGTTTATTCCTAAATATTTTAGTTTTCTTGTTGTTGTTGCTGTTGTAACGGGGGTTGTTTTCTTGGCTTCATTCACTTTAATTTGTTACTGGTGTATAGGAATGCTATTGATTTGTGGATATTGATTTTATAACCTGCTACTTTGTTGAATTTGTTTATTAGTTCTAGGAGTCTTTGGGTGCAATTTTTTGGCCTTCTAGGTAAAGTATCATGTCTGAGAATTGGGATAGATTCAGTTCTTCCCTTCCAGTTTGTATTCCTTTTATTCCTTGCTCTTGCCAAAATTTCAAGCACTATGTGAATAGGACGGGTAACAGTGGGCATCCTTGTCTTGTTCCTGAATGTAGTGTGAATGCTTTCAGCCTTTCTCCATTTAGGATTTTATTGGCCATGGGTTTTTGTAAATAGCTTGAATCATGTTGAGGTAGGTTCACTCTATTCCTATATTCTTCAGAATCTTTATCATAAGTGGGTATTGAATTTTTTCAAGTGCTTTTTCTAATGCAGAACTTCTTATTTTATCTTCACAACTTTCCTGGGACGAGATGATTATCACTGTTTTAGAGACAAAGAGGTCAAACCAAGAGATATAGAATTCTAGGAATAAGGACACATTCTTATCATGGGGTGGGTGTGAGATCTCTTAAGCCTTTTGACTTTAAGGACAAATTTCTTTCCACTATATTAGATGCCATCTCAAATTTTGTACTATTTCTTGGTAACGTACCTTAGTTCTTTGAAAGACATAACTATAAGAGTTATGCAATCTAGTAAGTAGATATTTATACAAATCTGCAAACAGATTTGTAAAATTTCATGAAGTTATGCATTTAAAAATTGGCTCAAAGTGGTTCAAAATGGGAAATACCTAGAAAGACATAACTACTAAACCTAAGTGATGCATAAACAAAAAATCTGAATAAATGTATTAAAAAACCATGGAGGTTGAATTGGTAGCTTAAAAATTTCCCATAAAACAGAGGTGAGACTGAAATGGCATCTTGTTAAATTCCATTAAATATTCTGAGAATTAATATTGCTTCTTTATGATCTTTTTTAAAAAAGTTTATTGAGTTGTGGAATACTTTCCAACTCATTCTTTGATATTATTACTCTGATCAAAATCAGATGAAATTATTATACAAGAAAGGAAGGGAGGTAAATAAATAAGGAAGAAAAAACTTCCCTCAAAATTTAAAACACAAATACTAGTATCTTTCATGAACCTAAATGCAAAAACCTTCCAAAAATACTAGCAAATAGACTCCAGCAACATATAAAATAATGATATGTCATGACTAAATGAAATTTATTACAGGAATTTACAATTGGTTTAACATCTGAAAATAAATTTGTGTAATATATATAGTACCAGTAGACTAACAGGCTATGTTAAGTGTTTATAATTTTTCTATTTTGTTTGTATGCTTGTTTTTTATTAGTTGATATCTTTATGCTTAGTACCTGCAAGACCCTGAAAAGAAGGCTCCTATCCGGGCTAGGTAGTTCCTAGAGGGGGTGCAAGGTTTATCTTCAAGGATCCATTTCATATACAAACTGACCAACTCAGAGCACACTTACTCATCAATTTCTCTTTTGGACTCAGAACTCACTCTTCTCTGCCTAATTACCTCAGGGTCAAGTCCTGACAAATAGAGGAAAGTCCTTAAGCTTCAAAACCTGTTGAAATTACTCAAGTAGCCAATTCTACCCCCCCTTTCCCTTCCTTCCTTCCTTCCTTCCTTCCTTCCTTCCTTCCTTCCTTCCCTCCTTTCTTTCTTTCTTTCTTTCTTTCTTTCTTTCTTTCTTTCTTTCTTTCCTTCTTTCTTTCCTTCTTTCTTCTCACTGATTTACATCCCCAGCCCATTTTGTGATAGAATCCCCCTAAGTCACCAAATCATCCAGGCTGAGTTTGGACTTGCAATTCTCCCTGCTTGGCCTCCCAGGGATTCCAACTGTTCAGGCAGCAGCCTTGCTCCACTCTGTCCCCTCTCCTTCCTGAGACAATTTTCTTGCCTAGCCGTCCTTGCTGGAATCCATAGCAAGACCATTTGGTGCCTTGCCACCTCCACCCCTCTATCTCCTGGCAGATCCCGGGCTTCCAGCATGTACTACGATGTAACACACCTGTTGCCTTCAGAGACCTCTAAGAAAATTCCTTTGTCACCTCATTTCCCAGTGTGCACCTTACTTATTTACATTTTTTTCTGAGTTGAGTTTAGTTACTCTTAAAACAGAAGTTCATCACAAGACTATCTCAGTGGAGACTGAAAAAGCGTTTCGCAAAATCCAAGTCTCGCATGACAAAAAAATACTCAACAATCAGGAAGAGAGGAAATGTCTTCAATCTTATAAAGATTATTTATGTGAAATATTCAGCTAATATCACACTTAATTTTGAACACTGCACATTTATCTGTGAAGATCAGAAACAAGGCAAACATGTCTATGCCTGCCGTTTAAACTCAGCATGACTCGGGGTTCTCGATGATGTGGTATTCAAGACAAAGAAGTAAAAGTCATTTGGATTGGAAGGGAAGAGATAAAAGGAGATTTACTTGCCAATGGCAAGGTCTTGTATATAAGCAATTCTGAAGAACCCACTAAAAAGCTATCAGAAAAAATAAATTGAGTTCAGCAAAGTTGCAAGGTCAAAGATCAGTATAAAACCCAATTTTATTTCTGTACACCCACATATTAATTTTCTGTGGCTTCTGAAACAAAATGCTACACATGTTGTAGCTTAAACTGAATTTATTATCTTTGAGTTTTGTAGGTTGCAAGTGTGACAAGGGTCTCCACAGGCTAAATTAAAGGTGTCGCCGAGCCCGGGTTCCTGCGGGAGGCCCTAGGAGACAGCTCATTTTCTTGCTTCTTCACCTCTACAGGTCCCCGTGTCCTTGGAGGTGCAGCTTCTTCCTCGCATCAACATAACTTCCGCTTCCACCATCACGTCTTTTCTCCCTCTGGAAGTTTAGATAAAAATGGAAAATGATTACCAATTGATATGGGCTTTCTTTTTCACAGCGATGGAACTGTTCTCAAAGTGCTTATGGGAAGGATTATGCAGTTCCTTTAATACTTTAAAATCTCTTAAATGGAATTCTTTAAATGGAGGAATTGAAAGGAGCAGGGATCATATTTCAATAAAGCTATTAAAAACTAAGAAAACTGATATGCAAAGCTTTTTATAGAAATACAAAATTATCCATTCCTATATTGTTTCCACGGAATTAAAATAGTAGTTAATTTTACTTTTAGGAATATTTTAAGTTCATAGCAAAAATTTATAAATATTATTGTGAGAAGACAGAAGAAAAATATAAATAAGAGGAAAAAACACTAGTAGCAATGGCCGTGTGAGATGCAACTTTTATTCGCTACTATCAATGATAATTTTTTTTAAAAATGAAGCTGATGTGGGAAAAGCTCATT
Organism: Ctenodactylus gundi; assembly: GCA_004027205.1. Classification (NCBI taxonomy): domain Eukaryota; kingdom Metazoa; phylum Chordata; class Mammalia; order Rodentia; family Ctenodactylidae; genus Ctenodactylus; species Ctenodactylus gundi. The sequence continues at coordinate 189,308 of PVKB01002005.1, read as the reverse complement.
CATGTAAATTAGATGGATACAATTTTTCAAAAATCTGTTTACTTTTACTCTCTTGAGCATAATTTAATGTCTAACTGAACAATTATTTGAATCATCTCATGTGTTAGTGTGCGTAAACAAAATGTGTAGAGTATGGCACAAAAAGATTCACAATATTTCAAACACCTAAAGGAAGGAAAGATGATGTAAACCTTATGAAGCATTTTGATTGTAGCTTTCAGGCTTGGTATTTAAACTTGCCAAGGTCTAGGGCAGCATTCCAGGGATTGGCAAGAACATAAATGTTATTGTGGTTTTTAAGTGAGTTATGACCATAAGATGAATGTGTGTGACTTTCCAAATGCTTGGGTATAAAGTTTGTCATGAAGACACTAAGGGAAATTAAGAGGGCAGTAAATTTAGACCATAGTGTGATAAATATTTCTTCATGCAACAGATAGTCACCTTGTGATATTCACAGCTGCAGTAAGGTAGCTAAACAAATACTTAGTCTTGGTAGCATTATGTGAATTAATCAAGGCTTACATCAACAAAGACACGAAAAAGATGCTGGTAGGACAACCCTAGTAAGTGAACTGTGGGGTTGCCCACGCGGGTCCCCTCTGGACTGGTCAGAACTTTTTTCCCTCTCTCCTTAAGTGATGTCTACTTGGGTCCCCAAGAGCTTTTTTGTTTCTCTTTTCTTTTATTAAATAAACTGTTGATTACTTAACACATTGTGTGAATTGTATTGGAAGCCAATATACTCAAAAAAGAATTTGTTTTTTCCCCCATTTTATTGATATGTGTTAGTGCAAAACCTAAGGTTTACAATGAAGTTGAGGATTTTGTGCACATATGTATCTTGTCAAGGTGACAAGGACTTTCCCACTCTTCTTTGGTCCCTCCCCCGGCCTACCCCTCCCTCCCTCCCTGCCCTACCCCCTTGTTTCACTTTGTCTTTCGTCTTAAGTTCCAAAGGAGTTGTGATCTGGCTCTCTCGTATCAGAGAGACCATTCGATGTTTCACCTTCTTATTCTGACTCACTTCACTAAGCATGACATTCTCAAGTTTCTTCCATCTGCCTGCAAAGACCTCCAAGCTGTTGGACTTTATAGATGCATAGTATTCCATTGTGTATAAATATCCCTTTCGATCCAGCAACACCCCTCCTGGGAATATATCCAAAAGAGGCCAAAACAACACATAGCAGAGACATATGTATACCTGTATTTATAGCAGCACAACTAACAATAGCTAAAATATGGAAGTCACCAAAATACCCATCAACAGACCAATGGATACTCACAAAAGAATCTGGATCCTGACAGATAACAAAGTGAGGAATTTGAAATGAAGATTATATGTGTTCATTTCCCTGTGTTTGATCCTAAATATACTAGCTTAGAAAACTTTCTTTGTGTTATTCCTTGACACCTAATGATGATTTTTTTTCTATTGGAAATGATGTGGAAAGAACTTAGGATCAATTTTCAAAAATTCAAAGAAAAATAGATGTTGGAAAGGATGTCCTCCTCCTCCTCCTCCTTCTCCTCCTCCTCCTCCTTCTTCTTTCTTCTCCTCCTCCTTCTTCTTCATCTTTTGGTGGGACTGTGAATTGGTACAGCCACTATACAAATTAGTATGGGGATTTCTCAAAACATAGAAAGTATATATTCCATTTGATTCACCTGTGTCCATTCTGAGTATCTTTCCAAAAGACTTGAAAGCATCGTATAAGAGATACAAGAAAGCCCATTTCTGTAGTAGTACAACTCGTAAGAGCTAAGTCACAGAAGCTGCCAAAATGCCCATCAACAGACCAATGGATAAAGGAAATATGATGCACACACACACACACACACACACACACACACACACACACACACACACAGAATGGTGTACTACTCTGCCATAAAGAAAGATGAACTTGAATCAGTTGTAGGAAAATGGATACACATTGAGACCATAACAGTGAAGCGAATCAGACTCGGAAGATTAAATGGCTCATAGATCCTCTAACAGGTGAAACCCAGAGTATATGTCAGATGGCCAAACAAGAGAGATTGTAGGAAGTGAGGAGATGGATCTGTGGAAGGGAACAAGGGGTCAGAGTGTGGGGAAGGGGCAGAGGAGGTGAATGTGCAGTTCATGTGATGTGCAAGTCTACCAACTCTTCAAGTTTAATGTAACTATTATATGTGGCAAATACACACTAAACCAAAATAATAACTCTTGGGGGAAAAAGCACTTTGCTTCAATGATTTACCCTAAGAAGGCAAACAGAACAGTTGTATAGCAGAAGGTCATGGTTAAAGACATTCTGGGAGGGACATTGAAGTGAGAGGGTAGTGTAAGAACAAGATGGAGACAAAATCTCTCTCATGACGGTTTTGGCAGGCAGAGAAGATGGTTGCACACTCGTCCCTCTGGGACACACCTCGGGCCACTTATGTCTCCTCCATTCTAACCTCTGTAACTGCTGTCTCCTCTGCTTTTCCATCTCGGTCCTCAGTGGCCAGAGGCCTAGTTCCCAGGTCTCTGTATGTGACCCGTCTCTCCCTCCCTGCCTCTTTCCTTGCCTCTCCCAACAGCCACTGTTCTTGTGTTTGCCGTCCTTTTGTCCCTCTCTGCCGCACTTTCGTCCTACCTCATGCCTTCTGTCTTTTTAATGCTGCCTCAGGGCACATTGCAAAGGTTTCTCTTTTTATGTGAACATAAATACCAGAGACTCTATAATTACCCTGTAGGAACAGCAGCACCTATTGATTATTATATCATTCCTTTTTCCTCTTGGGTAAACCTGAGCTAGAATTAAAGGCCTGGAAAGAAAGTTGCTTGTCCAGAGGTAATGTGACTGATACGTAACATATTGAGGGGAAGAATTAAAGATTTGGGACAAAGTTCTCATAGCATAATATGTGGTCACTTCAGGAACACAACTGAAGTGCCATCGATAAGAAAGGATACCTGCCAACGGCAAGTCAAATTGCAGGTGCACGTAGCACACGCCGCACCCTTGTACGAAGGCCTCACAATGCCGGTTAGTATTGATCGCTTTTCTTATGACATTAATGTTTTGCATGAAGAGACATTTTGTTCGCACTTAGATGCACACTCAAATCATAATTTTATTAAAAGAGAAGCATGAGTGCTGAACAATTATAGCATCAGCAACAACTGCAATGATCTTTTCAAATGTGATACAGCTTGCGGATAACATCAGCTTCATAGAATAAAGCATTGAAAGGCAATGACTGAGTAAGAATCGAGAAACGCCTTGTCTGATAGGCTGAAAGGCCGACCAGAGCACTCTTACTGATCTGCACATTCTCAAATGAGCCAACTCTGCTTAAATCATGTCCTTAAATCCAATTGTCTTTTATCTATGAATTTCCTAAACTCAAATTATCATTTTCATATCTCGTGGTTTAGGAATAAGAATATTTATGTAAAAGCACATTATGAATGTGTAATGGATTTGTACTTTTTAGATACACACTTACTAAAATACTTTGGACTAAAAATAAAATAAATATTGATAACCATGAATATTAATCATTAGCTCTTAAACACTATATCCCCAAATTATCTGCCAAATAGGCTATTTTACTTGGGCTCATATTTGAGAAAAAGTCACAAAAAATCACACACACACACACACACACACACACACACACACACACACACACACATATATATATATATATATATATATATATATATATATATATATATATATATATTATAACACTGTACCTTCAAAATGCCCATGATTCCATGACATCTCCTTTTGGAAAAGAAGAACAGACACAACTTCCCACTTCCTTTGTATTAACTATCCAAAAACTCAGAAGGATGTTGATTCAGGGTGCTAGGCTGGAGCCCAGGGCCTTTACACTGAGCTACATCTCTGGCCCATTTTTATTTTGATATTTGGGCAGTATCTCACTAATTTTCTAAGTGGCTCAGATTGTACTCCAACTGTGTGTGATCCTTCTGCCTCATTTTCTCAGAGTGCTAGCATTACAGGTCAGTGTCACCAAGCCTTGCTAAATTCATGGATGACTTGTATAAGAAACCTAAGAAGATTTTGCAAGTTTGGCCGACTGGTTACTTCAGAACTCACAGAGTGACCTGCAGGTACGTTATCTGGATTTTCTTCTTGTGTCTTTGGACTAGTTGACCCAGCAGTCAATACAGACAAAAAGTCACCCTCAACAAAGGCCTATTCTCTTCAGTCAAGGTACAGGGAAAGAAGCAGGCTAGCAACAACCCCCCCCACCCCCCCCAAAAAAAATCAGTCGAAATGATACTTTTAGACAGAATTAGTTTGACTCCAGCCAAGCAACAGAGGGTAAAAAAAGGTACTAATAAAGACCTAGTGCATAGAAAATGCACTAAGGATAGCAAAGAGGTGCCCTCAGTTTCCCACTGTTGGTTCCAGAGGAGGTCTTGAGAAGGGTTAAGAGTGAAGTTTTACTTGGCACAAAAAAGTCAGAAAAAAAAGCCATATAACTTGATCAGTAAGAGAGGAGACTGTCCCTTCTTGTTAATGGCATGGTTGTATCCACAGAACACACCAAGAAATGTGGAAAATGACTTCCAGAGCAACAGAAGAGTAGGTTACCTATTAGTACACAAATCCCGAAATTTGAAACAATGTAAAACATGACATTGGTGAAAATATAACAACAATTTACCCATGGGTAATATGCTAAAATGACAAACCAACTGGGAAAGAGGTCCAAGATCCAGTGTTGGAAGCCTTGGCATAACGAAGATGTCAGATTATCTGAAAAAAGGTATATAGATTTAACAAAACTTTTGTCCAAATTCTAGCACTACGTTTGTAAGTAAAAACAAATTATTACATTTATACGAAGAAGCAGAGGAACTGAAAAAGTTAAACTTTTTGGGAAAAGTAATTAGAATAGCCAAAACAGTTTTGAGAAAAAGTTAGTTAGGTGTGAGAGTCAGTCTTCTTAGTTTGGAAATGTAGTATTATAATCAGGGCTATGTGGTATTTGTGGGTGGAGAGATAAACGGACCTATGAAACTGAGTAAAGAACTCAGAACAGACCCACGTAAACAACACATTGAAGTGACATGAGAACTCCACAGGAATCCAGTATGGGCAGCTGGATCTGTGGACAGATGCTGCAGTGCAAGCTGATATCCAAAGGACAGAAGAAAAGCCCCTCAACATATATCATGCATAAATTTATACAAAATGCAGTATCATTGACAAGCATTATTAACTCAAAAGTGGGTCAGAGACTTACATATAAGACATAAAATGATAAAAGCTTTAGTCAGAAAAATCTAAGAAAAGAATCGTTAAGAGCTGATACCAGACAAAGAATTCAGGAAAGGGAAATTCATAAAATTAATATCAACAACATTAAAAACCTCTTCTGTGCCAAAGACCATGTTTGAGAATAATAAGAAAAAAAACCTATAGTCTGGAAAAAATTTACCAAGCACATACTCAACAGGAGACTAGTATAAAGAATATCTAAAAAGATTTCTTTAAATTCAGTAATAAATAATAAAACTCCAAGACTTCCAGTCAAGATGGTGGCCAAGTAACAGAGCTGCACCATGTCTCCCTGTGGACCGACTTAAAAAGTTGAGAACGTGCTCAAAAACCACCTGTTCAATGTAGCTAGGATGGAGAGGAGCACCCCAACAATTTAAAGGGGAAGGTCAGAAATCCCAAAGGAACATCCACCCCAGGGCCTACTGCGAATGGCTGGGAGCTGCCCGTATCAGCAAATGCAGAAAAGCCTGCCGGGAACCTCAGACCAATGTAAGAGTGGATCCAGGAGAAGTGAGAATTGACACCAGCTGGTAGCCCTGGCCTCTAAAAACATGTCTATGGGTAGTGCATACTATAAACACAATGTGAGATTCCCTGGAAAAGGCGTCCAGGAGCCTAGTCAGAAGTAGCTCTTGGAGGCCATATCAGGTAGTGATGTAAGTTGGAGCCATTTTAAAACAAAAAACCTAAGAATGAACTATTTAGAGTAAAATAAAGATCAGAGAAGTGCATCAGAGTTTTTGGGGTCACTCTTAAATAGCGCCTAGGAAGAAAGTGGCACAGGAGACAGTTGTAGAGGAGAGAAAGGCTGCTGACTCCCTCAAATGGCTCCAGTGGTAGTGTGAGCACTGCTGAGGGTGGAGAGCCACACCCTTGAAGGAGAGAAGCCAGGACAGGTGGGAGAGCTTTGCTGAGGGGGCTGGGTGTGATCGTGACACCTCAGAGGCCACTAGGCTCTTGGTTCCTCCCTCACTGCCTACTCCCGGCACAGAACCCAGAGGAATTTTGGCTTCCCCCCCACACCTTCATACTCATTCAAAGAAAACTGTCGGCTAGGCCTTGAAAGTGAAGTCCCTCAACAACAGAAACACGGGAAGAAGACAGGGCAACAGGACACCCGCAGAAACTAGTGTCATGGGCCCTGAAATAGTGGAACTTATAGGGAAGGAAGTCAGAAAGCAAATAAATGAATCAAACAACCAATTCAAACAAGATGTTCTCAAAGAAATGTAAGCATTGAACAGTGGGCTTAAAGAGGAACTCACTAATCAAGCAGTGGTCCTGATGGAGACGAAGCTCACTGAGCACATAGAAGCCACAAATAAAAAGTGGGCTGACGTAAATAAGAAAATGCAAGATACGAAAACATTTTAATAGAGAAGTAGAAATTTTGAAAAGAAATATGGCTTGAATTCAGGATATGAAAAACACATTTGAAAGCAGGATAAGTCTACTCAAACATTGTGAGGTCAGAATTTCTGACCTTGAAGACAAGGCTGAGGAAACAAAGGTTTCAAAGTTAGAAATGAACAAAATAGCTGAATACAATAGCTGGTGGATGATTAAAAGAGAACCAACCTCAGAATAATGGGTGTGGGAGAAAGAGCAGAAGACAGCAGCTAAGGTATAAAGAATTTATTCACCGAAATAATGCAAGAAAGTTCCAATCTAGGAAAAGAATTAATTTTCAGATACAAAAGCTTATGGAATACCAAATAACCTCAAACAGCAAAAACTTAGAATATACAACATAAAGAGAGAGTATTAAAAGCAGCACAAGAAAAACAGACGTTATTCTACGGAGGCAAACCTATTTGAGTAACTGTAGATTTCTCAATGCTCAATGCAAACTTTAAAGGCTAGAAGATCCTGAGGCAAAATATTTCAAGCTTTAGAAGACAGTAAGTGTCAATCTAGGTTGTTGTATCCAGCAAAATTATTCCTGAAAATTAAAGGGGAAGTAACAGTTTTTCATAATGAAAAATCCCTAAAGAATTTGTGACCATTAGCCCAGCATTGCAGAAAATGCTTAAAGTTATCTTTGAGAGAGACAGAGAGACAAGCAGCACAAAAATCATGAAGGAAAGGAAACATCTAAAGAGAAAGTGTAACAAAGAAATTGACTGGTATTTGAATCATTTGACTGATATCCTTTTAAAACAGTATCAGCTGTCTCATAAAATCTGTGAAACTTTCCCCATGATTATTGTTTTTAATAGTATATTAGTTTGAAAAACATAATAATTGTATTCAACCTGGGGAATTGATATAAAGTCATAAAAATACATATGTTTGAACTTATGGAGGGACACACAGATAAAATAATAAACCAAATCTGGAAAAATGTTAGTAATTAGTGAAATGTGAGTAAATAATTCATGACAGTTAATAAAATTCTGAAATATTTAACTATGCCATTGTATCTATTGCTTTATATGTAATATACTTATGTGGTATAGACCTAAGGTCATTTAATGTTATCACTTCAGTACAGACTTAAGTTCATTTAATGTAGCAATTCACTTAATCAGTCTTTGATGTAAGTTTATCCCAAGAAAACAGATTGATGCAATGATCACCTGAAGGTCTTTTGAAAGTATAAATATTTACCTGTCAGTACTCAGCTAAGGAATTTGAAATTTAACTTCTTTCTTTTTCTTTCTCACATTTTCTAGTCTTATGAATTTCATTGTTATAGTTCTTATGTGGACTGGTAGGTGAGGCCATGTTTATGAACCTCAATAAAGATATAGTCAGATATATAAAAAAAAAACTTTCAGCAGATAATCCCAATAAAGCTCTGGTGGACCCAGAGAAAAGGCAAGATATGGCCATTGCAGCCCGTTCTGGGGGTCAGAAGGTGAGCAAGAGTGGTGATCTGAGGATTTGAGTGGTGAAGTAAGTCCAATGCAGAGGATTAAATATGTCAAATATTGCATGGCTTCTCTAATTTGATAAATCCTGAATACTGGCATTCTATAGAACCAAAGGCGTGTGATAGTGGGAGTTATAGTAGGAGGGGATGGGGTGGGTGTGGGATGGCCAGTAATATTGACATGATATATATGTGCACAAAATACTCAGGTTCATTGTAAATGTTATGTAACACATGTGTTTATTAATAAAATGGTGGGAAAATAAAAATAATTCAGTGAAAATGAGCCATGTACGTGAGTGGTTATTTTAATGATAAGAAAATAAAGATGTGGATAAGCACATGACATGATACTTAAATATTATGAGCCATTAGGAAAACAACTAAAACCACAAGAGATGTTTTTGTACACTTCTCAGTCTAATTAAGATAAAAAGGACAATACTAAATATCAATGGGAATGAAGGGAAACTGATTATTAATCAATCGCTGTTAGGAGTCACAATGGTACAGCTACACAGGAAAACAGTTTGGCAGTTTTTAAAGAGCAGAAGTACATTTAGCATATGACTCATAAGTTCACACAAAGACCTGGGCGTTCCTCTTCTAGAGGGATGACTCTTAAAGCAAAACACTGAAAAGAACCTAGATGTCCTTCAAAGCACTCATATCAGTGAAAAATACTCTAGCAATAAAAAGGGGGAACTATTAATACTACCACAACCCAAATGGATGTCCAGAGAGTTATGCTGAGTGAAAATAACCAGTCCCTGAAGACTACATTTTGTGTACGTAATATTCTTGAAATGCCTTTGTTATAGAAAGAAGCAGCAGACTCAAGATTTTAGGTATCGAGGAGGCATGTGGGTGAAGCTGTAGCAGGCGTGACAGGAGGGGCATTGATAGCTGCCATTTAAATCTAAAATGTCCCCTCAAAGTCCCTTGTGTCCGGAAGATGACTGGGTCACGGGCGCACTGTGCCCATCAGTGGAGGCATCCATGGATGACTTTCTGTGCTGTGAGGAGACAGAGCCTTGTCCGAGGGAGGGGCCTCAGAGGCCAGAGCTGGGAGGGTATATTCCTGTCCCCAGCTCTGTGTTTTACTCTCAGTTTACTGGCCAGGGTGGAATGAGCCATTTTCTGTGCCACGCCCTTCTGCCACTGAGCCAGCCAGTCATGCATGGACTGAGGTCCTGAAATGTGGCTCGAACTTAGCGTCTCCCTCTTTAACTTGTGTGTGTCAGGTTTTGTATCCCAGCAACAGAAAAGTGACTCAGATGATGGTGGTCGGTAGAGGCTGTGTAGTGGCCTTACAAATGTCTGTGCCTTGGCTGTGGTACAGGGCTACAGTCACTCAGGATGCGACTCCAAAGAGGAGCCGGGCCGGGCACCCAGGCGCTCCTTGGTTATCTCTAACACTTGCATCTGAATTTGTAATTACCTCAAAATAAAAAGCTTAATTAAAAAATTCTCCTGTCCAGCACATATCTGCACAAGGCTGAATTTCCTTCACATGTTTCAACCAAAACACCATATGGCCAATGATTGAATGCAGAAGCTAACAGAGAATCCATCTGACTTCTCTTAAGCCAGGCATCAAATTTTCTTTTTACAAAAATACAAAGCAATGACACTACTTTGATTATATCTACACTTCTGGTTTGGAAAATATGTGTATTTTCTTTGAACTATGCTTTTCATATTAACACACAATGATTTTATCATTAATGTCCAATATATTATAAGTAGGTATTTAGAAAATATTTTATTTCTAATATAATTAGCAATGGTATATAAAGACAAACGGATCAGAGGATTCAGAAAAACATGCATTTTGATAACTGCCAAATTAGACTTTGGTTAATATTCACCAAATATATTCATCATGTAATTCCTTTCAGTTGTTCAGACGGGAATGAAAATATACTGACCCCCCCAAAATGGGACCTGTGACAGAGTGAATGATCCAAGGTTTAAGCATTGAAGTACCATTTAATATCAACACAGCTACCCAAATATTTCTAAACAGAACCCATAACAACCCAGGTTTTGGAGATGTCATGTTAAACTTTGTCTCATTTTCTGATTGGAAAGTGCAGACTTCACAACACTTATTTAATTCATCTAAGTGTTTAGCAGTCAAAAGCCCTCAATAGCGCCAAATTGCCCCAGAGGCAGCACAGAAATTAATGTCACTCAGTGACAGATCCCTCCAATGAAGCCTTAAATACTGAAATTTTATTTATTTATTATGTGAGAAGGTGACATTTTATCCCTCAAGCCAATTGATCATAAGGCTGCAAGCATCCCATCATCCCCTGGGTATCCATTTTTTTCCTTGCATGTGCCTCTGAGTATTAAGAAATTCTCATCTGTATTTTTTTCCATTCAGATCTCTCCTCCTTACTGTAGATACATTAATTTACAACAAACATGGGAAATTCAGGTGTCAGTACTCGGTAGCAGGTATTTAAGGCAAATACTTGCTTTTGTCACTGACAGAAGCAGAGATCTCAGCTGAAGTTGGCGAATAGCACTTTACCAGCTGTATGTACATAGTATTTTAATTGCACAGTCTCTCTTCTGCAGCCCCTCTTGTGTTTCTTTCTGGTTTCTTTTTCTTTTTCTTTCTTTCTTTTTTTTTTTTTGTGCTATCGGGGATGGAGCTGGGAGCCTTCACACTGAGCCACAACTCTATCCCACTTTTTGTCTGGTTTCAAGAGAACTTTATGGCTTAAACCTGTAGTGCCCTTCAAAATCCTCATGCATTCTAATAGAATGGGATAGCTGTGGAATCATGTGATGTTGGGAGGCAGGGCTTGACTGCAACGGGTGCATGCTTGGGCTTTGACCTGAAAGGATTTTTCGACTTACTGAGAGGGCAGAGCTTTCAGGGTTGTTCTGTTGACTTGGGGGCCAGGAAGAGAGCAGGGAGCTTACACTAGGGAAGGAAGGAAGAAGAAACACTATTACACCTTCTTCCTGTGGAAGCTCTGGCCTTTGCCGAGTCTCCAGACGTGGGATTGCTCCAGCTTCTCTCGACTTCTCTTGGCAACGAGGCAAGCAACTCTCCAGCCTCTGCCATGTGCTTCCACCATTCCCAATTTCCAGTGAATAGACTGTGTGAGATCTTCTGAAATTGTGAGATAAGTACATCTTTCCTATCTTAAATTGTGGATGTCAGGTATTCTATCACAGGAATGAGAAAGTAACTAAGACAAACAGGGTCTCAGTAAGTCACTAAATTGCTCAGACTGGGCAGCTGTGCTACCTTAGCCTCCCAGAGGGCTAGGATTGCATGCCTACACCACCAGGCCTGGCTTCTTTCTCATTTTAAGGAGAATTTGTATCCTTGTATTGTGTCAGCCTCGGTGTAACACCCTTCTGACCCAAGTCCTTCAGGACTGAGGCACTGACTGTTCCTCCAGGCACAGAGCGTATTGACACCTGGGAGCACCAGGGTTGTGTTTCTCTTCAAAGGTGGAACCTATAATGACAGAAATAGCCGCACACTAGGCTGCATTCCTTCTCTGAAGGCAGTGCACCACTGAGTGGATGAAGGTCAGTCCTTTTTCCTCATCCAGCACATCACCAAGTGATCAGGTGTCCTGCCGGTGCTCCTTGTGGGATGTTGGTCGAGACTATGTGTCAGGTCAATCCCTTCCTCTGCTAGGCTTCCTGTGGCTTGGTGCAGGCAAAGCCCGCCTCGAGGTCTCCCCGAGCCTCCGACCTATAGCACCGGGTGAACCTTGAATGACTAGCCAATAGCATGTGGACAATACTTCAAAGTGCATGTGGGGCTCCTGTTCTCCTTTTCGGAACTCTCTGCTCCCACACACAGAGCTTGGCTTTCAATGTACCACCTTTGCTTAGAGATAGTGACTCTCATTCCTTCCTGGCCACATGCACCTTCCCAGCCTTATCCACCTGATCACCCTAGCAAATTTCTCTAACTTCAGTATAATTTTGCTGGACCCAGCATTTAGCCAACCGATGACAACACTGGCTCTCGGGCAATCTTTTTCTTAACCCCTAGCCTACCTGGCTGCTTCCCCAACCTCTCAGGCAACACCCTTTTGTCCTCTTCTGCCCAATCTTCTGACCCACACGCCTGCTAAACAGCCCATCCCTGACACTCGTGCTACCTGACCCACCCACACTATGTGAAAGCTCTGCTCACCTCACAATGACGGCTGCGCTACCAGGGCTCAGGATCATGGGGCAATAAACTCTCACTGCAAATTCTCTCGCTGCTGGTCCTATTTTTGGCTTTACCTGGATCCTTTTTTGACCTCACAGTATCCAGCCACAGATCATTAACACTTACTAACCGTGACTTGCCTACTCAGAACTCTTCAGTGGGGAAGTTTGCCAAATGCTTCCTGCACCGAATCGGGGAAGCCAGCACCATCCTGTGCTCCCTTTTCCTGTGAGTACCACGCCTCTTCAGTTCACTTAATGTTCAGGAAGCCTCACGGTGGCTTTTGTCTCCTCTCAAGGAAATTCTTTGGCTAAGTTTTCAAACTTTATGTCTTTGATTATGTTTATTCCCTTTCTCCTCAAGTAATATTCATCTGATTCTGTAATCACAGGATCACAATTTCCAAATCTCTGTTCCTAGAGTTTAGTTTAACTTGTGTTACGCGTGAAGACTCTTGATTTTTAGCTTTATTCATTCATTCCCTATCATCCAGTTAACTAATACGCATAATATTTATTAAGCACCTATTATTGGTAAATGCTGTGTTGCTATGGTAATATGATGGGAAACAAAATGGCTGAAGTCTTCTGATGGTGTGTTTTTAAAAATCGCTCTCTCTACAATTGAAATTTAAGTGTTTTCCCAAGTTTTGAGTTGGTATTACTATGCTACTGTTGACTACACATCTCTTTAGTCTCCAATTTTATAGTTTCCCCTTGCCCAGTAAAGTTTTTTGAGTAGTTTTTAAAACCATTTTCTTTCCTGTTACTTTCAAATCACATTTTATACACTTTTGAGCTACTTAACTCATTTTAACTCCTTGCTCATTAATTTATTGATGTTTTCTTCTGCCATCATTAGCTTTTTCCTCTCGTTAGTTTTTTTTTCTGGTTCACTCCTTAAGGTCTAGCCTGAAGTCCATTGGCCCTACACAATTTTATATTTAGCAATTGTCTAATTTTCTTGTTCTTGGATTGTTTCCTTTTCTGTGACAGTCAGCTGCTCTCCAGTATGGTTGTCAATACAAGAAATACTTTCAGTTTTTTTTCCTGCTGTCTAGTGTCCCATAGACCCAGCAGCACTGGGTGCCTGGAGGAAGGACTTTCACTCACCCAGAACCTATGGCAAGATTCCACAGTAGCCATTTTTCCTGAGCATTTGTTTTGTACTCAGAATTAGCCTGGAAAACATTAATTTATGTCTACAACATTGTATATCATCTGTTTTTCATCAGGCAGAATTTTAGTCTAATGTGTATTTTAAAGCCTTTAAAGCATTAAAAAAGAAATACTACTAACTCCCCCTTGTAGGATGATAAGACAATCGAAGCCACATTGTGAAAGTAAGCTAAATAGGCTTGAAGAGATGGCTTGACATTTGGAGACAACCTCAAACATTTTCAGTACAGTTACTGCTGAAATTCACAATTCAACTTCCAAATGGGAAGATAACATCTTACTCAGACCTAGTATGAGATCCTGCCTGCAAGTGTCCTATTGGAACTGCAGGTGGTATCTACCAGTTCCTTCTTTTGTGGTAGTAAGCGGTTTGCCCAAGTGGAGCTCCTAGAAGTTGCATGTAGTCAAGACCATCTTGAAAAGGACAAAACTTAAGGACTCAGTTTTCCAGTTTCAAGATCTCAAATGAAATGCTGTAGTGGCCCAAACCAAAGTAGCCCTGGAGAGACACACAGACCAGTGAGAAAGAGCTGAGTTCTCAAACAAATTAAAATCTTTTCTGGCCAATTGACCATCAGCAGAGCAAGGCCTCTCAATCGGAGAAAGAACACAGCAGAACAGGGCACTATACGCAAGCACTTTACTCCATATACAGCAGAGAACTCAAAGCAGGCGAACACCCTAAATGCAATGGCTGAAACTACGAAACCCTTAGAAACAAACAGATGAGTAGACCTTTTATGTTGTACAACATAGGAATCAACCAGTTAAACTTTTGATTCAACAACTGGACATCAAAGGCGTCAGCGCTACTTCATCATCAACAACAACAGGAAAATGGAAAGACTGGGGGTGTAGCTCAGTGGCAATGTGTATTATTGGTATGTGTGAGGTCTTTGGTTCAGTTCTCAGGGCTCCCTCTCTAAAGAGATATATTAATAAATTGGACTTCACAAAGTTTAAGAACCTTTGGGTATGACATAACATTACCAAGAAAGTGAGAGGCCAATGCACAGAATAGGAGAAAACGTTCGCAAAACATGTATACAATAAGGCTTTAATATAGAGAACACATACACACAAAATTTTTGATTTCCTCAGCAGAAAAATTCAATCTTTAAAAACGTAGAAAGAGCTCAAATACACATTTCTCCAAAGAGGATATCCAGTGGGTAAAAGGCACATGGAAGGATGCTGAATATCATCAGCGACGAAGAAAACACAAATGTGATGCCACTTGATATCCAACTAAGGTGGCTGCTGGCAAGATACCAGGTGTTAGTGCAGATGGAGGGAAGCAGCAAACCTCACACACTGGTATGGAGAAGGCATTGCTTATGGAGCAATGCAGTATAAAAAACATTTTTGGTCCTTCATAAAAGTGAACTACAGAATTGCCATGCCCCAGAAATTTGCATATATATGTTGAAGATAAATGAAAACGCACGTCTATATAGAAGTTACACACAAATGTGTATAGCAGGTTTAGCAACGGCCGCCATGTTCCACTTACTTAATAGATGAAGGGATAAACATAGAATGAGCTATGAACACAATATAAAACTACTGACATAAAAGGAAGTATGGAGCATACTAGAACTTGAATAAACTAAAAAAACATTGTGTGATGGGCAGAGGCCAGATACAAAAGGTCACGGATGTATGACCCTTTTTACATAAAATATCCAGGACTGGGAAATCTTTAGAGACAGACAGGCAGCGGAGTCAAATTTTCCCAAGATGGAGGGAGGGGGAATGCTTATGTGAGCTACTTCTGGAGTGACAAATGGTTTTTCTGAAGTGGTGAAGAGAAGAGGGGGTGTGTACAACATTTTAAATGTGAAAAAGATGCTGAAATTCTACTCATCTGAATGGTTAATTCTGTGTTGTGTGAATTTCATCAGAATAAAAACACTGCTAAGACATTGTCCAAAAAAAATTCAAAGGGAGAGTTATTTTTTTCTTACAGTTTCTTTTATGTTCTTAAACAGTACCACAACCATCAACATACTCAGTTTCTTTCAATATGATAGAAAAAAATAAAATATTGTTTCAGAAGCCATAATAATACTATAGTGTCACCAAAATGTCCTCCTAAATTTTTACAATATAGAGGAATGCTGAAGAAAACATTTTGAAGTTATCTTAAGTTTATCTGGGCCCCACGGTGCACACCTGTCATCCCAGCACCCTGGGTGGCTGAGCCAGCAGCGTGGCAAGCTTGAGCCTAGCCTGGGCACTTTACAAATTAGTGAGATACTGTTTCAAAATCAAAAAGGAAAAATACTCTGGGGATATAGCTCAGTGTAAAAGTCCTAGGTTCTGTCCCTGACACCGAAGACAAACAAACAAGTTATCTTCATTCCTCAAAAATAATAAGAAAGAAATACGGTGTTCAAGTGCCCATTTATTAAGTGTAATGATATTTTCTTTTTAAAAAGTAGCTTGAAATTGTTTAGTATCATTGCTCTTCTGAATCCCCACACAACACAAGACTTTGTAGAAGTGGAAAGAAAAAGAAAAAACCCCAAAATACTCTGTTGCTGTTTTTAAGAGGGTGAGAAAAATTGAACACCCCCAGCTCTGACCTGAGTTACTTCAAATATATGCTGCCAAACAGAAAATTCCTTTTGATCGAGCTCTGCTTCCCAAGTCCTTTGCAACCCACGATTCTCCTGGTACCTGATCAAAAAGAGAGAACGCAACGTGGGGACTGCTGTCTACCACAGGGTCATGGCAAACAAGGCATCTCGGGAAGTCCTGGGAGAGGAGGCCCTATGCAGGAAGGCCTTTGTCAGCTCCTGTCAAACAGGGATGGCGCCCCTTAAGATTGAATGTGCGTATTTCAGGTACAAACAGAAACATCCAACCCAGATGGAAGTGAAGTCTCAGGCGAACGTTATTTTATATCTTCAATTCTTAAAAACAAGATGAACAAAAATATGATTCTGTCCAGTGTTACCCTTATGCACATGCACGGGCGCGTGCGCACGTGTGTGTGTGCATGAAACCAAAGGTACTGGAAGCCATTGGTTTAGATTGAGATCTTCTAGGCTTAAAGAGTCTGAATGAGGATGGAGGCCTGACATTGAAGTTCCCTACCATCACGTCAAAGCCGCGTGGTTTATCTGGTCTGCCAAGAAATTATAGCCGTGAGACCTATAATAAGAGAGTCCCTCTGTTTTATCCCTTACAGCAATGGTAACTTGAAGTAACCTGACGTCAGCTTCTTGGTGAGCCTCGATTCTCTGTTCCTTCTGAAAACTCCTTATAAAAACGGAGTACTCCGTCATGCTCAGCATGGCACTGCACTTCTGTAGATGAGATGATAACCGATTTATGAACTGCAAATAAAGACCACTTCACTCAACTAAATAGATTGAAATTGTGTCTCCTGAAAAGTTTAGTGATGAAAATTAAAATATGCTGTGGTCCCAAATCATCTATATGTTTTTAGTGATGTGTGTGTGCATTTAATAGTTATTATTGACAGGACCATGGTATGAAAATTAAAACAAAGTTTGTGATAGTCACAGGCGACCTATAGATTTTTAGTCATGTGTACCTTTAATAGTTATTATTTAGAGACAGATATTTACTGTGCTGGAAATACTTTGTTTGACCTTGAAAATAAAATCACTCTATTGAAATCAATTTAATCAGCGAATATGTTGGAGAACTTGGAAATGAATTTTCTCCCTCCACTCATGAAACATTTCCCCTTTGCTATTAAACCTTGTAGCATTTGCATGAAAATCAATTGTCCCATCTTCCAGGTGACTTTGAACAAGTTTTCATTAAATAATTCTGATTGGCATCCGTACAAAACCCACAAATGTTACCTTCCTCATGACATATACATAATTATAATAAAGCGGCATTACTCTTAACTCTGCAAACAAATGTGTGGTGTTTTTTAGTTAAGAGTACCTTCAAATTTTAATGCATCTGCCTGTACAGATACTGTTGGATGATGACATATGGTAAAAGAATTTTTACATAATATGCCCCAAGATAGGATGAGCTAGTCATGCATTAATCGACAGATGTGTGCTTACAACAAACACACTTTGGAAACCACTGGCTCTCTGCCGGATGCGCATGGATTAAGTATTTGTAGACACTTGCCTTGAACTTGTAATGGCACTTCGAATGACAATCATGAGAGACAGAAGGTGTTTAAAACTTAATCTTTGTTAAATGTCAAGCTTGCCTGTTTCGTGTTTAGCAGGTATGTGCCTACTTTGTAGAATATTGCTAAGTGGTTAATATGGACTGAGAAAAAATAAGATTCTTACCTCAGGTAGCTGTCAGGACCAGTCCCCTGCTTTAAGGAAACGCTATCAATGTGTGTTCCGTTGTCAACTTTGACCTTAATCTAACAGCAATGGCAAATCTGACAGATACCTGAAACAAGCAATTGCTTGACATATTGGAAGCGTTTTGATTTGACAGAAAGGAACAAAAAAAACATTTTCTTTAATAATGTGAGCTGTCAGCAAACACAGACCAGCACTGACCCCTGAGGATTCATTGTTCTTTGGATGGTTTAAGGCAGCCTTGCGTTCTGGCAGCAGAACTGTTTTATAAGCCAATTCCCCAGATTTAAATAATAAAGCCAGTGTATTTACAAGGAAAAAAAAAACAGCTGGTGTCCTGACATAAAATGCTAGGCAAGATGCTAGCTGCCTGGTTTCCTGGTAGCACAGCTATACTGGACAAGTCAGTGCAAAGACACTAGGGACACGCACAGTTTCCAGGTGACCAACAGGAAGTGGCAGGTATTATTTTCAGGAGTCCAGCCCTTCCCTCACCTCCTCAGGGCCAGGCAGGGCTTCTGATCCCACAGATAACTTAGATGCAGTCTCCAGTACTACTTTAAACATAGCTGCTCAAACAGAAAGTGTTGGGTAATTATTTAAATGTCTCCTTGTCCTCTAAGAAAACTAAGAATTGTACTGACAGTGAAGGTCTTCCATTTTATTTTTCTGCTCTTTCTTCTTCCTCTTCTTCTTTTCAGTACTGGGGATTAATCCCAGGATCTTCACCGGGAACCGTGTTCCAACATTCCTACCTCTTTTTCTTTCCTCATCTACTTTCCTTTAATCTCTCTCTCTCTCTCTCTCTCTCTCTCTCTCTCTCTCTCTTTCTCTGACAGTAATGGGTGGGGAAGAAGTGGAAATCAAACACAGGGCCTTTTTTCTGAGCCAAGTCCCCAGTCCCTTTTAATTCTTCATTTGAGACGTGAGTATCTCATTAAATTGCTAAATTACCTAAACTGGGATCAAAATTGCAATCCTCCTGCCTCAATCTCTCGGCTGGGATTACCGGTCTGTGCCACCAGACCCAGTTGACGATAAAAGCCTTGAAAAAAAAGAAAGAAAAAGAAAATTATACCTGAGTTTCACAGTAAGGAACTAGAAAAGAAACAAATTCAGACTGAGAAACCCCTTTTCCCACCTTTCTGAAGAAATACCATCAGTTACTTAATGAAAAGGAACTGAGGACACATATTTGTATGGATCTTAAATCCTTTACTGTTCATTATCTGAGCCTTTATAACCAATTGTCAGAGTTTTCGTGATAGAACCGTTGCTCAGTCTTGACTTGTCTTCACAAAGTTGTGAATTGAAAAGGCTTCCTCATATCCATACGCACAGATAAATAATTGGCAAATTCCATCTAATTGTAAGAAGTAGCATCAACCTTTCATCTCCTACCCTGAGCGTAATTAGTACTTTTTAACTATCAGTTAACTCTAATGGTTCCTAAGGCCAGTGCACGCAGAGTATGCTATGGGCCAAAGTCTTGTCTTACCAGAACATTAATGAGTTAAATAGAATAGAGATCATTTTATTATGTCTGAAAGTACCTTAAAAGATATAAAATTGGCTAATATGGTTATTATTGCTTCTTATATCATGAAACAGCTTTGAATGGAGAGAAAGTCAGATAATTGATATTCAAAATTAGAGCTACTTTAAGATTCAGAAATAGTCTTATTTCACAAAGCTACTTTGTAAAGAAAAATACTTCAGCCACTCCATGCTTTTGTAAAATATTTAAAACAAGTTAGTAATAAGTTAGCCACAAAGAGTAAAGTGAAATGTTGATATTGTTATAATCTTGAATTAAAATAGCTTCTCTAAGAATATGTAAAATGTTTTTAAATAATAACCATTAAAACAGCAAATTCATGTGACAACTTGGAAGGGAGGAATAGAAAATACACCCCATGAGTGGAAGAAAGCAACTTTAACCAATGATAACCTTCCATTTATATACAGGAGAAAGGATTCAGCCAGCACTGACTGCAAGAGACCAAAAGATTTTTCATACACATTAGTGACCCTCGGTATTTGTCAATTTTTCCACAGGTTATGTGGCAATATGTATACAAGCAAAAATTCTATAAGCCACTTCTAGAAATTAACTGTAATGTACTTCCACATTTGTAAATACCTAAATGTTTGCTTTAATGTATTCCCACATTTGTAAATACCTAAATGTTTGCAAATAACACTGTTGTTCCCATCAGATACGTATGAGAAGTTGTCTTTAATATTTTAGTAGTACATACATTGTAATGTTAGTATTCAAAAAGGCTACTTTTTCAATTTAGTATGACTAGCTTTTATGCATAGGTCGAAATACAATATATAGAGACTCATTTCTTATTTATATTTAATTTTTTACTTAATTTTATTACATAGTTAGAAAAATAGGATATAAACTTATAAGATTTTTTTTCTAAATTACTTCGGTAGAATAGGATGTCAGTGCAGATAGCTCATATTTTATTTGAAATCCACACAGCAGTTCACCACAACCACATTTATTTCAAAGTATATATACAATTACTTTTGTGTTTTGTGGCAACATTGCCAGATATTTTTTTCTAGAGGTATAAGAAGAGAAAACTCACTGATGAATTTTTATTCATTTATTTATTTTCTTTACAAGGAGATCATCTTTTGCTTCCATGATGCATGGAATTACCGCTTGGACTGTCCATTGTCAGTTACCAATTGAAGTTCCATTATATATTTACAGCATTCCAGGGAACTGCTGAGAGTATGAAGCAGGAGAAACTGACCTACTCCCTACAACACCGCTGCCTGACAATTTAACTGGAAACAAAGGAGATAAATTTCAAACACAAGGAAGTCTCTTCAGCCACAATAAGTTCACTTCAGAGCCTGCTAGTTCTGTGATGCAGGTTGTGCTAGGGGATAAAACATAATCCTGAACACAGTTACATGTTCTTGGGTGGAAAACAGCATTTTGTGTCACTGGATAAGTTAAGTTGGCCTACTAGAAACCACTTGTAATAGTCATGAGACAGACAGTCTTGTGACTGTGAATGGTGTTGTGCATAGCTTCATTTGAGCTAGCCATGATAAAGTCTTATTTGCTGACATGATGGAGTGAGAAAACAATAATGAAGATAAATGCATCATTCACCTTTTTATTATTACTTTTTGAACAATGGTGACGTTTTTTTCTGCATTGACTTTTTTCTGAGTTAATATGCACCATTGGAACACACATTCATCTGAAACAAGTACACATAGAGTACATAATGCATACCACACCATAAGGCACCACATACCCCATTCTTTCTAATTTCTTCCTTGAATCTCAGGCTGCATGAATTGTTTATTTATTGACTTAGTTATTAGAATATTTGTTTGTAATATGTTCTTCAAGAATATTGAAGCCGATCATATACAAATGTCATGTAATCGCCAAAAAAGAGAAGAAGCAAAAGTGAGATACCTAAATGTTTTTAAGAAGACGAAAATGAAAAAAAGAAATTAAAAAAACCTGTCTTATTGTGGTTTAGATTTGGGAATGCCCCCCAGAAGTACCATGCAGTTGGATATTATGGATTATCTATGGAACCACATGCTGTTAGGAGATGGGGCACTGGTCTGGAAGGTGGATTATGGGTGTGTGGAGGATTATAGGTGTCTGGTAGAACACAGCTGTGTGGTAGAGTATAGATTACTGGCATATGGTGGAATTAGAGTCTTAAACCTAGAAGGGGCAGAACACTGAGCCTGGACCCAGAAAGGGCAGATCAGAGGAACAGGACCTGGAAGACATATACTGCTTCCCTCCTTTTCTTTGTGGACTTGGCTTTCTGTTTGCAATGCTGTGAGGAGCTGCCTCCACCTCTGCCTCTGCCATGTGCTTCCACTGTTGCTGGCTGCTTATGGATGGACTGTGACCTTCTGAAACTGTGAGCAAAGATAAACCTTTCCTCCATAATTTGTGCCTGTCATGTATTGTCAAAACAATGAAAAAGTAGCTAAGATACCTTTGTACACAGAACATTTTTAGGCTCTTAGCATGTTTGTATGTTTTTAGTTAAAATAAACCATCAATCAATAAATCCCAAAATCTTCTCATTAAAAAAAAACCATCATCCAAATTTGGATATACTTTTGTGCTTCTCTTCCCTTTAGCATATGTATGCAAAATGGCGTTGGCTCACAGTAGAGAAAAACAAAACAAAACAACACCAAAAACCCCAAAAATGTATGGCTTAAGGTGGGTTTACTTGCACTTTGATCTGTGCATTTAATTAAGCCGGCAACCCAAGCAGATTAAGAAAGTGAACGTGAGGATGTTCAATTTTGAATATTTATTGTACAATTAACAACCTAAATGTATTCTCACAGGTTTTATTATTTTCTTCTTTTTTGATATTTAGTTATACAACCATATCAGGAGCAAGAGATAGCCAATTTGTTCTCCAATTTCAGAACTGTGGTTCCCCCGCCTCTTTTTTTTAAACTCCTTTGCTAAAGCATCCAAAAAACCTTACAAAATCTATAACATTTTTCTTCCCTTTAAGTAAAAATATCTTTGGGGATTTTTGGGGTTAAGTGTGAGGCCAACTGTAGTTTTGAGTTAGTGTTTTACACATAAAGGAAATACATTTAGAATTACTTGATTCTAAGTCTGCTTTGGTCAGAAATTGATTTAGATATTTACTTGAACATCAATACTTTATGTATCTTTTTTCTGTTCAATATAGTGTTTTTAATTTCATCTGATTTCAAAATAATAATTGGAAAAGAATTCAAGCATTGCAAGAAGCAACTTAAGAGAAAGCAATATTACTTATAAGCCCAATAAAAACAAATTGGCATAATGTTACACAGGCCTCAATAATTTTCTATGAGGTATCCATAAACCTAAGATTACTTCAAGGGGAGTTAATAGTCAAGTTGTCTCGTTCACTGCTGTTTTTACTGTATATTGAGCACAAATTACCTTGCTAATAACATGTCAACTTACTTCATCATTTAAAATATTGACTAATTTTAATGGGTATGGATATATGAAGTTTTTAAACCCACAAATTAGATATTCAGGTTGTCTCAGATGTTTGGCTTGGGGTCCCAGTAAACGTATATATGTAGTTGGTTTTTGTTCTCTGTTTCTATGTCTGTATCTCTTTAGTCTTCTTTCACACACACACACACACACATACACGCACACGAAATGAAGGAAATTCCTCAGGGTCAGAAAGAACAGAACAGTAAATGCTTAATTGCAGACCCCAAGATAGCCAAGGCAATGAAGGGTAGAGAGAGAACAGAGATTTACTACCTATTTACTCTTAATGAAAAAGATAGATATTCATGTGAGATACAGGTAAGAATATAAGCTGTATATGAGCTGGAACAAATGAGTGCTTTTGGTAACAATAAAAAATAATTAGTAATAAAAAATAATTAGTGCTGGAATAATTGTCTCAATGAACATGTAAAAGGCCCAGGGTTACATTTTATATTGGTAGCCGAGTGTTCATCACTTGATTGTACAATGAAAAATATTTGAATAACCCATATACCTTAAATTCAGTTTCTTTGGGCTGAAACAATTATAAATTAAAAAATGGCAGAATTAAGTAATTTGCAGAACGGAATCTGTTTTTTAATTGCAGTTGTTCATAATGTGAAATAATTAACATATGGTTAAAAATCCAGAAGACTGAGAGAGGAGGGTTAAAAAAATTAACTAGAAAAAATACTATTTAAAATTTTTTGAATTTTAATTTCCTGAATTGGGTTAGGTCACAGCAATGAATGTTGATACTGATAATGAAAAAATTAATAAGAACATTAAAGAATAAGTGTAATGGAACAAGAGCAAAAAGTAATTCTGAAGAAAAAATAATTCTACATTATCAAACAAGAAGGAAGGAAAATAGAAAAACTTAACACTAAACTTACCATAATACACAAAAAAATATATGTAAAGAAAGAAAAATTAAAGCATTTGTTAGACAAAAGTTTCTAAAATAATGACTGTACTTGGTAGGTTCTGCTATTGACAAAAGGTTAAGCAGTAAAAAAAAAAAAAACCAGAGTATCTTTGACTTAGTAAGTTCTTGTCTTAAAAAAAAAGATAGGGCTAAAATTTCTTTGACTTCCATATTGTTTTCTGCTCAACATAGCCACTTTTTATAATCTTTTCAAGCTTCTTCTTGTCAAGTACACCATTTTGTGTAAGAATTTTTCAGTGCTAAGTCAAAGTCTTTTTTCTTGTGTCTCCCTGGGAAAATTCATTTCTATCCATAGCTTCCTTCATTACTGGAATATTGACACTATCTGAGCCCAATGTCTTGTGTATCCAGACATTTAAGTTAACTGTATCCCCAATGCTGGCCCCATTTTCTACCTCTTAGGAGCTGAAAATGGTTTGACACCCTAAAAATTTTCAAATGCATAATGAATGAATATCTGAATGAATAGAATAATATATACAGACAGTAGCAACTGTACGTTGTCTGTAAAGCCAAACTACTGACCACGGGGCCACTGGCAAAGTTTGCCAATCCCCATTTTAGTAGAGTCATGAAAACCTACACAGAACATGTAGATTCACAGCCAGCCAGTGATGTGATCACTCAGGGTCACATGTAAATCTCAAACTCTGTGTTTCCATGTGGACATCTCACTCTCTGTTACTTCTTGGATTCAGTCTACAACTACGATTTATATCCTAAATAATAATCCAATCCACCTAACTGTGTTCATTTCAATGACCCCAGTCTGAAATCCAGGACCTCGCATCATGACTGAACATTCAAGGCTGTTTTCTCTCAGCCTCTGTCCGTCCTTGCCCCTCAGTCTTCCCTTCAAGCGGCTCAGAAAACCGAACATTATGTGACCTGTGTGTGCGCTCCAGTGGATTCCAGCTGATCAAGCCTTCCGGGTCCCCAGCCCCGGGCCACTCCGCTAATTCCTTTCCTCATGCTACAGCCGCATACGCTTCCTCTCTAGAACTTCTTCAGGTCAGCTTCCTCCAGACTTACTGGCGTGTTTCTGTGGCGCTCCTGTGTCCGGAGCCTTCTGCCAGCTCTATCTTCCTTTGCTTTTAATTGGATTCCTATCCATCATTACACCTAAAAATCACTTCTTTGGAAAAGACTGTCTTGACTTCTGTTCACCCTGGGCAAATTTAGGGAGCTCTCCTGCAGTCAGTGCTCGTTTATGCGACGCTTGGGTACCGTGGGTCCTCTCTTGAGGTGGCGAAGTTCTGTTTTGTCTCTCCTTTGGCATTTTGTTCCTGGATCTTAGCACGATGCCTGATGATGTCACACTGACAGTGTCATCAAGGGAGAGGCTGAGGCTCGGGGAGGGTGTATTCTAGAAAACCAGAGGAGAAAAGGTATGAATCAAATAAATAACAACAGATGGACTGATTCTTTTAAAAAAACGGGTATTAACATTACACCATTCATCAAAATAAACCCGAGATAATAAGATGTTTCAGATGGCATAAAGTACTAGGGGGCAGGTGGTCGGTGGATGACACGCTAAATACAATCTCAGAGGCTGAAACTTACAAGGAAATAAAGAAGACATCTGGCTACGATAAAACATTTAAAGAAAGCACACATAGCCACACTCAAACTTTCTGTACAGAAAGGATAAGAAAATTTTATACTAAAAATTTAAAAAGTCAAACTTCTGTCGCGGAGAACATTACTGATCTTGAACTGCATAAAATGCAATTCATTTCTTGCTCACAGGCGCTTCAGGTGGAATCCTGGAGAAGACAGATTGCTGCGCTCACGCACCTAACGTTCATTTGGACCCGAGTTTACATTTATCAATGGTTTGCTACAAATCGGGTTAGACGGGTAAGCGACAGCAGGCACCCACATGGAGAGGAACTCAGAAGTCCCTTCCTCAGATGCTTCTACAATGTTTTGTAACCTGAAAGAGAAAGCCGGAACTGCAGACAGAAATAGAAAAATTCCTTCCAATGGGTAATGTTGTACTAAGAGTTCTTAAATAATAGAGTGCTTTGAGAAACTCACCCTAAGAGTCTTCGTGGTCCTATTTCCAAGAGAACATTCTTTTCCTGTGACAGTGGTCCTGTCTTTCGAGCCTTGAGTCATTATGTTTCCTATATTCTGTATTTTGAGTTCACCGAAGGACTTCTTTCTTTGTCCTTGTGTGTAAATGATTTTAGATTGAATGGTTGAAAAGCGAAGTGCCAGTTTTGCCTTCGAGCAATTTCTATGCAATCTCAAGATCATTACCATTCAAACTTTTGTAGTATAAACAGACATGTAGATCAGAACATGAAATAAATGCTGTATTTCTCTTTCAAACAGATAAAGTTGAGATAGATTTTTGGTGATCGCTATTTATGTTTTACTTCTCAAAAGTCACGTTTTTTCTTCTTTTTAAAAAGTAACCACAGACACTGCCTTTGTTTTTCAGTGACAAGGTTTTACATTTCATTTTATTATATTTATTTTAGCATTTTTAAATATTTTAAGTTAAAGCAATACTGGACATGGTAAATATCACAAGGAAAATCATGAACATCAAAACGAACGTCTTAGACTGAAATGACTGAAATCTTCGATTATATTTACACTTCGTAAAACTTGTAGTACAGCAGCCTTTTCCTCACCTGTGATTATGTAGAAACCCATAAGCCCTTGAGCGAAGTCTGTGTTCAGTTAAACAGATTAAGTTTAGGAAACATGACATAAAAACCATTTCACTAAATTTATAATTTCACTGGTAACTTGAAAACTAGGGCAATAAAAATTATTCCAGAAGAAGTAGATGAACAGAAAAGCCAGATCCAGAACAAAATTATGAAGCATAGTAGAACAGATAGTGCAAGAGAATACACTCCTTTTATCTTATTATTTCTTCTACCTGAATAATGACCTTTATGACAACTAAAGACTCTTGTCACACCAAAAATGCCATATGGCTTCCTGAAATAATACAAAATTTATGTTTTAATTGCTATAAAGGGGTGGTAAAATGACACCGTAAAGCAAATGTATTACAATAGATCTCTTGTGATCAGCAGCAGAGCTCAGGGCACCAGGGAATCCCAGGACCAAGGTCCGGTGTTTTGCTGGGACTGACTCCAGAGCAGAGGGGGAAATTGAGCTTTAGGTGGTCTGATGTCTTTCGGGTCAGCCTCTCTGTTCACAAGCTCCCTTCTAAACTTACATAGTAAGACGAGAATCTGGTCACATCTGCATAACACTCAACCTAATCATGGGAGTACTGAAAACAGAAAGACATTCTTCTCTTCATTTTACGGTTCTGATAAGTACATACCTCTTTTTTATTTTTGCCAAACTCATGTGGAGTAATAACCTTTTCCTTGAATTTTCTTGTCTTTCCAAATGACTGGTTTCACAAATTACTGATTCCCAAATTTCACTTTGAAATCGCCTCGAGTAACATATAAGTCCAATTCTCTCTGTATATGTGAACCAACCTTGCTACAAAAAGTAAAAGTGATTTTTTTGTTTTACATTGTAAGCACTCAGCATTTCATCAATACTTTGCATAAAACATCTCCTCTAATTTTCATAAAATCCCTCTGACCTAGATATTAACATTATCCACATTTTGCAGCTGGAGCTGAAAATCCCATGTTTTTCAGCCTCACTGTTTACAACCTTAACAGCTGAATTGCACTGCTACCATCGGAATGCCCTGTGAGAGAACTTTCTAATCTTAACCTCATTTCCTAGGATGAAAAAAAAATTAAAGCCAAAAGAGGTTATGCCCTTACCCCAGGTCACATTTCAATTCTATTCACAGCTGGGTCTAAATGAAATTTAAATGTCAGAGCACTGTTCTTCCCCATAGATACATATTTAACTCAAAACAATTTTCTATTTTTTTCAATCACATCAGAGATAGTATCTTAATAATACAAAATGTTCTGTTTCCTATTTGTCAATTACGGCTTTTTCATCTTAAGTTATAAAAATATCCCCAACAACAATGTTTATAATTTTGAATAATTAAAAATAAACTAGTCATTTGTAAAATTGTGAAGGCTGTAGGTAGAGTAAATCGTAGGTTTGCTGTGATTTAGTGGCTGTGGTTTGGCAAGAACTCAATTGCTTTTTCTCTTCGACCACAACAATTTTTCCCCCTTCTCTGGCTAGATTCTCACAGTGATGGAAAAATGTGTGGTAACCTTTCTGGGCTTCAAATTCATGACTGCTGGGAGCTCTTTCCAATGACCCAAAAATGTTAATTTCACACACACATGTAGAGTATCTTCAAAACTCCTTCCATGGTTAAGCTTACTTCCAATTCCCAATTCAATTCTTCTAGCCATAGAAATTCTGCTTGTTGAATGGCTAGGACTCAATGCGTTAGTTCAGAGTTTACGTAGGGATACTACCTTCATTTGCTCACAGTGATCAGTACTTAACCATGGACTCAGAGCAAAGCTTCTCCCTAGCGACACACACCCCGCTCCGAACACTTAAAAAACAAAGGTTGCTGTATAACAGGAGAGAGGAGGGCTATTGTTGACCTAAAATGGCTAGCAAACCTAGAGCCCTGGACATTCATACGGTAATGATGTTTTTTACCCTGACTTCACGGTACAATCTTTGTGCTTCTGTTTTTATGATTTAATCTCTTAATTGTGAACTATAGTTTATATACTAAGAAGTCCATTAAACATAAACATAAGGCACTATTGCTCTTTACAGGAAGGACAACGGGTACCTTCAATCAAGCCCCACCTCTGAACGGCAGGTTCAGCTACAAACTCATCAGTGAGTTCATCTGAGGCAACACCCACCACCAAACAAAGCACGTGACTTCCTTTCCTTTTCCTTCCCTCACCTGCTGCGTTCCTCATTCCCCTCACTTCCTTTGCTCTCCTTGGTCTGTCCTCAGAAGGGACTGGGACAACTTGCCTCCATTTCCCCACCACCACCCTAGGGTTACCCACTGCTGGCTCCAGACAACTCCCACCGGCGCCGCTCTGCTGCAGGCCTGCTCTCGCCATCTCCGGTGCTAATTCTTTGGAGAAGCAGGAGGGGGGAAACCACCTAACTGGGGTTTCTTCTTCCGTAGAAAGTGACAACTGGTGTTTTTAAGCAAAAACGCACAAATCTGTATCATAGTGTTTCTAAATATTTGGCAGTAAGTGTAATAGCACAAAAAGAGTATGGGACTGTAATTAGAAGTATAATTTGAGATTTTTGTATTATCGAGTAACGTAATATTAAAATCACGTTACATATTATGTCCATTGAACATTTTAAAAATCAAATCTAGTAATCAAACAGTGTTTAAAAAGGAAAAATATAATAAAATACTTGCTTAATCAGAACGAGATAAGAAACACGGAGAAAATAAAAGACAGGGCCCACTGAAGGCCAGATAGTGGAATAAAATTGCATCATGTTTATACTGAATGCAGTTGGGCTCAATAATGCAATCGAGGGACAGATACTGTCCGTTTGGATTACAAAAGAGAAAGGGAACAGAAAGTCTCAATTGATGTTATTTAAAAGAAAGGTGCCAAATCAAAAGATTGAAGGAACAGAGATCATAGAAGACTCAAGCATAAAAAACACACCAAGAAAACATGCCAATTACATATGCACATACACTCGGGAACAGTCCTTCGGAGCCAGAGAGCCCAAATGAATGTTCCTTTTCAATTCTGTGTAGGAAAGCATTCCTCATTGTGGCATACTGGTTGACAAGGATTTCAGTGCACTTGAATCGTTAATCTTACGTACTTGGTTGAACAAGATTTAGTGCAGTTGTATAGTAGTCCAGAAATAGCAAAATCATTTTGAGAGCTCTGGTAAAATATTTATCTCAGTTACTAGTAAAGTAACATCGCATGAGTGCAAGGATGTCATTAATTTTATTAGTAACTCATATCAAAATTATGTTATTTTCAATCTATATGTTACTTGGTTATTATAGCTGAATGAGAAAAAGACCTATGGTTTGAAAATGAAATATTATGAGCATTTATTTATCTTGGGGCTGCCTGGTGTTTTCAGAGTTACTCTAACATTGTTCATAGAGTCTCAATATCAAATTTTATATCATCTCAGCCTGAACCAGTAGTTCAGGCTTGTAATTCCAGCACTTTAGGAGGCTGAAGCAAGAAGATTGCAAGTTTGAACCTACTCTAGAAAACGTAGCAAGACACTGTCTGCAAATAAAAAACAAAAATTGGTTGAGGATGTGCTCAGTTTGAAAGCCCTGGGCTCAGCCTTTAGTACCATGAAATAAATAAATTAAGAAGTTCATTAACTTTGAGCTGCCTCTTTCTTGTCATCTATTAGAAAAGCATCTTCAGGATTTATCTAAACATTTAACAGACATACCCTGGGTGGTCAGGCACCAGGTACAGAACAAAGCATGTTTCTTCTTCTTCTTTTTTTAAAATTTAGTATTAAGACCCATTTCAGAATGAAGAAACTTATGTTGATATGACACTTTAAATAAAACATAAGTCACACAGATAAATAACTTTTGTTTTTTAAACACAATTTGTCGTGAGTAGTTGTTCCTATTTAATTAAAGCTATTCAGTCATCTTTACCTCTTGTTCTAATAAAAGATAAATGGCTTATTTGTACTTGGTAGTAAAGTAATATTTATATTTTAGTACCTCATTAAAATTGCATTTGCTCTTTTATTTCTACTTGCACTCTTTCTTTTTGGATGCGGGTGAGGAACCTGGGCCTCACACATGCTAAGCACATCACCTACCACAGAGCTACACGTGCAGGACCTTCCAATTTTTGTGTAAAATAAGGTCTGGCCCTTTACTTCTCTTGAGTCCAGAATTACTCACTATAAATAGATATAAGCATCAGACTCTTCCCTTTATCTTCTAGTTTTGAAATATAGCATTTTCCCTATAAAATACCTCTTGCGAGTCCTCTACAGTATAGTGAAGATACGGTAAATCATTTTAGAGTTTGTGTAGATTATCAATGAAGTCTATTTCAATTTTAGTCTTCAGATACACATTACAGAATATTGGCTAAAACGATAAGCGTGTGCTGAGTCTGACAAAGTCGATATCTTATTTGACTCTAGCATAATGTATGGCTAAGTTGTCATGGGTTTAAGTTTGATTTTCATAAATTTCCTTAACTCTGCATCTCTAATCCTCTACCATCGTGCCTTGTAATGTTCATATTAATATCGGAGAGGGATTCTGCATAAGTTTCTCATTTTAACTGTACAAAACTTCTTATTGAAATTATGTCAGTTTTTCTTTTCTCTGTTTTGAAGTACAATCATTGTTCTCAAGCTTCCTGCCTGTAATTATGTAAAATACCTTACTTGATTTATTTTAATTATTTCTGCTTGAAACTCTCTCTGAAATAATTTTCCACTTATATTTTTCTTCTATGTAAAATATTTGTGTCTTTTTTAAATGGCACCAAGTTGCCATATTTGTGTTCCTTGTGTGCCAATGTATAAGAATTTGTTTTGTTTTGGGGTTGTTTTGATTAAAGAGTTGTATTAGATTAGGTTCTTTCAAAGACAGAATTTACAGATTTTATATCAAAAGGATCTACTAGGAAGGCTTATAAATCCAAGGATAAGATAGTCCAAGATGGCTGCTCAGCCGTGAAGTAGATCTCCTGTCCAGGACTGCAGGACAGGTGGCGAGGCGAGATGAGAGTCTGATGCAATCCTGGGGAAGACTGGAGCCTGAAGATCGGCGACTGAAGAGCAGCGACGGGCAGAGAGGCACAAGTCGAGACTGGAGCGAATCTGTGCTGATGATCTGTGGTGTGTAGCAAGTCAGCGTCCATAGACAATTGCAAAGGTGAGAGCTTTCTCAGAGGAAGAAGCTGTACCAAGCTTCCCTCTTCCTTCCTTTTATACCATTGGAATTCCAGTTGGCCCTCCCACATCTGGGTGGGTGCTCTTCTCTCATTGGCCACTCCACAAATCACTCACATTCAGGCTGGCTCTGAATTCCCAATCTAGGCATAGTCCCTAATCCTAATGGAGGTGAGGTTCCTAATTTCGTCAAGTTGACATAATCTCTCCAACAGTCACAAGGAAAAACAATAGTTATAAGCTTGGGAGTAGGAAGTAATTCCTATGTTTCAAAATGCAATGCCTTTAGAAGATTAAGAGTGTCCATTTATTTCACTCTATGGGCAGTAGACCAAGGACCAGAACATCCCTGGCCAGTTGGCACATCAGAAGACAGAGTTGTCGAGGAGACGGAGGGGTGGATTGTCCTTAGGGAGGCCTGGGCCCTCCCACAGCTTGTTAGAAGTGAAGGGCTAGCACAACAGAGACAAACCTTTTGTGAAATCAACATAGAGATAATTCTGTCTCATTCTGTACAATGATGCCTCAAAGCAGCAAGGCTCATTATGGGAGGTAGTGTCTTAAAATAGCTAAACTAGGGTCTGGAGAAATAGCTCAGCAATTAAAGTGCCTACCTAGCCATCTCAAGTCCCTGGGTTCAATTCCCCAGCACCACATGAACTGGATGTGGTGGCACACTTCTGTAATCCCAGCCCTCTGGAGGCTGAGGCAGAAAAATTGTCATTAATTCAAGGTAAGTCTGGGCTCAAAAGTGAGCTCGGTACCAGCCTAGACTACAGAGTCAGACCCTGTTACAAAAAACAAACAAACAAAAAAAAAAACACACAAAAAAAAAACAGAAAAAAAATTTAAAAAATGGGGATGGACGACTGTCACAGCAGTTAAACCACTTACTTAGCAAGCACAAGGCCCTGAGTTCAATTCCCCAGTACCATGTAGGCTGTAATCCCAGAAATTGGGAGGCTGAGGCAGGAGGATTATCTTGAGTTCAAAGCTAGTTTATGCTACATAGTGAGTTCAGGACCAGCTGGACCCTGTCACACACACACACACACACACACACACACACACACACACACAGAGGGGAGGGGAGAGGAAAACTAAACTTCCTTGGCCTGTGGGGTGGCGTAAGTGGGCCACTGTGCTACAGTGGAGGAGGTAATGGGAATGAGTAGAGGGTAAGAGCTGAGGTCAATTGATTGCCCTGACAGCAGAATACAGATACCAGAAGGAGGCTCGGGAGACACCTATGTGTGGATGACATGCCCAGGTCTACAGAAGTCCCCGCGAGGGATGTGACATTAGGATGGGAGCCATGAACAGCAGCTCTGCAGGTACAGGGCATGTTGTGGGTCACAAGAGATAAAACGACCTTGGCCCAGGTGCATTTGGGGACCCAATGACGGGATTGAATTTTCCAAGAATGGAGAGGATGGGAAAGCAAGGAATAAAGAATTTCTGATTCTGAAATTAAATGGAAAAACTCCAAGATGTCTCCCACTAGTTTGGGTTGTTTGTTATGGCGCAGAAAAGGGAAGGTAGCTAATACAGCAAAGCTTAAACTCTCCCCAAACTTCCCCCAAAAAGGTGGTACGATTTTTATTTTAATTTCTGAGTCAAGAATCGCATTCGATTCTGTGCTAAAATTGAAATATCTTGCTGGGTATGTGCTTGTGCAAGCTCACGAGGGGACGCTGGTGCAGTCCACGTCATCACCTGGAACTAAGTAGATCACACCACAACAGCAAAATCAGCTCAAAAGAGGAGGGGATTGGCCAGAGAAGCAGCCGTGGAGAGGAAGTCAAGAAGATGTGAATGCCCCTGAAGAGCCAGAAAATACATAATGGCTGGCAACTTCCCACTAACCATAACCCCGCCCATCTTGTGCTACTCTTGAGAATGACTTGTCATTAGTAGCGACGAGTTCAATGGGAAGCAGGCCAACACATAGGGCTTTCCATGTATAATGCAAATGTATTTTTTGTTATATGCATAATATGCTTTCATAAGCAGCCACATCTCACATAAAATTTTAATCTTCTAATCTTCTTAGTTTTTAATACTCTGGCTCAACCCTGGCTTGCAGAAACGTTTCAAGATTTTGGATTTCTAAGAAAGCAGATTTTTTTCTTTTCCTTTTTAATTTTTAAAAATTTTGTTTAGGGCTGGAGATTGAACCCAGGAACACACACAATGTTAGGCAAGTGCTGTACTATCAAGCTACATACCTAGCCCAGAAAGCCAGTTTTTTAAAAAAATTAAGCTGTATACATAAATATGTATTTTATACATTATTCTTATATTTATGCTCATTTTTATTTCTTATAGTGTTTTTATACTTCTTTCTTATTTGATTTTCTTTCTTTCTTTTTTTTTGAGACAGGACCTTGCTCTGTAATCCAGGCTGGTCCTAGACTCATTCTGTAGTCCAAATTAGCTGCAAAGCCACAGCAATCCTCCTGCCTCAGCCTTCCAAGGTCCAGGATTACAGACATGAACCACCATGCCCAGCTAATCCTTATGAGGTATTGGGGGATTGAACCCGGGGCCTTGCTCATGCTAGGCAAGTGCTTTAACCACTGAGCTATGCCCCATTCTTTAATTATTTTTGTCTACAGTTTTTCCTTTGGGTGAGGTTTGGATTTGCCACTGCCGCTATGGTTGTCTGTTGGTGGCACAGCATGGGTATCGCTGTTGCTCGGTTGCGAATCCCTCTCTACACTCAGCTACAGGATGGATTGCACCACAGTGGGAGTAGTTAGGTCTTCTCAGAGCGGTTCATTCGCAAATGAGTTGTGAGCATGTTTGGCCCAGAGTGGTGATCTGCAAAAGGGATTTGAGAGCATTCATTTTGAATTCTGTGCATTATTAGAAGACACCTTTTTCTCTTGGATTCATCTATCTAAATGTGAGATCTGGGGATGCTGTGATTTCTGACTACAGATAGAAAGCTATGGCCAAAATACAGATGGAAAAAGCAAGAAAACCGCGGAGAATCAGGCCTGAGCCAGTGGGCGACTCAGCACTGCACCCACATTCACTCTGCTTTCATGTGGGAGTAGGAGTTAATTTCACAAGTCAGTCCGGTTGGATCATAGTGGCCGGTTGTTTGGCAAAATGCGGTGTAGATGTTGCTGTGAAGGTCGTTTCTCGATGAAATTAACATGGAAAAATCAGTTGATTTTAAGTAAAGCAAAATTTCCTCCATAATGGAGGCTATTTGAATTTATAAGAGCAAAGATTGAGAATTGCCATCAAAAAAGAAATTCTGATTTCATACTACAACATTGGAACATCTGCTTGAGTTGCCGGCTTTCACAATTCTGTGAGCAATTTCCTTAAACACAAATCTCTTTTCTTCTTGTCTTTCAACGCTTATGGGTGTATAAATAATTATGACATAACTATTTATATTAAGTACATAAGATGTAACAGAACATACATTTGTTTCTCAGGTAGAGCCCTAACTAATAGAATGAATTGTGCAATTTCCTGGTTTTAAAGCCAAATTGGGTTGCATTTTGAGCACTTGTAACCCACGTATTCTATCATTTTCATGATGCTTACATTTTTTTCTGCTTTATTAATTTTTCCTTATGTCTTTGTCATTCACATTCTCTTATTGCCTCTGAATTCACTCCTCCCTTTTATCTTCTCGAGCCATTTAATTTGAGTAATCTTCAGTTATTGAAGAATACTTTTTATCACTACCTTGCTTTGACTATTCTTGCTACAATCTTTACTTGAGAAAGTAAATGTTGGTGGTAACTTTGGATTTAAAGGCTATATTTATTGTGCTACAGTTATTAGTGTATCACACCCAGAATGACAGCAAAAGGGCCTTCACAAATTTAGTGAACTATGAAAGCAATGAAAGCACTGCCGAACATTGTCAAAATCAGTTTTTGCTGAGTTCTGGTAAAATGCAACCATAGTTCCAGAACTGTTTAAGGAAGAAAAGTGGCTGACTCTTAGTAAGACCAAGCTTTGTAGCATTTTAATTTGCCCTTTTCTCTTCTGGTGTAACCCAGGCCCAGGGATGCCTTGAGGAATCCTGTAATTACACTATCATGAAAACCAACAGCCACACAACCACTGGACGAAGAAATGGACTTGGCACTTTCTCCATCCCCTACTTTGGAGAAGGGTCAGTACTTAACCTCTTTGATTCTTACTCGGGATATTTTTCAGCCGCTCCAAAGAATTCTTTCTTGCATGATGCCTTCCACTGCTAACCCCGCCCCTCCAGGGCTCGTTTTATGTTGCGACTGACTCAGACCTTGTTCAGTGTGATAGCTTTTTCCCTGGGGTGTTTGTCGAGAGAGAAAAACAGTGGCAATTGATTTAACATCACATAAGCCTCGGGCAATTTTATGTGAGGCCTAACAAGAAACTGACTGAAGAATTCGAAAAGCTGAAGAATGAGGGGTAGTCACAGGAGCTTTGAAAAGGTTACACATTTTCTTGAGAATTTAAAGTGCTGCATTCATGTAGAGGCCTATGCATGTACAGAAAGAAAAAAAAGGGTTGGAAGGTACTCATCCCTATCTCCCTTATCTGGATAATATTGAGGGTCTGTGGAAGCATGAAGTCAGAACAAGGCAGTGTTTATAAACGGCCTACCAGAAGGGATGTGCCCCAACACAGAGATAGCCCGAGCAAGGTTTGGGGATCTGTTTTTATTGGAAATAAATCAATTTGAGCTGGGCATTAACTGAACAGAGACTTTAGAAGAATATAGAACTTATGAAATTAGCTTTAAAAAGTCACCGAATAGCAAGTATTAGCTTTCCTGTGGCAAGATGCAGTACACAGCACTCATAACTTAAAGGAGGGAGGTGTGACTTTGCCCGTGGTTTTGCTCCATAGACATTAGTCGGTTCCACAGTGGAAACATCTTGGCGGAAGACTCTGAAGGAGCAAAGCTGCCCTGTCATGATGACCAGAAAGTAGACAAGGAGAAGACTCCCAGGGCAGAAGGGGTGAGGGACCAGACGTAGATCCTCAAGGTCATACCTCCATGACCCATCCAGATCCTCCCAGAAGTGTGCTTCATTGATCTCTGGGATAGGTCACATAGCCGATCAAGTCAACGCTCCGGCGTAACCATCCAACAGCAATAGTTTCAAACCAACAGCAACAACAATAAAGACGATAAACTCTGAGAAGGAAGAAACCTAACTTCCAGAGTTGCCTCCTTACATGATTTAAAGTATCCCTCTAAAACAAATAAAGAAGCAAAAAGCTCAAAACAAAAAAGACAAATAAAAAACCATTCAACCAAGCAAATAAAAAAATAATAATAAAAAAACTCCAAACTATGAAATGAAACAGAAAAGCATGTTTTACGTGTGAAGGGCTAAATGAGTATCAGCTGACCTGAAGGAATCTCAGACAGCAATCTTACTACAAAAAATTTTCAAGGCAAATTTTTAAGTATATTCAAAAAGCTAAAGGAAATGAAAAACAAAGACAAGTAGGTTAACTAAATAGAGACCATTGATACAGAGATATTGGTCGAAAACAGACCAACTAGAAATTCTGGAGAGACAAGTACATCATATAAAATGAAATTTTTATTGAAGAAATTTAAAAGAAAATTTTAAGTTGGAGACAGGCTGACGTTAATTTCTGAGAAACACAAAGGAAAAAATAAATTCAGCTGCAGAATAGCATAAAACACATAAACACGCGAATTTTCTAAGGGACATAAAGGAGAAAAGTAGTTATAATAATGATCAGAATTTGGTGAAATTTGATGAAAACTATTAATTTTGACATCTAAGAAGTTCACAAAATAACAAGTAGATTAAGTTCAAGCAGTTCTGCACGTAGATATGTCATCATCAAACTGTTCAAGCCACCAACAAGCAGAGAATTGGCTCGAAGTATAACGGAGAGTGCCCAAGAAGACCAATAGCAAATTTCTCCTGAGAGCTGCAGAGAACACAGGGAGTAAGAAGGCATATGTTCTGAAAGAAAGTGGCTTCTCACCAAGAATTCAATATTCAGTGAATATTTGCTTTGAAAAATGAGGCAGACTGAAAAAAAAAAGCATTCCCAGATAAAAATAGAGAGACTTTTTCTCTGGCAGATTTAGTTAGTAAATACTAATGATGAGAGTTCTTCAGGGTGAACTTTAACTAGTAATAAATTTAAAATTGATTGAATACAAGTGATTTGTTCTGGAAGACCTCACGGGTTAATTCTATCAAGTGCTTAACACCAATGCTTTGTAACCCTCTTCCTAACCCCCCAGAGAACTGAACCAAAGCCAAAACAAATAAAAAACTTTTGAAGACTAGAAAAGGAAGGAAAGAATGCCTTCTCACTCATTCTAGACAGCTTGACCATCAGGATCACTCTAGGAGAAAAGTTTAGCAGAGACACGCGGGAAGGAACCACAAACCCATAGATCATGTGACAATAGAGCCAAAATCTGCAACAAGGTAAGTACCAAGTGAAATCCAGCACCACGTGAAATGGCTACAAACTGCTACCACAAATGAGATTTATAACAGGCATGAAGCATGATTTAACATACAAAAGTCAATCAATTCAGACTATCATATTTATGAAAATAAAGAACAAAATGAGCTCCTTAGTTAAAGCAGAAGGAAACTTTTGACACTATCCATCTACCTTGAACAAGGTATCTACACAAACTAGAAGGAGAGGGGAATCTCTTCCACTTGACCAGAAGGCCTGAGAGGAAACCCACAGCCAACATCCTACATAGAAGGAAGAAATACTGAGTGGTTTCCTCATAAATTCAGGTTCGGCCCAAAGATACCAGCTCTTTCCATTCATGCTTCATATTACAAATAAATACTCTGGGTAATGAAGTAAGAAAAAAAGACATCAAGATTGGAGAATAATAAGCATAATTCTCTATTTGTAGATGTTCTTAGTGCGCATGTATAATGGGTGTCCCTTTTATGAAATTCACAAAAATAATGATATACAAAGGCCTCAGCACGAATGACAGAGTAGGAAGAGAAGCAATGGTCAGACAGGAAAGGGGTGAACCTCTGAAAAAGGGGTGCACGTAGGTGCTCACTGATTCCCAAACCCCGTGATTCTAATGTGATACAGAATTTGGGACTCATGTATTTACAAAAAAATATTAAATTTTATGTCACGTGAATTTTTTTACCACAATAAAATTATGAAAAGACAAACAACTCAACTTAAATAATAGGCTGAACAGCTGCACGGGCATTTTCCCAATGAGGATATTATGTACCGGTGCCCTGTCGTGAGAGTATGTATTAATAAATTCTTTTAGTAATTACTAATGCCTGATGCCATGCTAGTTTTCAGTATTTATTTGCTGAATATGGATGCTTAATCTGTTATGTTACACTTGCATTTCACGTTTCTCCTCCACAACTAGTAGCTCCTGTGTCCCCTCACAGGAGGCCTCTTCTCCTCAGGAGGTTCGGTTTTATTTAAGTGGCCCCATATTATCTTTCTGGGACTTTTCATCTCTCTCATTTTGCCTGTTGTTGTGCGATGTTATTGGGTGCATCCAGTAATGGATTTAATTTGATTTCTCTTTTCTAGGACACAGTGTGTTGTATTGTCTCCTAGAATTAGTCTTTCCTCCGTTGAGAAAAATCTCCATTTATTTTGCTCTGGATATTTTTTCAATGTTCTCTCTTTAGGTGTCTTACTTCATGAAAGAAATAAACAAAACTGAAGCTAAAGCAAAATGAAGCCCACATTCCAACTCTCTACGTGGCATGGAGCACGCAGAGTGGACTGCTAATCCTCCACATGGAAAGTCCCAGCCACTGAGCAATTTCTATTCCCCATGCATCGCTGAAAAGCTTGAATCCAACCCTGAAACTATTTTCCTGCTCCTTTGTGATACCTGTTACTCTTTATTGGACACTAGAAATTCACTTGATCTGTTTAACACCCATGTTTGTGTGTGAAAATTATTACAAGGTGTACGAGTATCTATATGTCTAAGTGTATGGGTGCTGCTTAGAAGCCCACCGCTCACATGGATTCCCGCTGTTTATGCTGGGTGTTTTCGCTCATTGTTCAATATTTGATCACCCTTTGATTTCACGAGCACATCTATTTCTTCAACTCCGAAGAAATAGATGGCATTTTTAGCTCCTTCTCGTGTTCCCATGGGTCATTGTGAGGACTTCTAGCATTACACGATGTCAGCCCCACAATCTGCTACATAAGCCCCTCTGAAGAGATCAGCATTACAGACAAATCTTGCATATGTATCTGATATATGTACAGTATATATAAGATATGTATAAAACTTAATCAGGTTTAGTCATGTTTTAAGTTTCTCAAATAACTAATGATAAGCAAACAGTTAACAAGTAATATAACAGAGATTCTCTTATGCGAAAATTAAGATATTTAATTTTTGTCATACTTGTACAATAGTCTTTGTTTTTCTCCAGGTAATTGGCATCTCTGGGATGTAAGCAGACTGCTGGTGAAAGACACCCTCCACTTCACAGCAATCTAACTTCAAAGCTGTGACATTGGTTACTTCTCGGGGGCTGTGATTCGTCTTTCCCACTCTCACAGCTGCAGTTGGTCTAAAGGTAATAATTTCCTGGGCAGGGATCCAATTCTGCAACCATCTCTGCCAGCGTGTGGATTGGTATTGTGTCTATAAGACTCAGTGGGATTCATCAACATAAACCCAGATAGTTCTCCCATAATACTTAAATATATTCTTAAACCAGAGCTGTAGAAACACAGTTACCAACTAGAACTCTGTGATAAATTAGTGAGGTGAGTATTTTGAAACTTACTGACACCGATAATTACTGGTGCGTGTCATGCTGGTTTTCGTTACTTATCAAGATCTCGTCACGAACCATCACATTTCTCTTTTCTTCACTAATGAACGTTCACTGTTTTCATCTCATTTTCCATGCAGAACACTGCCCTTGGCTTTGTGGTCACGATGAACTGAGCACGAGCAATGACATGAAAGAAATGTCCTAGCTGATGGAGATGGTGCATTTGAGTGCCCCCACACAATGGAAAGCGGAAACAAGCGTCCACCAAGTAGCATAATCAGGGACTCAAACTTTGTCAAGCTAATCATTGCACCCATGATGCCTACAGTACCTACTAGCTTCCCAAGATGAAATTGCAATAGTTTGGATCTGGAATGTGTCCCCAAAGCCTCGTGTATTTGGTACTGTGGATTATCTGTGGATTCCGTGTGCACTGATAGGAGGTGGAGCCTGGGTGGGAGGGGCGGATCCCTGAAGGTGTGGAGGATCACTGAGGTGTGGCCTGGAAGGATAGCCTTTGCCTCTGTGTCCCCCTCCCCCACCCCAGTCCTTGCTTCTTCCTCTTGCAGTGCCCTGATGGCTGCTCCCCACGGGGCCCTTCCACCCTCGCCAGCCAACCAAGACTGGACTGAGACCCCCTGAAACTGTGAGCAAAAATAAACCTTTCTCCCTTAGGAGAACTGACTGTTGGGTATTGTGTCACAGTAATGAAAGGGTGTCTAAGACAGAGGTATCTTTGTTTCTGTAGAACACATTTCCACTCTGCTGTAGCTGAGAATCTCACGGTGACTTTAAATACAGAGACTTAGGTGACCTTGTACAAGCAATTCTTGGGCAAATGTGAAAAGATTCTGTTTTCTTACGTGTTGAAGAGAGATCTATACACTTCAGAAAGATCACGGAAGAAGAATTGCCGTTTTAACTTCATCCTTCCTTACTTCTTTCTCTTATTTCCTTTTTCCTTCTTTCTTCTTTCCTTTTCCTTTCTCTTTCCTTCTCCTTTCTTCCTTCTTTCTTTCCTTCCTTCCCTCCCACCTGCCTTCCTTCTATCCTTTACCCTGTCCCTTTCCTTTCCTCTTTCCTTTCTTCCTAAGTCTAAGTTGCATTTCCACTGTGATTAAACTCCTCCACTGCAGCCTTCCAGCCTGGTGGCTCCTTCACTACTACTGTTAGGAGGCGGCCCACCCACATCGCTCCTCTTAGCTTTGTAAGGATGGAGGCTTCCATGAGTTCAGTGTTTCCCTTTTGCTCTTATTTCAACCTGCACGAGAAAATAACTCCTTAGATTAATCTCCAGGAAGACCCTTTCCTTGATGTGCGATAGGGAGGCGCGTCTCCACTACTGTATTATTTTCACTTTCAGATAGGCAGGGGTAGGACTGCCTGAATACCACCAAATCACAGCAGAGGTATTTCTGTTCCATAGTCCTCTTGCAGCCTTGACTCTCCCTCTGCCCTTGCTGAACACCTGGTGATTAGGAGGGTTTATGAGTTATGAAGAGCAGACTGATTTCTAGTTATATTATTCTGGCAAATGCCCTATGATAGTCTGTTCCACAACTCATTCTATTGTACCATGGTTTTAAGGCATCAGTTTTACAGATCAGCTAAAAGACCAGATGTAGAAAAGTACCAGCCTGCTTAAGCATGAGAAGGGATTTACCAAAAGTCCCGTACAAGTATACAAAACTGAAGTGAGTCTCTGGGGTACGGTGAGACCTTAGGAGAACCGGGAACTCACATGGATGCCGGATTGTCCCCAAAGCACCCACTTGGTTGCTTCGGGTAATAGAAGTACAATTTAATAGTTTTAGCCTAAACACGTCTCCACATCCATCCCAGTACTTAGATTACAGCCGAATGTGTAATAGAGTGGAGTGTGGACATCACAAACGGGTC
Organism: Ctenodactylus gundi; assembly: GCA_004027205.1. Classification (NCBI taxonomy): domain Eukaryota; kingdom Metazoa; phylum Chordata; class Mammalia; order Rodentia; family Ctenodactylidae; genus Ctenodactylus; species Ctenodactylus gundi. The sequence continues at coordinate 146,915 of PVKB01002005.1, read as the reverse complement.
AGGGTTTGCAGATAACGATCACTTTGTGTCTGTGTTCAGCTCATGATTCTGGATGCTGTTTACATTTATCTTGTGGCTACATCGGGGCTCCTCTGATCTTTTAAAGAAATTGATAATTTGGAAGCCCGAAGAGACGTAGAAAGGAAGTAAGTCTTCTGTGAATTGAAATCATCTTTCCCTGAAATCTACAATCACAGATGCTTCTCGGTTTATCATGGGCTTACAGTCCTCTTAGTCCTTTCAGTTGAGAATAATGTAAGTGAAAAGATAGAGTTAATGGACCTGACCTACAGAATCCTCTAATTTAACCACACAGTACAATGTGGAGGACCAGATGTTTCTCTCTACGGCCACGTGGCTGATTGGGAGCTGTGGTCAGCAGCTGCTCATCAGTGCAAGAGAAGATGGGGTAAAATCAGTACCAGGTGGGGGGAGGAGGACAAAAAATTCAAAAATTGAGGTACGGTTGGATCTTACAGAATGCAAGATACTCTTGCACTATCAACCATAGAGCACGTTTAACACAAGTCAGAACTTTATCTTTTCAAGCTTTAAATTCATTTTCAGTTGCTTAAGATCAAACTAGTTTCCCAGGTGCAACAGCTAGCCTCAGCTTGAGTAGATTTGAAGTCGAGCTGACAGTAGCAATAATAGCAGATAATTTTAAATCAGCATCTAATCAGCGATACATATGAGTTTGATGTGATTTTAAAGATAGGAAGGCAACAGAGACCATGGCTATACTAATGTGTGTATGATGTAAAGTGGCTCAGAGTAAAAGCACTGTACAACTGGAGAGAGAAAGGGAGGGAGGGCGAGAGAGATTTAATACAATGAGTTTGAAAAAATAGTAAACATAGTCTGTGGTACTTAGCTTGAGATTACATCTCCATTCCGAAAATAAGAACATTAGAGCTTTTTCATAACTGTCTTAGTATTACTTCTCCAGAAGACCAGATCTAGGAGTCAAATTCATGTCTTCCAAACCCTAAAGACTCTGTTTTTCCTGTGACATCACTTTTGAGTTGTCTGGAAAACTGGGAATCTTCAAGTACTCAGGAACCAATACATAAAGATTGCGTGGGTGTGATGTCCCATAATCATGTAGCTAAAACCCTTCCAGCTGTGACAATAGATGATTGTATTTTAGGGTTTTTTTGGCAGTCAAAGTATCACAGACAGTTTCAACATTATCCCTGGAAACAACCCGTTATCACATATTTAATGATTCCTACCATAATGCATTGTATCAACATAAAAGAAAAAAGATTTGATGCAGGATCGTAGGGTCTATTTTTTAAAGCACGAGCTAGCTGTGGGTTCTTTTCCTTTCCTTGCCTGTCCTTAACACTCACATGAGTGGTTCTGCAGTGATTTTCTTCGCTTTGCTTTGTATCCTCCGTACCTCCCCCTGCCCATATGTTATTACACCAGATGTTGTCAAACCTGATTTTCTTTTTTTGATATTTGAGTTCCTTGTTTATTAGAACTGCTGCCAACACAGCAAAATTCAGAGTAATCTTCCAGGTCTGAATTGCCCATATGCAATTTGGACAGCAAGTGGATGGTGCTTAGTGTAAACTGTGACATGAATTTCATTCCTTTGAAGTTAATTGTCAGCTCTTACAGCTACAGTGACTGCAGAATAGTCAGAAAAATGCTGCAATCACCACCATTAAGAAATGTTGAATGACTGCCTTCAGATGCAGCATAACGCTTATTGATGTGGGGGGAGAAAGGATCACTTCAGAATACTGAACGTTTATCATGGCTCCATTGCCAAGTTCCTAATTATATCTTAAGGCATCGCTTTGTGACAGAAACTGCACAGAGCTGAAGCAACTGTCAAATTCCAGTCATGCTGGTAACAAGAAGTGAGTGAGCAAGAGAATAAAAGAGGGAGAGAGAGGGAGAGAGAGAGAGAGAGAGGCATCAAAACGAACATACCTACCCTCAACTGCTGCTCTTAGTATTCAACACACTTCATTGTTAAATAGCTTTCAGACACATGACTACCAGAGTCAGAGGGACTCTGACTTGGAACAAGGGAGCAGAGAGAAGCTGTCAGTGCCCAAAGCAGAGTCCTGCCTGTCACAAGGTGCCACACTGCCGACAGTCCTAACAGTGTGTGGATGGGAGCCGAGGCAGGCCGAGCCTTCTGCTGTTAGATGTGACTCACCCTTCCTGCAAACTCAGCAGAAATTCTCAAGTGGGAGGACGAGAGCTCCCTGATGACTCCAGAAGTCTCCAGAATAAAAGCAATGTTTGCTAAGTGTCAATCCCGAGGGGAAGCGCTGTGGTCTCTCATCTTCCAAATGCCTTCTTTCTAGAAAACATTGCATGACTACCGTCAAGTAAGTGGATGACACCAACTCTGGTGTTTCGGTCACGTCCTCTCATACGTCCCTGTAAGGAACAGGGTCTAAGCCAGAGATTGAAGTCTGCTCCTAACCTTCAGCTCATCTATACCTGCACTTTTTTTTTTCTATTTTAATGGTCTGACTCAGATTCAAAAGTAATGAACAGACAAAACTTTTGTGTCTATGTGCAATTCCCATTGTTCTAACCGTCAATGCTGACCCACCTGCAATCTCAAACCTGCTCGTTGTGTTAGGTTAGATACTATTATGTGCTCCATGCTCAGATGAGACAGCTGGCCCTCAAGGTAATCAGTCGCGCAATGACAAACTGCGGAGAGGTGGTCTGCGTGCCAAATGGCGAGTCTCACAGCCTATTTTGGTGGCCACTGAGCACACCTTCTAGAAACAGAATTCATTGCTGCACAGAGTTTTAAGAGAAAAACATGGGTGGGATCAATCGTTTTTAAAAATCATTTTATTATGTGAATTGCAAGAAGACTTGTTAGCTTCAAAAACTGTGGGGAGATTTATAGAAATCAGCGACACTAATACTCTTATCTTCACAAAATAAGAGAGAAAGCCTAAGATCCTGTCATAAATATTTATCTGCTAATTGTAGGTTTGTTCTTAGGGCCAACGCGACATGGCTGCCGTGTTTGGATGTGTGGGTCTGTGCTAAGACGCAGCAACCGCGGGGAGAGAGGGCCTGGCCCAGGTGGGGCTGCTCAATTATTAAATTGCATTTTGCACGGCAAAGTTAAATGCAATTGTAATACAAGCCAGGCCAAAAATGTGAAAGATAAATTCTCAGTGGTGGCGATATGTCAGTTTTATAGAGGAGACTTGTGAAATTTGAAGGACGGGATCTAAAAAAATGAGGAGAAATAAGTTATAGGCTAAAGCTCCAAAGCTCCAACCTAACGTCCAGACCCTGAGGCCGACGCCCCGCTGGCTACCAGGCCCAGCTCTCAGTGAGCTCCATTCTCTGCAGGAGCCTCTCCATCACCACTTAACACTATTCCAGATGACATCCACTGGCCACATCCATGACACTCACCTGTCCTTGTTGTTCTTGCCCTGAGGCTCCCCGCACATGGTTTCCACTTCTCCCATCACTGGAACAGCTTTGCTGACAGCATCCACTGACTCAGTGTGTGCGGATCAAAGTGCCAGATCTTAAGGTCTTACCTTGCCTGGCTTCCCCATGACCTTCCTTGTCATGAACCTTTCCATCTTCAAAACACTGTCTTTCTTAGCTTCTGTGGCAAGTCCTCTTGAAGTATTCTACCGGACAGGTCCCTCAGCATGCTGGGATGCCTAATATTCTCATCAGCCCTTTCATTCATTTTCTCTCTTCTCTCTCTTCTGCCATGTTTAGGATCAGACTCTAACCCTCACTTTCAATACCACTGAGCTACATCCCAGCCCTCTCTAAAGCCTTAAACAAGAGTCTTAACTCATGACTTACATAACTCCGACTTCATTGATTATTACATCCTGGTACCTTTCTGGATTTGATCTTTATCCTACAACTATTTCTTACTTCATAATACTATATATCTGGAGAAACTAGAGGAGAAGAATAGTGTGATTTTCAATTCAGCAAGTTCTGGGTTGGAAATTCTCTAAATTTTTCTTTAAAGACGAACGGTTTCTTTTCATTTTTTAAATTTGGTCCTGTAGTTTTTTTAATAGCTACTTAAAGGAAGCCAGGTGGCAGGTTCAGAAGCCCACCTGTGTCTCTCCTCATTCAGAGCCTCGTGATGATTTTGATCCATCTTTTCTTTTCTTATTGTAGTTTAAAGATTATTTGTATAGTCTGTAAGTTGGCATCCTTTTTCTGAAGACTTACAAGTAATTTTGCGAGCAAATTTTTTCTCTACCTTTCTAGATTTTACAAATAGCCTATTTTTAGCCCTGAGCATAAAGACTTCTCTGTCTGGCTTCAAAGTCAACTTCACAAATACAAGTTTCTGTTTCAGTTGTACGTCACTACATAACCAAGTCCCCAGCCCCAAAATGCTCATTTTTCCCAGTTCTGTGCATTGGCTAGCTATTATCTAAATTTTTCTTGTATAAAGACAGGTACAGCCACTCCCCAAACCACCAGATTTTCTTTCCACTAGAATAAGCAGGTGTATGCTTTTGGTTGGGACTATACCATTGACCCAGGTTGGCTGTGTGTCTTATATCAGTGCTGGGTGGGCAGGTGTCACCAGCTCCAGGCATGGAGGAAGTTAACCTAAGGTCATGCCTAGCACTTTTCTCCACTTGCATGAGGCTTACTGTTGGGTGTCTCATGTGGTGACTGGGATCCAAGAGGGAATATTCCAAAACAAGAAGGTGGAACTTGAAGGCCTAGGGGTCTTGACCCAAAGGACACCACTGCATTTACCAACCAGACCAAATCAAAAGCCCAATCAGAATCAAGAGGTGTGAAACGGTCTTGGCCTACCGAGTAGAGCAGTCGTCAGATGTGTGTCCCACAGTTTGTAGAATTGGGTCTCGATGTTAATGTGTAGTAGATAAATATTTTCTGGGATAGCTGATGAATAAAAGAATAAATGGTCTCATCCCAGCAAAGGATACATTACTTTAATTTTCTTTTTGGTCCCTTGAGAAAACTTAATATTTCAAGATGTATTTTAATTATCCATTGTCTGGGAAGTTTTTAAATTTATCTATCAGAAAATGACTTTCCTTTCATTTTAATAAAATTCTAATGCTCTCCTTATCCAGCATCACACTTGAAAAGTATTTTTACTTCCTATCCTTACTGAAAGGGAAAAACAATATCTTGTTCACGTGGCTTCTTCACCATGTGCCTATCCCAGTGTCTGTTATATCAGTCCTTAAAATAATTGTTGGATGCTTGGTGTTCTGCGTTTCCAAAATTAAATAAAAACTTAAAATTTTAAGTAGGTTTAAAATTCAATGAGAAAACATCATCAGTGGGAATATATGTATATATTTTTAAATAACATTCTTTACTTTAAATTAGTTGTACATATTCAGAAGTATTTTGAAGATAGTACAGATAATTCTAATGTAACAAAAGCCAGTTAGCCCAGTATTAGCGTTGCATCCTAGTAGGGTATGCTTACAGTGATTAAGAACAGATATTGATATGTTATTAATTATTAATTAGAACTCAAACTTTATTCAAGCTAACATCACTTCTATCTAATTTCCTACTGCTGTCCTTTGATTCTATCCATTCTACCATACTGCATTTAATCTACGTGATTAGTTTTAAATTTCTTAGGTCATTCGGCTTTCTTCCCCCATTTTATTGATACATATAGATGCAATGAATAATGTTTACATTGACCTTGAGTATTTTGTGTATATACACATCATGGCAAAGTTACAAATTTTTCCTCTCCGCTTTTCAACTCTTCCACTCCTTCCCCTTCCGTTCCCAATATTCTCCTCAATAGTTCTATGAAATAATTGTGTCTTGATTTCTCATGTTAGAGAAAACATTCTATGTTTAATCTTATCCTTCTGGTTCACTTCATTGAGCATGATGGTCTCAAGTTGCCTCCATTTACCTACAAAAGTATCCCACCTATCTGTCTTTATAGATGAGTAGTACTCCATTGTGTATAGATACCACAACTTATGTATCCATTGGTCTCTTGATGGGGGTTTTGGTGTCTTCCACATTTTAGCTATTGTTAATTGTGCTGCTATGAACATAGATATGCATGTATCTCTGTTATGTGCTGTTTTTAGCTCTTTTGGGAAAATTCTCAGAAGAGGTATCACTGGATCAAAGTGGATCTTTATTTTCTGTCTTTTGAGCGACTTCCACACTGCTTTCCATAGTGGTTGTACTAGTTTACATTCCCACCAGCAGGGCGGGGAGCATTCTTTTTCCCCACCAGCACTGATTGCTATTTGTGTTCTTGATATATGCCATTCTCTCTAAATTCCTATCAAAATACCAACTTTTTTTTTTCATAGAACTTGGAAAAGCAATCATAAAATTCATAGGTCATTCTGCTTTTTGGTGACCTTCACAATACAGAGGAGCTCTAAGCAGGTGCTTCTACATTGCTTTTCTGTTTTGCTTGTTTGGTATTTGTTTCGTGATCAGACAGGGGTTACAGGTTTTGAGGAGGAAGATCATGGAGTTTACGTGCCATTTCCTCACATTGTTCTGACAATGCGTACTGATGATATGACTTATGACAGTTCAAATGAATTTAAACCAGCTGTTTAAAGTAGTGGTTTTCCCACTTTTTCACTAATGAATTTTTTGTTTGTTTTATTTAACTATGGTAAAAAGGAAGGGAAGGGAAGTCACATCCCACAGACAACACTTGGAGTGGAGACCTAAGGTCAACCTCTTCGAGCTAAAGTTTCGTGTTCGTTATTTTCACTTTCTCTTGCACAGAAAGTTTGCCTTGTCTCTCCTGCTTACATATATACGCAATCACTTGTTTGTGTCAGCTGGGACTATTGGATAGGACACAGATTTAGTTATTTTGTTCCGCACACTGCTCCAGCTTTGAGCATGGGGGAGTTTTCCCATTTGGCTTCTGTCTTTCTCATTGTGGGTTAAAAAAATCATCTCTTTACTTTCTGAGCATTATTAGCTTCTTCAATTTCATTTCACATATTTTCAGTCATTTTTCCAAAAAGGACTAATTTCTTTTCTTGAGAAAGGTTAAAAAAAACCCTGGGTTCCAGAGGTTGTTAGTGCATGTGATCGCTTCTAGGAATTTCTTAGTTGACAGAGGAAAGTGTAAGTAAGGCCTTCTCCTTCTATACACATATCTGTATGTTTTTCTATATGTAACCATCCATGTCTCCATAAAGTTAAGCATGAGTTCATGGGGATTTCTCCAACTCCCGCACCGTCACATTGTCAAACAATGTGACCAAATTGTAACCTGCACCTCCAATAGTTAGAAATCTGACTCCAGCTTCTGTCCCTTTGCTCAATTGTTAGACTTCATTATGTATAAAGAGTAGTTTCAAAAGTGTTAACCTGTGCACAGGTGAAACAATTTTATCAACTAGAGTACAGTACAATGTACAACTTCTTTTGACTTTAGACTTACAGCCTTACTCGCTGTCCGTGAGCCTTCATCTCTTTCAGTGGCATCTGCTTCCATCTTCTTGTCCCCTTCCCAGTGGCACTCTTCCCTGGGGCAGTCTCATATAAACAGCCACTGCCCTTACTGTCCTTGCTGTTGATGAAAGCTCACGTGCTTGCATTTGACCTGTCCTGCAGTTCCCAAAGCCTTCTTGGCGATGACCTTCTTGCCCCTTATCCTTTCACACCCACTATGTGAGGCCACTCTGATACCACTTGATGTGCACAACTTCACAGTGTTGTGCTTGGTCCTGGCAGCTCTGAGGATGCAGCTGGCCGTGACCTTTGTTGCTTCCCTCCAGCACTGGGAGCTGGGCTTAAGACCTGCTCACTGAGCTACACCTCCAATCTTTTTGCGTTTTTATTTAGGCATAGAGTCTTCCTAAATTTCCTAGGTTGAGCTCAAACTCCAGATCTTCTCACCTTTGCCACTCAGAGTTCTGTTTTGCACTTTTATGTCCTCCTTCGACCTTTCTGCTCAAGGTTGAGGCGATGATATAGGGGCAGATGGTAGCATCTGTGACTCCCATTGAATGGACTGAGACATAATTGAGTTGTTACCATTATCCTAACTGTGGTGGAGTTGTTCAGGGCTCTTTTGGGTTTGTTCTCTACTCCTGCTATAAATTCTACACTTACTTCCTAAGAAACTCTCATGGGCTGAAAGCAGAAACAATGGATTAACACGAATTTTGTATGATGATGATGATGATGATGATGATGTGTGTGTGTGTGTCTATGATTTACAATGAAAAATCTGTACAGAACTGTTAAAAATTACTTTTTTATTGCAATAGGCAATTTACAAGTTTCACTAGCATCACTAGGATATTAAGTGATAGCCACAGGAGGCAGCTGGCAATGATTTTGGTTGTCACATGGTATTACGGTTAATTTTCAACAGTTATTATTGAACATTGTGCTTTTGCATCTCACGCCTGGCAAATGGTGACATGTATGATATGTTTCTTCGAGTAAGCTTTGCTACATTTTAACTTTTTATAATAGAGTTGTATTTTACAATTATAAGTGATATAATTGAGCGTCACCTATGCATATTTTATGCATTCATGACCTATCTAGCATTTTCTTAACTTTTTTCTCAATTTCTAGATTAAAAGGTTACTCTGGTGATTTTTAAATTGTTGCAAATCTACAAGACAAAGCAAAACTAAAAAATCTGCATATAAATGGATTTTCTCAGCCCAAACTGTTGTTTTTTAAGAGCCAACTGTACATAATTTATGAAGGAGACACCATTGTTAAGGGATAGATTTAGACCACTTCAGTTAACTATTCTTTAGCAATTTTCTTATTCCAACGAAGTCAGCATTTTTTGTAGGACATTTAAAAAAATCTAAAAACTAAAGTATTAAAAAAGTAAGTATAAAGGCCAGTCCTGACAGTGCGGGCCAGTAATCCCAGCACTCTATGAAGCTGAGGCAGGGAGATTACAAGTATGAGTCTGGCTGGGGCAATAGTAAGACCCTCTATGAAAAATTTTAAAAAGAACTGGGGATATAGCTCACTACAAAGATCCTGGTCTCAAATCCTACTGCAACAATCAATCAATCAAACTGTCAATCGATTAATGAATACTGGGAGTAAGAAACAATATCAAAAACATATTTCTTGATTCATTCAAACTTCTGTCCAGGGAAGGACGCTACCAGGACCAAAAGCATCATGCAGGACCAAATGTGTCTCTTATTGTAAGGGACACAATTGTCCAACCCTAGACAAAAGGTCAAAAATATGTGACATTTTTCTCTCTCTTTTTTGTTTTTGTTTTTGTTTTTGTTTTTGTTTTTGTTTTTTTTTTTGAGACAGGATCTCAATCTGTAGCCCAGACTGGTCCCTGAACTCACTATGGAGCCCAGGTTAGCATTGGACTGGTGGTAATCCTCCTGCCTCAGCCTCCCAAGTGCTGGGATTACAGGCATGCACCACCATGCCCAGCTTATGTGGTGCTGGGGAATCAACGCAGGGCCTTGCACTTGCTAGGCAAGCGCTCTCACCACTGTGCCATTCCTCTAGTATCTTTTCTCTTAAGTGTGTGATTTTTTTTTCTCTTCTGCTCTATAAGATCCTAAGACACAGGATTAGAGTTCAGGGTGTGGTCTGAGCACTGAGATAAGGTACTATAAGCACATCTACAAACACGATCTTCTATAATGGGAAAAGAAAGCAGTTTTCAAAATCTGATTTTCTTAAAAGGTGCATGCCCATCCTTTTTATAAAGAAAAAGTCCAAATATGTCATGAGAAATGCCAGAAGCATACATTATCTTATTTTTTCATTCACATGTGTGGTTTCTTAATTCCACATAGCCAGTCTATTCCACAGGCATTGTAAACTATTTTAATACCCGAGCATACAGTCCTGTAGGGACACACTGCCTGCTTTACTTAGAGCCACATGTGGCACTGAAGTCCTCCGTGGCCATCTGATCTGCAATGAGCTATGCAGAATGAATCCTAAAGTATAATAAAAATGAGGCCATTTACCCAAACATCTCTGCAGAAGCTGGCAGGGGAAGTATGAGCATGGGGAAAAGTCATGCACAGCTTGCCAGGGAGCCAGTGTAGGAGCTGGCAAAAAATGAAAAGTGCCATTATGTACAAGTCACACATTTCTATATTATTTCACTTTTATTATTTCTTCCAAAGCCTTTTCTCTTCCTCCTGACGACCAGAGAGATAAAAATAAAAACAACTGAAAACATAAATAAAGGGAAGGAATGTAAAAATCGTGATTACAAGGGGAGATACATGCTCTAAAATTCATGTAACATAAACCTTGTTAATCTCGAAATCCTCTGGAAAATCAATATTGTACAGTAGTATTCTTTCGGCTAGCCTTCATTATACTACATATCCCTGCAAAGAGCTTTGTAAAAATAATCTTGAAATAAATTCTGGAAAGGCAAGCACATAGGAATGTTTTAAAATAAGATGAAGTAATATGTTGTCTTTCACAAGGGAATTTTCATTCCCTAGAGATGCTATTTCCCACAAAGTTGCATAGTGCCGACATGGTGGCCACGCTCCTCAGACCATAGGGCTACCGTTGCACTGCTGGTAGTTGGTGTGACACCAGGCAGGAGGAGGAAATAGAGGCTCTACTTTAAATGAAGTGGCATTTTACTAATGTTGGACAAAGCGATGTCCAGAGATTCTCATGTGAGACAGAAACTGAAGAGCATGCAGAGTTTGGAATGGGGTGGGGGAAAATGAGAGACATAATTCATGAGAATAACCTTTCCATGTAGAAAGTCCCCGAATCCGAGTAAGGGGTACAGAAGTGGGATTTCACTAGGTGGCAGGAAAAATACTATAATTCTTTATTAAAATATTATGTAAAGTTCAAGAAAGTAAGAGTAGATGCTGAGAAAAGCCAAGAGCCACGAAAATGTTTGGTCCTTGACAGAGAGGTGGGAGGTGGCCCTTTCCACAAGTGTGATCTTACTAGGAGAATGTGCTGCTCTTTCTAAGAGGCCAGGAAGAAGATTTTGTGGAGCTTTTAAAGTGTTAAAGTATTATTTTATCAAAATAGAGAATGCACATATACTGCTTTCTGGAAAGAAACGTGCCCATGTGTAACAATATGTGGATAGAGAAATGAATAGCACTCCACAAAATCCACTTGCCCCTGCCTCCAGTTCATCAACGGTACCCCTCATTTGCCAAAATACCCACTTTCCTGCTCTCATCTTTTTTGAAATGGATTTGCAAATTTTTGAAAACTTTATCCAGATAGAAGACAGTATAACCTTTCTTATTGTGTGGCTGATATATTTTGCGCATAATGATATTTGCGAGATTTTTTTCACATTGTCTCCTGCACCATTTTTTTTTAGGATTACTTTTTATTCAGAATCTTTTAGTGTATTCAAATCTCACAGTTTGTCTGTTCTATTGTTATTACACATTTGAATCATTCTCTTGTGTTCAGTCAATATGAATAGACTCCCTACACGACTCTTGCGTAGATGTGTTTTCCTAACAGTTTCGTGAGGTGTGCACTTACAGATATTAGCATATATTTGGCTTTAGCAAAAACTGTCAGTTATTTTCCCAAAGTGCACTCATCCTACTTCTATCAGCAACATATAGATGCCTGGTAGCTCTACTAGCCAACTCAGTATGGGCAGCGTACCTGTGTGGACTACTATTCTGGGGCAGTAGTGTGTGTGTTGGTTTTAATTTTCGTTTCACTGATGGCTAGTGAGCTGAACACCTTTCCAAGTATACTTGGTCATTCTCTTATTCTTTTATGTTAAGGAAGCATTCACATTGTTCTGTTCCTTTGTACCTGAGATTGCTTATCTTTTCTGATGTGGAATTTGTATGAGCTGGAACAGCTCTTTCTTCCGTATGTGCTCCTCAGCGTTTGGTCCAACCCTGCAGCCTGCCTTTGTGTCACCACAGGAAAAGCCTTACTTAATTCATGCAGCCCAGTATTTTCCTCCCTATCTTAATTTAATTTTAGGAAAATGTTTCATGCCCCAGAATAAAGAAAGCATCCTTCTATAGTTCCTTGTTTTATTGTTTTCATTGCCCGTTTAGATCCATACCCATAGAATTGGTGTTTGTGTACTATATGAGATTGCAGATATTTGTTTTTTCTCTGTGTGGATATCCAACCTATCTGAGGTTATTTAAAAAAAAAAAACCACTGTGATTTCCACCATGGCATCCTGGTGAGGAATCATCACGCTGCCACAGATGTGGGGGTTTAAGTATGAACTTCTCTATTTCTTTGGTCTTTCTATCCATTCCCACACCAGTACCATATTCTTTTGATCAATGCACTTTGTGATTTTTATAACATCTTAAGACATGAGGGTATAATATACTAAAACTAGTTCAGTTGGTCAATAATCATCAGTGGATGCAAAGACCGGTGAGTAGCAAAAGGAACTATTGATACAACACTCCACCAATGCAGAAATTATGAAGGTAAAAATAATGGCATCTTTGCACCAGAGAAACAGGAATATACCACCATCACCAGATAATCAGAGTTATCATTGCCAGGAGTTGGTCGGATCAACAGTGTATGCCTCTTATTACAGAATTATGTACAGAAAGAAAATTATACTGCCAAAAAAATGCACAACCTGGATCTAATCAAGAGAAAGCACCAGACAAACTCAAATAGAGAAAAATTCACTAAATAGCTGTGTCGGTTGTGTCACCAATGAAAAACAAGGCCGAGGAACCGATCCAAATTACAGAAGATAAGAAGGACTGAAGGCAGCTCTGGGATCCGTCTTGCTATGTCAGTTGGAATGTAATAGGTCAACGAGTGATGTATGGAGAAGATCTTCGATTATAAATTATAACAGGAGGATCACAAGCTCAGCCTCGCTTAGTGAGAACTCATGTCGGAAATGACTAAGGATGTTCAATTGCTAGTACCAGCTAGTAACACGGTATTCACAATGATAGCAAGTAAATAGCAGTTTCCTCGTCTCAACACCTTGTGGTTATCAGAGAGCACAGTTATTTCTCATTGTTCTTAGAACATTTACCTCCTTGTATGTTGTGAGAAAAGTGAAATGTCTGCAAGTTATTCTCAAAAGACAAAAAGAAGTCATTGTGGATATTGAAATGATACCATAGTGATGGAGAAAGAGATCAAATCAGTAAGGTGTTAATATTTAGACATTTTGAGTAGAAAGTGTTTATATATTCTCTGTCGTATTCTTATAGATATTTAATAGATTCAAAGTTATATCCAATTTAAATTTGAAAAAGTATTTCTAGTGATATCATGTTTCTGACTGAAGTGGCTTCCTGTTCCTAAAAATAGCTATGAATCAATCAAGACATCAATACTATAATTCACATAACTCATCTTTGAACATGTCCATTTGTCTATTATCAAGAACCAGCCTTCTAAATTGTCCATCACAAATTATGAAGTTAAGATTATGGTAGTTTCCAAAGGTTTGTTTTATTATCTTTGCTTTAGGAAGGTGCAAGGCAACATTTGAAATCAGAAAACAGTCTGAGGTTGAAATCTGAGATCTGAGACATCCAGCCCAACCCCTCTTTTCCCTTCAAAGGAGACCAGCCTACTCCTATGAGCGGTGAATTCCGCCACACCCACTAACACATAGTTGCAAACAATTTGTGAACAAACATCTTTTGCCTATGTGGGTCATGGTTGCGTGTGCATAATACAAATATATTGGACTAGTTGACTTCTGAAACTGTGTTCTGTAGCTTGCTTCAAAAGCCTGAGGGTGTAACCAACCATGTCTAGTAATGAGGGTATAAATGGGCAATTATTTCAAGGAGCACATTGTTCCAAATTGTGTGTTTAAATTCTGTGTCCCACCCCGTCGACCTGATTTTTGTGGGTGAGAAGTTGTTTTTAATTGCTGATGAGCTCATATTGCAAAGATGCCTCCCCCTCATGTATCTTCCATATTTTGTTTTCTTTGTGGTATTTTATCATTTCAAACAAAATTGCCCTTTGGTTTCACAGGATGAAAACATCTTTCAGTACGAGGAAATTTCAATGTTGCTGGGAAAATGGCTCCAAATGAGAACATTATGTTTTATGAAATTATTCAGATTGAAATGTTTCTAATCTAGTAAAGTCTTTTTTTGATTTATGGCAGAGATTTATATTTTCTTCTTTCTGAACTAAATCTCATCCAGAGATAATTGAAATCCACTAGCGAACCAGGATTAAATAAAGCAACTAATGTCAGAAGAGAGTCCTGTTAGGAGGAAGATGTTTCTTAGGAGCTGGTGCTTGTTCTGACAGCATTGTACCAACTTTCCGGAGATTTTATTTATTAGGATTCATATCCTAAAAAGAAAATGTCTGAGTGTATGTCGTTGCTGGGTTTCTTTAACATAATATCTTTTGATCTGCTAAAAAACAAAATGTGTCAGGAACTGGGAAGGCTTTGAGATTTTACCCAATCTTCAAGCTGAAATGTCAGCCTGTCTAGTTTAAAGAATTCTGGCAGAAGACACAAGACCCCGGGTTTAAGGCAACAGGCACCATTATTTATAGCAGCAAGAGTAGCTGAAATTTACAGCATTTCCATGTATCAGTTGATGATCCCCAGTTTTCAGGGGATGACTCTAGAAGTACCAGGTGACACCTACCGATGACATTGTCTGTGTGACATCAGAGGATCCCTGAACTCAACCCCTGGAATCTTGTGCTGAGCACTGAGTGAGGCTGGACTTGGTTTGAAAATAAGATTTTCTTTCTGTTTTGTGGGTAGTAACTTTTCCAACATACTTACTTGATAGCACAGGACTCGGCCTGCGAAGTTACCTACCTGTCAGGTCTACCTCATGGAGAGCTGTGCCCAGGAATCACGGAGGATGGGCTGACACAGATGTGGAAAAATTAGGTGTTGTTCACCATTTACTCCAGGTTTTCTAGTTTAAGAAAATGCTTTTCTCTACTTTACCACTCCCTCCTCACCCCCAATCTAAATCCATGATTCTTTTTGCCTACTAGGGACTGAGTGAAGGTTACAGAGCCAGAAGAGACCAAGCTGGGGCTGGAGGAATAGCACTGTGCTTACAGTGTTTTCCTAGCAAGTGCGAGGCCCTAAGATCAGTTCCCCAGTACCACGTAAACCCACGTGATGGAGCACACCTGCAACTCCAGCATTCAACCCATGTGAGGCTGAGGCAGGAGAATTGCTATGAGTTTGAGGAGTTTGAGGAGGTTGTCCTAGGCTATAGTGAGTTCAGGATCACCCTGGACTATGCAGTGAGATCCTGCCTAAAAAACACAACAAAACAAAACTCAAGATGAACTCTGATCCAAGTTCCTTGCCTGAGTACATGCTCTGAACCCTAGGTCCATGGGCAGCCCTAACGTCCCTGCAGTAGAGCTCACATCCACTCCCTTCCTCATTATAGGGCTCCTCCCCTTCCTGTGATTAGCCAGCCCCGCTGGAGGGCCCCAGGCGAGGTAGTGCTCTTCCTCAGTTGTTCTATAGAAGGAGATCCCCAAATCTGCCCGGACAGCTGCCTCTGCTTGAGTTCTAGCCTTCATTATTTAGGAAGTGGACCTTTGTAGGTAAATCCTTTCTCAATGCTATATTCCTTTAAGACGCCTTTTCTCCAGGAATTACATTCCACCCCTCCCCCCCCAATTATATTCATATGTATACTTGCAAACTTTAAGGTTTACAATGGACTTGAGCCTTTTATGCACATATATATCTTGTCAAGGTGACAAGGGCTTTCCCACTCTCCTTTTGTCCCTCCTCCTCCCTTCCCTTCCCTCCCTCCTCCCCTACCCAATCCCCCTGTTTTACTCTGTTTTTCATTTTAAGTTCCATAGGAGTTGTGCTCTGGGACTCCAGGAATTACATTTTTGAACACTGGAACAAATAAGGTGTTGCTTTTAGGAAACATATTCAACGCCAGTGTTCACCTAAGGATACATCCGGGTTACTACGGCCTCTGGCCTGTCTACGGCCGCCATACTTATCTAGCAGCATCCTCTCATCTCGCTGGTTCCTCATATCTCCCCTCCAATCCGTGTCTTCTCACCTTCTTGCAGGTGCCCTGAAGTGCCCTGCTGGCATGTACCCGTATCTCTAGAAACACGCATTCCCTTTGTCTGAAATTACTTTCTGTGACTCTTAAGTGAATCTTTGCTTCCTGCCTGTGCTTAACTCTGTGGTGAGTGGGGTAGGGTAGGGGTGGGGGCTCTGGCAGGATGCCTCCCCAGGGCCCGTCAGGTAGAACTTAGGGCACACCAATGTCACAAACACATCTTCTACCGCCATGTTTCTGCAGTAGTGGCACTACTGAAAAACCTGAACAATTCTAAGTATCTACTGGAAGTTGCAGACACTCCCAGATCGCCCCCAAACACCCGTAGGCAAGGTGTGCATACTAACTGGAAGTCGACAAGTCATACATAACCTCAAGATTAAGAACACATAACATCCAGTGAGATACGTACTTTTTTTCCCCCCTGAACTTGAGGCTTTAAACATGTCATGTGGCTTGCCTGAGAGCTTCTTAAAATCAGAAGCTATGTTATAGACTTTCGTGTGTGTGATACTGGGGATAAAACCCAGGCTTGCATAACTTCATTTTTATTTTTAGTTTTAGATGAGTTTTGTTAAATCTGTAAATTACCCAAGCTGGCCTTGAACTTGAGACTCTTCTGCTTCAGCCTCCCAGAATTCTGGGATTACAAACCCATATCACCTGGCCCAGCTGATACTTCAATCCTGATACTCTGGCACAATATTTAATAATGCATTATGTGCTTGAATATACATATTATTATTATCATGTATACTTCATTATTAAAAATGAATAAATGGCACAAAGAACTAGGCATGTCCTCTAAAAGCTTGCTTTTCTTCACATAATAGTGTCATCATCAAAAGCTTCTAGAAATAATATTGTTCAGACATCCTTTAAGACACCAGTTTTAATAACTACATAGCGCCTCTTACGAATTTCTCAGTCAGATGAACTGTTTGGCCAGCTTTCAAAGTTTATACATGATATTTATTTTTATAATATGTCTATCCCTCTGATAAGAGTTTTACATATATTTTTTCATCTGCCAAGAAAATATTAAGTAGCGATTGTTATCAATTTCATTTTTGAAAAAGGAAACACGGCAAATAAGTAGCAGAGTATCATGGTTTGGATACAGAGTGTTCCCCCAAATGCCTTACGTATTTGGACATAAGGGATAATTTTGGAACCTTTTGCTGTTGGGAGGCAGGGCCTGGCTGGAGAGGATGGATGCCTAGGGTTTGACGTGGAGGGTTTGTGTCACCTTGTTGAGACTGAGGGGTACCCGGAGCAGAGCTTTCAGATGTGTGTTTTTGACTAGTGGGCCAGGAAATGAGGAAGGAGCACCCACTCTGGGTGTAGAGACCCAAGTGGCAACTTGAACTAAGTAAACAGAGGAAGAAGAAATGTTATTATGGCTTTTTCCTGGGAAAGCTCTGGCCCGTCAGAGTTTTCAGACATTGACTGGCTTCTCCCTCATTTGGCTTTTGGTCTGCCATGACCTGAAGAGCTTTTTACTGACTAGATCTCTGCCATGTGCTTCCGTCATTCCTGGCTGCCCATAAAGAGACTGTGTGAGATCTTCTGAAGCTGTGAGCTAGGACAAATCTTTCCTCCCTTAAATTGTGGATGTCAGGTATTCTGTCCTAGCAACGAATGAGTAACTAAGATACAGAGATAAGATGTGAAATCGGAAAGAGTGTTTAAAAACCTCGCTGATGAGTGCCGTGTTCTGTTCTTACCTCAATCGGGTACATCACTCACACCAGAGGGAATCCCACATTCATTAAAGGTAATAGTAATGAAGATCAACAAACGTAGCAAAACCACCCCTCGTGATTCCAACAGGAACAATTTCTAAGTTAGAGTTTATGTGTAGAAGACTTACGCTTAGGTTAGTTTTAACTCATGATTGTTTGACTTCATAATTGTGGGGAATGCACTTGTATGGATCTTATGTGACAGGAGGCCTCTTGCCACGCTATGCCCCTGTTGGTCACACCATCGTAGGCAATATCCTATACTCTACAGTGCACCGTGCTTCTCAGCTGCCAACTGGTGTAATGTAGTTTCCACTGAGACTTTCACCTGGCCCAGGGTTGATGGTGTCTTAGTTTCTTTTTTGTCACTGTGACTCAATACCCAGCATCCATAATTTAGGAAGTAAAGATTTATTACAGTTTCAGAAGGTCTCAGTCCATTCACCGGTGGGCAGACGCGGCAGGACTGGAGCGGAGGCAGGACCAGAGACAGAGCTCCAGCAGCAGAGATCCTTACATCATGGCGGAAGAGAGAAAGAGAGAGACTGAGAGGAAAGGTGGAACCAGCACACGCCTCTCCAGGTCAAGCCCACGCCCCTTCCAGCCAGGCCCAGCCTCCCAACCCTACACAGTATCCATAGTAACACAAGGCTTTTGGGGCACACTCCATATCCAAACCAGGACTAATGCTCTGTTACCGTCTGGTTAAGTTGAGGAGCATTTGTATCCAAGTACATAAGGATCTTAACGAGGAAGCCTAGGATATTAGAAAACACTCAGCTAGAGGGTGTTTTGTTTCCCAATTTCAAAGCAGTTCTTCAATGACTTCCTGTTTATCCAATTATATATTAAGAGACAGATAATTTAAAAATTCATGATAGGATTAGCACTGGAGTCACATACTCATCAGGATGATGTTTTCTCAAAACCATCTGCTGTTGGGAAAACTAATGGCAAGTGTAATTTGTGAAGTTTGCAGAAGGCACCCTTGCGTAGCGCATCCATTCACATGGGTACTGGCAGTCACGTGTCACAGTGAAGCGCTTTCTTTTTTCTGTTGATTTATTTGTTTCAGTGGCTTAGGCTGAAGAGTTTCAGCAGTAATCTTACTCCTGGAGCTCTGATATTACCAAGAATTATTAGTTGGGGATGCCACCCTTTGCGTGTGATTCAGTCACTTTCAGAAAACCACACGTTGTCATAGATATGAATGTTCAGTAGAAATGTACACATAGATGTATGTGTCTTAAATAATATTTTCTGATGGAGTGATTGCTTTAGAAAATCATAGGGAAGAAATATCACTTGTTCATTTTTATGACCAAAATTTCATTGTGAACATGTTGGAGAATTTTTTCGCTATAGATATGTCCACATACAGATATGCAGGCAGCATGCTCAAAATTTAAGTTTTTATTCTGTATTTTTACTCAATAATTTAAGAGCATATTCATGATTTCATTGTTTTCCATTAATTATTATTCAAAAAGGAGTGTCTTATATCATGAGTATAACATAATAATTTTTAAGTATACATTAACTATCGAGGATTGTTTTTTCTAAGATTTCCCTGTTAGAAAAACGTTGCATTACAATATTTTAAGAATATTTAGATTAAACACTGTATGCAAATCTTATTATCATCATATAATGGTATAACATTTCTGTCCTGTACATTTTATTTCATTTGAAGTATCTAGAATCTCTTTTATTGGTGATAAAAATCACGTCATTTATTCAATAAGATTTTTTTATCTGTAATTCTAGCAGTAATTAAATTCTTGCCTATAATTGCAGAAGGAACCTTGTAGAATCCAGGGTCCCAAATGAAGAAAAACTCTCCTCTGGCCTCTGAAAATGAAATTGCATGAAATTCCCTACTGCATTTGGCACCCTTTCCAGGGATTTATTGTACGAATTTAAAGCACTTTGGCCTCTCTCGTGAAGGTTACAGACTTTGAATGAGGCTCTCACTTATTTTAAATTGGACAGACTTCCGTTTTAAACCTACACGTATGCGAACCAACTTACCCTCATTTCTGGCAGTGGTACAAGTCATTCCATGTCACATCCGCCAGTAGGTGGGATTTCTGTCTAATTTTTGCCTTTGTTTCAGTGGCTGTGCTACACAGCGGTAAGAATGTGGGAAAACAACCTCGAGCCACACAGAGTGTGAACTGATGTGATAATAGGGGAAGGCAGTGCACTGTAGAACTTAGGAGGGGCAAAGGGCACATTGAGGGAACTATGGAGAGAAGAAGTCTCGTTTACCCGAGTGAGAGGTTATGAAGATTTCACAAAGGAAGTGTATTCATAGGAAAACACTCCCCCACAGAGGAATTCCACCAAAACAAGCTAAAACATAAAAGAGCTTCTTTGTTAAACTGCCTTGATTTTAGAATAATTGAGGAACTCTATCATGAAAATATGGAAGCTTTTAATACTAAAATACAGTACTTAGCAGTTGGGATAGATTTATCCTCATCCATGCAATAGACAGAGAAAAACCCAAAAAGAGTTGAAGTATGGAGTTGATATTTGATACCTCGAAATTTCATTCATCATGTAAGTCACTCCTGCACTGATTTATATAAACCTGGACCGACACCTGCACGACCTTGAAAAAGCTTGTCAGTGTCCCGCACAAGCTGAGCCCTACTGGAGTTCTCAGCAATATTTCTGTGGCAGAAATAGTTCTACTTACGTCCCTTGGTTTCCAAACTCTAAAACCTACAGTCAGTCTCCTTAGAGATGAAGTAAGAATTCCACAAGTATAAAGAATCCACTCTAATTTCGCCTGTGTTTGTCAACACATTTCACACGTAAGTACACTGCAAAAGTTAAAGCTCCTAAAATATTTATACACATGCTTCGACAAGCCACCAAGACTATGTTAGGATACATGTGAATGACTCCTGACGAGTCATTCTCCTCAGATGGTCTGGTTTTAAAATAAAAGAAAAAAAGTATCCTGCAAACATTGAATTGCTTTGCATTTTCCTGAACTAAATTACATGGATATAATTCTGACAATCTGTGAAACTGACGGTTAAAGATATATAATTACGAAATTGCGCCTACCTAACACAGCCATGATACATAAATTAAAACACAATGAATTGAATTTATGTGTCATTCTTTATACTCACAGTTCATTTGCTCACAATTGTCCTAGTAACTTTCTGGATCAAAATACCAGATCCTCACAGTTGCAGAGGTCTCAGTGCATGCACAGTTCTGGTTGGCCAGATAAGTAGAAGTTTGGAGGGTCCTGGGGGACAACACCAAATCTGCTCATCTTATGGTCGCCGTGAAGCAGACAGACAAAAGAGCCAGGGACAGGAGCACGCTCCCAGGTCACATCCCCAGGCCTCACCTCACATGAAGTGAAGTTGCCAGTGGAAGGCTTCACTGATGAGCACAGTGACCCAGGATCCAATCACCTTCCAAACACAGGAGACTCTTCGGGGGTGTTTTAGACTTAGCATAGCGTGTCACTTGTAAATAATCCAGCATCATTTTATATCATGTCATGATTCAAGATTTGCAGTGTAAGTTGTACTAATTGTAAATGATTTTAGTCTCTCATTTCTGGTTATTTAGATTTTTAATACTTTCCTACCATAAAGAATAAGAAAAAAATCCCGTGCGTATTTGAAGAAGACATTTGTAATCAATCTGTTAGTCAAATTACTCCATCAAATATAGGAACAAGTTGGGTGGTTCTGTGTTGATTTGCCCAATGTCTTTTGTAAATGCTATAATAATTTACACTGAAATAATATCGTACATAGTATGAGCACTTCTTCATATGATTTATATATACATTTCGTATGAATTATATATATATTAAAACTAATCTGAGATTGTTTAAGTTTTGACTTCAACAGTTGATGTGTTTAATTTTTTATTGTTTTAGTAAGTTCCTAAGTTTGCAGACTCTCTGCAGGGCTGTGCCTGCTGGGACCATTTTTATAATGGTATTTTGTTCTCCTCCATGGTAATCAACTCTCTCTCATATCTGTACACAGGTCTGCATATGTGCATATTTGAAAGACAGAAAAGTTAGACATAGGTTTTGTATTTAAATCTTGGTCATTCCATGAAGTGTTGTAAAGATAATAGTGCAATTATAACTTTATTAACCCCTCCATTAACATGAGCGTGAGGTAGAATATCCAATTTCCATATCAGAGCTGTAGATATTTTTGTCCCCATCCCTGTCAAGATTATCGGATGTTTTTGGCATGTTCGGACTCCTCCACCTGTCGATTCCTCACTCTCTATATGACAATTTTCTTTAATTTGTGAGTAGTGAGCATGAATCTAGGACCTTCACACTAAGCTACGTACCCAGCCCTTTTCACACTTTTTCATTTTGAGACAGGGTCTCAGTAATTTGCTTAGTTGCTTACCCTGGGCTAGATTGCACTATCCCCCTGCCTCAGCCTCCCAGAAAGGGTAGGATTATAGCTGTGCACCGCCATGTTAGACTTACATAATAAATTTTTAGTGACCCATGAAAGCACTTTCTTGAGGTGCTATAAATGAAGATAAAACATCAAAACTGCAATTTGTAACATTTTCGAAGGTGACCGAGTTCTCTTTTTCCCTCCTATTGCAGGAGTCGCAGTCAACATCCTTGTCGGTTGTCTTCCTGTCACTACTCAGGTTTGCCTCGATAATGACCCTGATGTGTGGGATGCCTGGGCCCTGGTTTTGATATTTCTGTTCTTTTTTCTCTCATGTTCTCCGATGTTTCAATTTCCCTCTTCTGTCTCAGGATAAGTTTCAAAGTTTTGTTCTCATTAAATGTTATCATTTTCTACATCAAATCCTTCCCTTTCCAGTTTTGGGTCTTCTTCCAAGGCATGTGGCTTCAACTAAGCAACTCCCAGAGCTTCCTGGGATTATTTCAGGATACCGTGAGTTAATGTCAGAAACCTGTTTATTTTCAGGAATGAGGAACCCTGGCTTTGCCTCCTTCTGTGGTACTTTGCACCCCAGACTTCAAGATCACCACTTGTCGCTACTTTGGGCAGGGAATAGACGTGCAAGTAGACAGGGGCTTTGCCTCAGATGCCACGTGGGTTTCCTCATTTTCTGTCCGTGTCTTGTGTGCAGCTCCTTTGGGGAGAAAAACACTTCATAAGCTGATTCTCTTTGTTGGCTGAGTCTGGCCCGTAGCGCTGTGGGGCAGTTCCTTCCCACAAGCTGGACTTCCGCCTTTCTCCTGCACTGAGCCAGGGCTGAGCCCTGCAGGGGCACAGAACCTCATCCTCCCACCAGCCACTCCTGCAGTTGAGACAAGAGGATTGTATGTTTCGGCTCAGCCTTTGCAACATGGCAACTTAGAACCTGTCTCAGCTTTAAATAGAAAAGAAGAAGGCTAGGCATGTCACTCAGGGGAAGGCTTTGGGTTCAGTACCTACTGCCACACACACACACACACACACACACACACACACACACACACACACACGGGAGGAACACTCCAAGTACATACTGATATCATAGAGAGGTTTGCAAGCTGAATCTAACATCTAACGTGGTTAATCACATAAGACAGCTACAATGTGTCTTTTTTTAAAAAAAAACTCCACTCTATTACATGAGTCTCTCCTGAGAAAATTCTAAGAGAATATTCACACTGGTTGTGAATTTGAGTTAAATAATTGAGCCTTTTATGTCTTGCGTAGAATAATTTGATATTTAACACATTAATCAACCAAATTTTAATCAGAGATTTATGCCCCATATTTTCCCTATTATAAACTGAGTTATTTCTAGCCATAATGCCTTTGCATTAATAAAAGCATGTAGAAGAAATGCCCATCTTTAAATTAGTTTCAGAATTCGGCATTCTGTTTTGCTGATGAGGAATTATAAGATGTGGCACTTTTGTGTCTTAATATAAATTATTCTATGCTGTTTTTCTTCACTCTATTCTATAACTTTATCAAGAACAAAATATAGTCATCTTGGTATACTTGGCACCAAATGTTTTATATGTTTAATGATAATGGAATTATTTCTAAAAGGGTTGACATTTTTCAGACACTCTGAGTCATGCAGAAAGCAAACCGAACACTGAAAGAGGAGGAAAGTGTCGACCTCTGTGGAGAGGCTGGTGTTACAAAAGAAGACTTTGACCATTAAGAGAACTAGTGTGGCAGGAGCCTGTTACAGCCATCAAAAACTACATGGTCTTTAAATTAAATAAAAAAAGAAAAAATGAAAGTTTGCACTGAAAGTTCAGTAACAAACATTTACTCTGAATTCCACTAAGGAAACATCGAAATATTTTGGAGTTTGGGAAAGCAATAGGATTAATTCTTAGCTTCTACATAAAGATTCTTGCTTTAAAAAATTGATGGAAAGGAGGAGACAGAAGCTAATAATTAAGACATTTGGGGGTTTTCTGGTCTAGTTCAGCATGTGCAAAAGAAGAAAGTGATGTCCAGCAAGAGAAAGAGCGCAGAAGTCCCCACGATCCCCAAGGTCATTGTTTTGTGGGAAGGGGACACTCTCTCCATCTAAAGGCAACTCATCTTTCTGGTTTTGGATCCAAACTGAAAAGAGCTTGAATCTCATTACCATCTTTTCAGGAAAAAACAAAAAATCAATATCTTTTCTTGAACTCAGTAGACAATGGAGGTTACTGTAAAAAATCACCCCCAAATAAGTAGACATGTGCACTCAACAAGAAATTCATGACCTACATACCAGAAATAAAAGCTCCCGGAGAAGCAACTGGTGGGAAGACTCACTCTGCCTAATACTTCCCAGCTCAGGGAAGGAAAGTCTTTCAACTTCAGGCCCTTGTAGCTTCTTTCTTGCCGACAGGGGAAAGACCCAGCAGGTTCCAGTAGGACAGATCAGGAGAGCATCTGCCAGCAAAGGGTAAAGGAGTAAAGTAAGGTAGAAGGCAATTTGCACCGATGCGAAAACACTTGTGAAGTTTGCAGACTCAAGACACAGGTTGTCTGGACACACAGATTTAATCAGAAGATTTTAAGACAGTTTCTCATATCTCCTCCACCCCTTAAGCACAGCACGATCCACCAAGACAGTGAAGAATGATAGTTGAAGGAATGTCAGGACACTACTTCCCAGAGGAAGAGGACTGAGGGAGGCTGAAAGGGAAGAAGGAGAAACAAATTAAAAACAAACAAACAAACATTTGTTAGGAGAATCTCAAAAACATCAGAAGAATTTGCATTTTGCAGCACCTATAGCTATACCCAACTTTAAGCATGAAGTAAACTTTAGGGTTTCTACAAATTTTGAGCAATCAGAATCACAAAAATTCTCAGACTAAAGCCCCATTTCCCAGTTTCTCTCACCGAGTATGACACAACTGGCTTTTAATAACACTAAAATCGGAATTATGCCAATATTCCAGAAAAAAAGCCAGAGATAAAAAATACAATCATTGGAATGAGACTTTGATATGATGCAGATGTTGGAATGCACAAAGAGCTAATGCTTTGTTAGAGAAAACAGATTGTGACCCACAAACGGTGTGTGAGACAAGCAAATCAAAGCACCCTCCAAGACAGAATCTGGAGGCTCATGAAACACCCAAAACACTAGCACAGCGAAGACCAATAAAACTAAAGATGGATCAACAGAATCTTTCCAAACTTCAATGCATGGAGAAAAAAAGAGAAATAAACAGGGACTATTCAAAAAGTACTAGATAAGTACAAAATGGATTGCCCTATTGGTAATTGAAACTCTGGAAAAAGACTGAAAAGAGCAGAAGGACTCTTTGAAAGTAATAATTCAAGAGTTTCCCACAGTTATAGACAACAAACCACACACCCAAGAAGCTCAGAGAAAACTAAGAAGAATAAATTTTAAAATACCCACATATACATCACTAAGTGTATCTTTAAACCGTTGAAAATGAAATCATAGACAAACTCTTAGAAGTAATTATTCTTCATACATATGTACAAATATTGTGTCAATCTTAATACATAAAAATAAATACATGTTTCAGGTGTATAATAAAACAAAAGACACCTATACAGGAAAGATGATAACCATTACATCGTGTGTCTTATCAGAAACTGAACAAGCAACGAAAGAGTGAAATAGTTCGAATGTTGAAAGAAAGAAAGAAAAAACTCAAACACTTATTAAGTTTAATTGTCTAATTCTATATACATGGAAATTATTCTTGAAAAGTTAATGAGCACCAAAGGGCCCCTAGGGAGAACAGAGCTGAGTCTAGAGTTTCACCCAAACACTTTTCTACAATCACTCAAGGAAAGAAAGAAATTATGGCTATTTTGACAATACTAGTTCTTCCTATCCA
The DNA here is from genome assembly GCA_004027205.1 of Ctenodactylus gundi. NCBI lineage: Eukaryota > Metazoa > Chordata > Mammalia > Rodentia > Ctenodactylidae > Ctenodactylus > Ctenodactylus gundi. The sequence goes on along the minus strand of PVKB01002005.1, from coordinate 120,825 downwards.
GGAACATGGGACGTCTTTCCATTTTCTAAAGTCCTCTTCAATCTCTCTCAAGGGCTTTGTAGTTTTCTCTTAGAGTTCTTTCACCTCTGTTGTGAGATTTATTCTTAAGTATTTTATTATTTTTTGTCATTGTTGTGCTGTTGTGAAGGGGGTTGTTTTCTTGATCTCTTACTCTTTGGATTTGTTGTTGGTGTATAGGAATGCTGTTGATTTGTGAATATTGACTTTGTAACCTGCTGCTTTACTGAATTTATTTATTAGTTCTAAAAGTCTATGGGTGGAACTTTTTGGGTCTTCAATGTAAAGTATCACGCCATCTCCACATAAGGACATCTTTACTTCTTCCCTTCCTATGTGTCTTCCTTTTATTCCTTGCTCTTGCCTAGGCATTTTTGCATCTATATTCATTAAGGATATTGGCCTGTAGGTTGTTTTTTTTGGGGGAAGGAGATCTTTATAAAGATTCAGTGCAATACCAATTAAAATATCAACTACATTCTTCACAGAACTAGAAAAAAGAACTTTAAAATTTCTATGGAACCAGAAAAGACCCAGAATGTCTAAAGCAATTCTAAGTAACAAGGGCAATTCTGGAGGAATCACAAAAATACTACAAAGTAATAGTAATAATATGTACATGGTACTGGCACAAGAACAGACAGCAGGACTAGTGGAAAACAACTGAGGATACTGAACCAAACCCAAACTCCCTTAGTTCCCTGATCTTTGACAAAGGGACCAAAACAATCCATTGGAGAAAAGACAGCATCTTTCAACAAATGGTGCAGGGAAAACTGGACCTCTATATGCTGGAGAATGAAACTAGACTCATACCCGTTACCACACACAAAATCAGATCAAAATGGATCAAAGAAGTGGACATCAAAACAGAAACACTGAACCTACTAGAAGACAACATAGGTAAAACCCAGAAGACACAGGGACAAGAAAAATCTTCCTGAACGATTGTCATCTGCACAAGAAATCTCAGCAAGAATCAACAAGTTAGACTATGTTAAACTAAAAAGCTTTTGTACAGATAAAGACACAACAAGGTGAAGAGTGGGGAAAGATACTTACTGGTAACACTTCAGACAAAGGATTAACATCTAGAATATACAAAGAACTCCAAAACATCAAACTCCCTAAAATAACCCCCTCAAGAAGTAGGCAGCTGAAATGAAAAGAAACTTCCCAGAAGAAAGAGTGCAGATGGCCGACAAGCACAGGAGAAAGTGTTCGTCATCACTGGCTGTCAGAGAAATGCAAATAAAAACAACACTGAGGTTTCGCCTCGCTGGAGTGAGAATGGCCTCCTTCAAGAATGGAAAATAAGAATTGTCCACAGGGCTGCCGAAAAAGGAACTCTTCTGCTGGTGGGAATGTAATCTGGTACAACCGTTACAGAAAGCAGTCTGGAGATTCCTGAGAAAGCTGAAAATAGAAATTCCATTTGATCCAGGTACAACTCTATTGGGCATTTTCCCAAAAGAAATAAAGTCAATGCACCAAAAAAACCAACCAAACAAACAAAAACCCCACATGCATACCCATGTTTATAGCAGCATAATTCATAATAGCCAAATCCTGGAAACAACCTACCTGCCCATTCATAAGGAATGGTTAAAGTTGTGGTACCTATAGAAAATGGAATACTATGCAGCCATAAAGAAAGAAAGATATGATGCTTTTGACTGAAAATGGGGCCCCATTGAACCAATAATGCTGAGTGAAATGAACCAAGCAGAAAAGACTGACTATAAAGGGGTGTCCATCTTATGAAATCCTCACAATAATGGCATAAAAGGCCTCAACATGAGTGACAGGGTAGAAAGAGGGGCAATGGTCAGCTAGGAGAGGAGTGAACCTCTGATAAAAAGGTCAGCATAGATGCTCATTGATTTCCCACACCCTCCATGTCTCAAATGTGTTGGAGAAGTTGGAATTTGTGCATCAACAGCAATAAAACAAATACGTGTGTGTGTGTGTGTGTGTGTGTGTGTGTGCGTAGGCGTGTGTGTATGTAAGAAGATAGCTCAAATTGCATACATAATAGAATTCTTAAATTCCTGAATCACGTACCCCTCATTGTATCAAAGTCTTAGATTCATTTGAAAAAATTTTGATTATCGCAAAATTTTTGATTTGTGTGATGCTCACCCTGCTGTCAAGTCTGTGGGACCTCAGCTTCGTGTCCTAAGAAGAGCTGTCAGTTGTATCAGCCGGTTTCTACTTTGGTTCTCTGAACTTGAGTCTACATCCGATTTTAGGTTAAGGCAACTTAACAAAATTTTCACATGGCCAATGTAGAATTGGTTATTAAAGTAATATACAAAGAACCATAAATCAAAATGAATGAAATGCAAATGGCAGTAATACAGTATAAGCAGGATTGTAGGACTATAGCACACTTATATGAGATTGTACACAAATTCCATGTGATGCTGAAGAAGTTAAATTTTCATTTTTAGGGTAGTTTTCATTTTCATTGATGAAAGGGGAAAGTCGCCAGACTTCCCATCAGACACATATTCACTGAGGCCTTGCACTGTTAATTCTCTTCTCTCCAATCCTTGGTCCTAACAGACCTAGTTAACCCAGCTCCGAGCTGTCCCAACTCAGCAGACAACACTCATCAAACTGCATTTGTGAGGCGTACCCCGCTCAGGAACACCTGCCAGGTAGTGGGAGCCTTTGCTCTGCTATCCTTTGTTTCTAAATAAAAACCTGCATCTTTCACTCATGATTTCATTTTTCAATAACATGGGTCATAAAAAAAACACATATATCACTGCACACTAAAAACATTTGATCAGACTGTACCACTCGCTGCTTCCCAAGGTCTGTGCTAATCCAAAATTTTTCTCTTAATGAGCTAGAAATATCAGTGATTTTACTTACAGAGATTAACTTTTTAGATTCTATGTTTCAAAAACCTTTCAGAACATGAGTTTATGGAGGAAAAATTACACAAAGCTACCTCCAGTCATAAATTTTAAAAACTGCAATAGGGGACAGGAAATCTGTGTGACGTAATATCCGCAAATCAACAGGACATTCACAATGAGATAAGATAGACCTTCCAACATCCCTCCAGTATCTGGCTGTTTTCTGCAACAAGTTTTATCTTCTGTACTGGTTTTAAAAACGGACTATCTTTTAACAATTAGGTATTTCTTCACATAAATTGTTTTTTTTTTCTTCCGTGCATGGGATAAAAGGCCACTAACTAGTACTGAATTTATGAATAGCACAATGGATATTTCTTAATGTTGGAAATTCTTTGGTACAAAAAAGGGATTCTGAGCTCTGCCCTGGTCCTCATCAACAATCTCCGGTTTTATTACAGATACCTAAAAATTCTTTTAACAGAGTAAAGGCTTTTATCCCATCACTAACATTGAGTGGCTGATCACTAGGCCGTGACAGTCTAGCAGAGGGACTTACCTTAGGGGTTTGGGACTGACATAAATGCCACCTTCCTACCTATGTCTTTTGATTCACAGACGTCAGAACTTCACATGATCACTTGAATGCCACGAAACTGCACATTAAACATAAACAAGTAAATAAAAGGATAGGAAAAGTTTTTGTTTATTGCCAAAATCGATTACACAATTTCCCTTACTTTTAACTCTTATCGAAGAGGTGTTGTCTACTAGAATTTGTGTATTTTTTTAATGCTCTGAATTTGCTGGCTACTTCTGAAGTCCTAGACTAGTGACTGGACAGAAAGACTGACTAGTTTAGTGTGTGTTTTCCTTGGAGGTTCAGGGAAATGAGGTCCCTCCAGTGATTGTCAAAAAACCTTTTACCTGGATTCCCAGAGGTGAGAAGAAAACTTCTTGCGTCCTGTTTTCTAGCACTGAGGACACCAGGACACTTAGAAGGGACTGCATTTCCTTAGGCAGTATGAGGCTGATGAATGCATTGTTTACTTCTCTGTGTACTTTAATGTACCTGCAATCACTCCAGGTACCGTCTCCCACACAATTTCCAGCAGGTACTGGAGCCGTAGCAAGAAGAGCCCTCCGTCACGTGGTGCATGCGACAAGACGGCCGTATTCTCAGAATGGGTCCAAACCTTTGCGTCAGACAAGCTCTTACTCGAAGAATACGGTGGGACATCTTGCAGATCAGACACGAACCTCTCTCTGTTAGTGACTGAGGATCCTCTAGTTAGGATTTTGATGTGTGAAATTCATACCTATGTTGCCTGCTAGCACCTTTATGTTCTGTTTCTTTCCCTTAAATGGTAAAGCAAGGAGGAAACACTTAACGTTCAGTATTTTCCTTAGTATGAACGTGCTCTGGGTGGTGCTGGGGGAGAGATTTCATATTTATGGACATGTGGAATTATAGATCCTGAAGCTGTCACAATCGTCTTTGTATGTGTGTTGTGGGAAAGACACAGGAAGCCCTCTCCTGTTCGCCATATCTATTTTCTCATGGACCGACGTTCTGAAAAACACTGTGATTTTCCCGTTTTGTCTCGCTCATGTTCTTTGCGATGTCTGAATTTGCCCCAGGCACTGTTACTTTCTAAAGATTCCTAACTCACATTAGAGGTCTGCTGACAGTAAGCGCTGACATTTATCTAGAAATCCGTGCACTCGGCTTTTTTCCTGGGGCCATACGAACCATACACAATGGATTCTCACAAGCTGGTGAAGGCGTGGGGAACACCAACTCTATGCTTCACAGAAAATTAGTACATTAATTGTGTCATGATCTTCCAAGGCCACCTGCTGCTCTCCGTGGCTTTTGACTGGGCATTTGTCAATTCTCTGAGCCTTGCAGGTCAGCCCTGTTTGTGCAGTAACCCAGTCACACGTGAACTTAATATTTAGATTTAATCTTCTTTTTATTGATTTTGTTACATCTGTTCTTATTAAAATTTTGGGGAATGTTTGGTGGGTAGGTCACACCTTCTCCAGGAACCACACAGGAGTCTCTGCTTTACAGAATTCGGTGGAAACGAAAGGGCAGCCACTGTGGAGGCTCCATCCCGGCCCTTGAGCACAAGACGCATCTAAAAATCTCAGATCTTGCGCTCCACGTGGATGGAATTCATGGTCTCCTTATTCACTGGGCGGTGACATTTGAGACATTGAGGGGATGTTTGAGTTGTGGGGAACAGACCCAGCTATGAAATGCAAAAACGCAGGTGCCGAGAGAACTGCGCGTAGGGTGTGGAAAAACTAAGGTTGGCGGACAGAAGCTGTGGCTGGTAGCCACAGAGAAGCCTGAGCGGTTCCAGGAGCAGAAGAAAGTTCAAGGCAGGGGCCTGAGAAATGCAGAAGGCAGAGGACGGTTTCATGATTTAAAAAAAAAAATCGTTATATCATCTTATCTCCCGGTCCAATCACTCACTGACTTTCCCCCTGCCGTGGTTTTGGTGCTGGCTCACTTCTGCCCAACCTCCCACGCAGGCAGCAGTGCGTGACCTCTTCACACGCGCCGCGGAGGCAGTTCCCTGGCCGTCTTCCTCCCCCGACCTTTACCTGCAGTTCACTTAAGCTTGCCTGCTAGAGCTTCACCTTGACACTGATCTAATGGACGTTATGCGGCCGCTGGGGTGCGCAGTGCTGCGCTCTGCGCACACCTCACCACCGCTCACAATAAGCAGACTTTTTCAGCTTCAAAGAACATTAAAATTATTGTGAAAAATAAAGCGATACGTCTAATACACAACTGCAGGACGTTTTATCAATACCAACAAGGTAAACAGAGGCTACTCTAGCCAAGACGTATTTATCTCCAGTGTTCTCTTACATTAGATAATGTCTTGTATTTATCTCTGGTGTTTGCTTCGTTATTAGATAGTGGTAGGTTTTGTGCTTCTCTATCTTTTGCGTATATTATGGGAAATGCTTTCATTTATACAACATTTAATAAAATATATCTCAAATTATTACCACGAAGTTTTCTAGAATTTTAAAATCAATGGAATCTAATGATGTAGTTTCTTTCAACATCTTTTATCTTATTCTAAACATTTTGCATAATTTTGAAATGAATATTGCTTGCTCAAGCTCTTTGCAAAAGGTTATTATTATTCTTATTTAAGTTATGTGCAATGGAATAACTGAGGAAAACTCAGAGTCTATTGTATTAGAATATCAATTTTTAAGCGAAAGGCTTATTTGTATTTAGAAGTGCATACTGTCCGCTGTGTCAATTTTGCAGCCAATTTTCTGTAATACATCTCCCAATGTTCTTTGACTTGTGACGCACTTGCGGCAGTCTCTGTATATTGCTTTTCTTAATTGCTAATGTGTAATTTGCTTCAAATTAAAAATCAAGACTCATTGGACCACTTTCATTTCAAATATGGTGAGACAAAGCGGAGAAAACAGCATCCAGAAAAACTAGGAAACAAATAGAAATGCACAGCAATTTTGACTTAATATCCAGAACTGATAAAATGTTGAAAATATCAGTGATCCTATAGCACCTAAAGGGAAGCAATTCATAGTTGATTTTGATCTCATGACCTCATGAGATTTTCTCAAGGGAAAAAAGAAAGCTCCAGACTACTTTGTCCTACTTGGCCACCAACAGTTGGCCGATCATAAGAATGTGAGGAACACAAGGTCGGATGTGACTCTAGGGACTCTGTGCGTTCCTGCTCTTGTTCACGCGTGTGGAATGTACCTACATTCTGCATTTATTCATGTTTCATTTTTTCTGCTGTACAGTATTTCAAAGTATAAATGTGTCATATGTTTGTATTCATTGATTTTTGCTTTTGTCCCAGTTTGGAGCTACACTGTGTACTGCTGTGATGCATGTTTTGGGTACTCCTCTTTATATACTTCTGTGGATACATAGCAAGGAGCTTCTCATGTTTGTGTCACAGTATCCATTTGTTCATGTGTAAAGCGTCCAGAGTGTCCATCTGTCTTTAGAAGATATCACTTGTCTTTAGGAAACATTTCTACCAAGTATTTATGCAATTTATATTTCAGTGAAAAAAATCCGTGAGTTTAATTTGTAGTTTTCCTGCAAAATAAGCTTGTTATGTTATAAAGTGACAGTGCATGTCTTTCACTTATATTTCATTTTCTTGTCTGTTTTTCTCTTATATTGGTTTGTTGTTCTTTATATATTCATCTATGGTTTCTTCATTGAATATATCTTTAAAATTATTTGTCCTGTTCCGTGGTTCAATTTTGAACTTCTTAATAGAAGGCTCTTCTGGAGAAAGGGTCCTTGTTCACATGGGAGCCACTTTCAGTATTTCTTCATTATGCTTATTTCCAAATATTTGAAGAAATATTTTTCCACCCCAATGTTCTTAAGTTCAACTGGGTTATCACCAGTATTTTCCTTTGACATTTATGCTCGCAGTAGGCCTTGTGTGGATTTATGGGTATGATGGACAGTAGAGCAGAGGTGTTAATTTCCTTATGAATATGCCAAAGGGGATGCAATTCATCCTCCACGGCTCTGAGTGCACAGGTGGGAACATGAATCTCAACCCCTCCCTGGGACCTCGGGAGCATACCCACGTCGGGTGTCACTTGGGCCTCAGGTATGGGACAGCGGTCAGACAGGCTTCTGGTGTTCCTGTTAATTCACTTGGGCCCAAACTATCGCGGTCAAAACACTCCCCACCCAGTTTGTTTTCTGAGTTTTGAAAATAAATTCTTTTTCATGCTTTGTAGGCTGTCTACTGTGGTGAGTAACTGTACCTACTGTCGGAGTTACAGCGGCTTCCTGCGTGTTGGCAAGGCCTGTTGGGCGTGTGAGTTTGTCTCTCTTCATTCTTTTTCATGATTCTCTTTTTTTTTAGTTCTTTGTATTTTTATGTAACTTTTAGATATAGCTTGTGGATTTCTATAGAAAAATCTGTTAGGCATTTTAATTGTTATTACAATGGACCTTAAGTTCAGTAGATTATATATATATATATGTTTACTTTTTGATACTCGTGTGTGTGTGTGTTTCTGAATTTCTGTATGCTACTCTCCTCTAGAAATAATTTTTTTTTGCTATTATGGGTGGGAAGTCTGTGTTGAATTGCCTTAATTTCCCTAATTTCATGAGAGCCTGACATTATTCTCACATGTATTGCACTGGATTTCAACTGCATATTTAGTCTTCCTTTGAATTCCTTACTAAAATCCTTGAGTAACCTGACCCTGTTACCAGTTAGCAGCTTGCAGCTGCCTCTGTGACTACCGTTGACAAATACTGACTTCAATCCTAAGCTTGTGACCTGACATTGTGTCTAAGGCAGGATCCCTCCACCTCCACCTCAACCCTCTCAGGGCCTCTCATTGTGGCAGGTCCTGAACTTCACCTCTACTGTGACTGTGAAGGTTTCACTTACCTTTTTATTACTGTGCCACCTGCCACTTTCATCAGAGTATTTTGAGAGATCGGATCCGTCAGGACTCAGTCTACAAATCCACTCTGCTCTGATATGAATCTGGAATGTTCCTCCAAAGCCTCACTGACTTGAATGTGGTAGAACACCTGTGGAACAATGTGTTATTAGGAGGTGGGGCCTTGTTGGAAGAGGTGGGGCATTGGGGCCCGGCCTAGAAGGGAGGATAGTGGAGACCTGACCCAAAAGTGGTGGAACACTGGGACACGACATGGAAGGATAAACGCTAGCTGCACCCTGTCTAGCTGACTTGACTTCCCAAACGCCATGCCATGAATAGCTCCTCTCCTGCTAAAGTTCTGCCATGTATCTGCACCATTGCCAGCATCTTATGAATGGTAAAAAGCATGAATGGACTGTGTGAGACCTTTTGAGACTGTTAAGTTGTAGATGTTGAGAATTGTGTCTCAGCAATGACTAAATAACTAAGACATACCCCCACTCCGAAGACAGTCTTGAGTGCTAATTACTCAGGGTAACCACACTTCTGTATAATTTACCTGCAGCTTGAGGTTCCTATAGCCTGCTTCTATTATTCATTTTTTTTTTTTTTGCCAGAAGAGTTCACTGACTGAAGGAAAACATTTTGATAACCCTTATTAATTTATAATAAAGAATATTACAAAGTGCAGAACGGAATTGCTGAGTGAAGACTCACAAATGGGGGCAGTGAGGGGGGTTTAAGAAGGTCTTGAGCTGAGACACTTCTGTTTACATGAAACTAGGGTGGGCTACTCTTCCAAAAAGTGGACATTTTTTGACAACCCAGAAATTCTTTAACCCTGGTTTTTGGGGGTGTTTTATAGAGGTTCTACTACATTGGTGTTTATGATTAAATCATTGGTCCTTGGTGTTTAACTAAATCTCCAACCCTTCTCCTCTCAGTGGAGATCTGGGTAATTCCAACCCTCTGTTTATGCCTGTGTCTACCTGGTGACTAGATTAAGATTTTAACCTCTTCTGACTGCACGAATACACATGAAATTATATCATGCTGTGGTCCAAGTCATTTGCACATTAAGTGATGATATGAAATTCTCAACATGTTTGCATAATCAAATTCCTTCCATCTCATTAGCATAGAAGACACTTGCATCACTTTTAAGATTGTAAAGATCTTAGGAGCCTTATGTTAGAAATTAGGAATAAGATCAAATATCATGACAAAAGGTGCTTTTATTCCTCACTCAGGACAGTTAGGAGCCTGTGTGTCCAAAACCGAGGACAAACATGAAACTTCTGTTTCTTAACCTACCTAGCAAACTAACACCATTATGGAAAGAAATTCTTATAATTGATATTGATGAGTGACACCAAGGATGGTATTAATAGACAAATTAATTTCACAGTTAGGGGAATTGTCCAATTGGAATTTCTCTGGAATTCTTCACTGTGGTTCAGATTTTCAAGGAAGGGATTAAGCTATTAATTCTGTATTTCCCACATTTCTGAAGGAGAAGGCAGGGGATTACAAGTTCAAGTCCAACCTGCGCAACTTAGCAACATAATGGGACCCTATCTCAAAATCAAAACTAAGAGATGATCTGAGGATATAGCTGAGAGCAAACACCCTGAGCTGGATCCTCAGAACCATAATCAACCAGCCAACCAACCGACACACATAAACAAAGTCTCAGAGTAAATATATGACATGGTCACGGGTTGAGTATTATATTTAACAACCTTGTTTTCTAACTTACAAGTGAATGTAACAAACTTCGGAATTCATTTTAAAAAATGTAGGAGCTGATGCTAGGTACTAAGGTTCTCATCCTACCTGTAGTGATTCAGGTTTGGGGATGACCCTGGGCTCATTTCTTCCCCAATAGGCATATGGCAGGCTTGCCACAATTGAGCTCATGGGCTTCCTGTGTTTGGGTGGTACTTTTTGCTAGTAAAAGGGCTAATTCTAATATTTACACTGAAGACAATAATTTGATAAATGACTTTTAAGGAGGAAAATGAATCATAAGTTCATTAAAAGAGAACATATGATTAGCATGTTTGCAATTCGTGTAGATACGATGTGAACAATTCTGATCCTTGTTCAACAAAATTCATAAATGAGGTCAAGTTCATCCTGTTCAGTTGTGGAATTTGGATATCGTTAATGAAGATATCAGTTGTGCCATCTCCAAAGGGAACAAAACACCTTTCTCCTGGCACCAGTAGTCATGAGAATAATGAAATAGTATTTGTATTTCTTAATAATTTACAACATATCAGCACAGGGGATATATGGACTTTTTAAAACATAGAAAAGCAAAAGTTCTTCAAGCTTGAATTATTCAATACACTTCATTATTTTTCATTCATATTGCTTCAGACAGACATTCCTTTATCTATGTTTATTTTGGGGTTTTGCCTGATCAAAATGCTTTACGTAATTTTCAGATTAAGCAGTATCATCTATCATTGATTTTAGAACAGGGCAAAGTTATTTTTTCTTTTTTGATGATTTCATTTTCTTAAATGAATCCACACAATATTATGACATACCACAGTCCAAATCATCTTTCTGGTAACAGAATTGAGAGGAAAAAAGTGTTTCCTAACATGCTTACTTTTTCTAAGGGCTCTGATGATAACTTTAATGATATCAATTTCAAATTATTTCTTATTTCATAAGCTTTAAATGCCATGAAAACTATGATCCTGCTTTGTTTTTGTTTGGAGCCAAAATTACACTGAGTTTTATTAGCTCAGAAACAAACCTTAGAAGAGTAACTTATGTCCAACATTTTTCTCATCATACAAGAAGCTAAATGAATGCGAAGCAAAATTAAAGTGCTGCTATGAAAAGTGCTCAGGCTTTTAACTCCAGCTGAGAATAATACCCTGATTTTATATTAAAGAAAAAGGGATGATTTATGAAGAATAAGATATATTAGATATTATGTTATTGATTTTTCCAGGCATCCAATATTGTAAGCTGACCATTATGGAAAACATTATTCTACCCTATTTTTCATCTGAAAACCTTAACTCTGAGGGGAATTTTTGTTAACTCTTCCCAAATAGAATCTCTTTCTAATTTTTGAACGTGCTCCCAAGCCTTGCTTATAAATCATTATAATGTAATCACCAGAGTGCAAGACACATGATATCTTTGTGGTTATAATTCCTGTTTCCAGTCTCCCAGGGTCTCATTGTGCACTGAAGGGCAGAGTCTTTGGAATATGAGTGACTAACCTTTAAGTTGTTACATTCTGTGCCATTAATGGCTTTGCCTAGGGCCTATTAGAAACAGCGTATAGAGGTAGGGTTAAAAGATTTGGCTTTATCTAGAAGGAGCAAAGCTAGAACCTGACCCTGAGAGAAAAGAGGTATCGGAAGGGGAAGAACACAGCGCCACCCAGGGCACTCTATATGGAGTTCGGGGGGATTCTCATAGAAACCCTGCCTCGCAGCTCCCTCTACAACCTCTTAACCCCACAGGACATCTTCAGATGAACTGGGAAGTAGGCCATGTTCAAGAAAGTCCAGTGTAGGAGAGGGCAGCCCCCTGCCTCACCTCCCTGCCGTATCCAGTCTTATGCCAGTCAGTATTTGTCCCACTGGGGTTAACACTCTGCTTTTCTACATGATGACATTTGACCTCCTTGGTGGTTTCTCAGAAAACCAAGTTTTCCGTTGTCTCTGTGTTGTGAGGTGATGTATTTGATGTGGATATGGTGAGAAAGACACGGGGAGTGTGTGCAGCTGTCTCCCTTCCTAGGCCAGCTGCCCAGTGCTGCCCAGTAGGGGCTGGTCTTGGGCAGGGGGTGAGCAGCACCTGTGGTCTACACGGGGTGGGTGGGCTGAGGCGGAGGCCAACAGGGAGAAAACAGTTGAATTTAAGAGATGGAGGCTATCTTCTGGGCATCTTTCCCAAAGAGCTGAAGACCTCACCTAATGATGATCCATACGTATCTGTGTTTATACCAGTGTAGCTCATCAGAGCTCATTCTTGGGAGCACCTGATGTGTCTGTCAGCATGTGGATGGGCAAGGACAGCATGGCATAGATGAACCATGGAGTTCTACTCATAAAGAAAGATAAATTTGAACATTTGTAGAAAAATAGTTATATCTTGAGACCATGATGCTCAGTGAAATGGATCAGTCGCAGCTTAAATATCACATGGTTTCTCTAATACAAGAAACCCAGAGAGTAATAAGTGAAAACAAAGTAAGAGGAATGAATGTAAGAAACTGGAAGATGGAGACTATGGAGAGGGAAGGAGGATAAGAAGGGGTGGGCGAGAGGGTGGGGAGGGAGGAAGGGAAGGAAAAATGACCAAGGTGCAATATGTAAATGCCTCAAGAGCAGTGTAACCATGACGCGTTGCAAGTGGAAGCTAATAAAAAGACTGAATTGGGTGGGGGGGAGGGAAGAGATGGATACGAAGCTGGTACCTCAGAAAGCACATGGGTGCCTCCACCTGAGAATGCGTAACCAAGGCACTTATTGAATGTGTTCTCTCTGAGCTTCATATGTTTCTAAACTCTGCGTGGTCCTCTCACCCTCTGTAGGGATGGCGCTGAACCCGCGCTGTGCTGCCTGGGACTGTCTGCGTCAGCTTTCTGAGCTGCTGGCCGCACCGTGGACATAAGATGTATTTTACTTTTGCAAACACACGTTAATAACAGTCACATTGACATGAACCATCTGTATGCAAAACATGCCCTTTCATAGTAGAGCTTCCACGCTGCAGAAAGTGTCTCAAGACCGCAACGATACTCTGTCCCTTCCTCTTTTTAATCACCAAATGCAATTAGATAAGAAACTCGGAGCAGCTAACTTGTGTCTTCATTTCAACATTTCTTCACCTTTCTCTGAACACATGTCATTTGTCAAACATAATCAGCTAGAAAATCCTGCCATCAGCTTGATGGCTGCTGATTTCTCCAAGACTATATAAATTTCTGTATTCCATTGTTGTTTATTTTATCTTTTTTGCCAACGAAAGAAATCCTTGCTGGTCGTCTGAACTTGGACACTCCAAACACCCTTTTCATTACCCTTCCTGTCCCTGCTCCTCTCAGACATTACTTCCTATTTTTTCTGACCCATTCACATTTTACTTTTATTTTTATTCTTCTAGTTCTTCTCTCATTCTTTTTTATTTGGAAAGGGCCTTCCTAATTATAGTTTCTATTAAAATATCAATCTACTTTCAAAGTTAATCTGATCTGGAAATGACACCCTCTTCCTCAGGGCAGACACATGAAAGCAAGTGGTGACAAATAATTGAAATCACAATATTTGAACTAAAAGAAAAACCAGTCACTTATGAGAAAATGTCATTCTTAACAAGTTGTTATAATTTTTGAAAAATTGTGAGAATTCAAACTGAGCTCATGTGTTGAATGTCACAACACAGATTGAAAATAGGATGTTAATTTAGATTACAAGTCACTATTCACCTTACAACAAGGCTGGATCTTAGAAAATCCTGGTCAATAGCTTTGCCGTATTGGGTTTTTTTCCCCCCAGTGATCTTTCTTAAAGCTTTTGAGTACAAGCAGCAATCAGATTCCAATGGCTGATACCTTAGACAATTCAAAGTCTTTCTTTCTCTTTTGCAGGAGTACTATATAAGGTCATATAATAACATATGTTATATATGTAACATTCAGGAAATCCGTTCTTAATCCTTAGGTAAAAAGATTAAAGTTACGAGTAAGAATGAGTGAAAAAAATAAATTTTCTGGCCCAATTCAAATAGTACAACAAAATAGGCCCAAAGGAAGCAGCAATAGATATTTAAGAGAACAAAGAACAGATGCATAAAATACAAGTCCTAGCAGAATGGAGCCACGGGACTCATTGTGAGTCCAAGAACAGTTTCTTTGAGGAAAACTACAAGGTAGCTATCTGTCAACTGAGAAGTAAGGAAACAAAATACACAACGTAAGGCATTATTTTTAAAAAAAATAACCAAATGTAGAAAGGAATTAAGAGGAGTACTACAGAACTTTCTTTTTCCTCAATTCTAGGCTCGTAAGTTTGAAGTGGGTAAGACTAAGAATGACTTTGTGGTTTGTAAATTACTGAGTTAGATCTTGAGGACAAAACTTGAGCCAGTCCAACTGTCACAGAATATACAAATTTCTAGCTGAAAACTCATCCAGCAAGTAGCCTAGATCATTCAAAAGTATTCAAAGGAACAGAAAATCTAGCCCTTCTTCAAGTTTTTTCATGAGAGAGAAACAGGAGTTAACATCAGGCATTGTGTTACCATAAACTTTGACTACAACCTTAAAAACACCATTCCCACACAAATAAAATTGAATATTTTTGGAGCCCTCATATACAAACCCTGAAGCATTAATAAAGAAAATTAATCAGGATACTAAAATAGCATTATTTTATTTTGGTGTCCATTTATTCCCATTTACTATTATCTGTGCTCTAGAATTACTTTTTAAGAGTTTCACTCAACTATAAAACAGGTCTTTGACATATTAATATGCCATCATTCTTGTGTTAGCGTGGAAAGGGTCATGACTGAAGAAACCACACTGCGTACAATAATACGTACAATAAAAATACAAATACAAGGTCCAATTAAAATTGAGGCTGAGGGCTGGAGAAATTGGTGGTCTACAGTGGTTAGAGTGGTGAGAGTGTTTGCCTGCAAGTGAAAGACCCTGGGTTTGATTCCCCAGCACAGCATAAGCAGAGCATGGTGGTGCACACCTATCATCCCAGTAGTCAGGAGGCCGAATCAGGAGGATTGCTGCAAATTTGAGGCCAACCTGGGCAACATAGTGAGTTGAAGGCCAGCCTGGATAGCAAAATGAGACCTTGCCTCATGAAAACAAAAATAAATAAATCAGACTCAAATCCCATTCATGATATTTATTCATGGGACAAACTGCCATTTTGTCACTGAGCAGGAGTAGCACAAGTGATGTGTCCAATAGGGCTCCTAAGGCAACAACACCCTCCCCAGGTACCTACCACCGCCAAACAGTTGCCACCAACGGCAATTCACATTCTCAATATACTAAATTACGTTATTTCAACATGCCTTGCATTGTCTGGAAAAAACAATGAATACGCAAAATTCAACAGCATCTAACTTCTAGAAAATCAGGGAGACAGGTCTTTTTGACCCTCTTATGTTGCTACAATCGTCTGAGACTGGGTAACTGAGTAAAGACAGGCAGCCACGTGTTTGCGATTGGCTTTGGGTGTGGACCTTACGCGGGCCTGAGAAGCATTCATTTGTGTATGTGGTCACATGGCAAGAGAGGAAGTGACTCATCTTGCAACCTCGTCTTTCTGTACCTCACTCAGTTCCCCAGAGTGAGAATTAACTCCCTCAGGAGGGAATCAGTTCCTCAAGAGGGCTCTGCCCCATGCTCCAAACATCTCTCCCAACACTGCTGCGTGAGACATTAATGCCACAGCGACGGACCACCATGAGGATCGTGTATTCTACATGCTTGGAGATGGTCAGCCAGGGCCAGGAAATCTGTTTGTGCTGTTAGACGAAGAGGTTTTTAACACGATGGCCTCACGGTTCTATTTATTTCCTTAGTGCTCTGAATAAATGTGGAAAGTATTCAGGATGGCAAAAAACCAAACCAAAACAAAACAAAGCAAAACAACCAACCAACCAAAGAACCTTGGTGCTTAATTCTCACCATGTTATGGACCAACGGTGAAACCTAAGGCCAGGAAACCAGTAGAATCTACTTGCTATTAAAATATTGATGTGAGAATATTAACCATACCTTTATGAGGTTATTCTTTGCTAATTGATCACATAGAGAAATAAATTCAATTGAACAAATATTTAATGATTTTTTGATGTTGTTTAAAGCACTAGTTAAACTTATTTTCCCTTGAAGAAATTAACATGCAGTCTGTTTCACAGGTTAAAAACTCTGCTGCTGAATGATATATGCAAAGTTATTGTCATATTTTATTTAAAGATTTATTTTATTGAACTATTCCCCAACTGGCACACAATTTTTCTCCTGTGCAAATTCTAACTTTAATGAGTAAATGACAAATATCCAACAGGTTTAATGGTCTTCTAGCACTCACCCATCTGGAGTTTTCTCACGACCAAATCAGCTCTAAATTACAATATATTGAACAAAGTTTGGATAAGAAACCAAAAGGAATTTTATTATCTTTCAAATTTCTGAATATTAGACTAAACAGCAGATTCATGTCCACAGAAATGCTATGTACAAGAAATGCTACATACAGAAATGCTATATATGATTTTCCAGTGATTACTTTGTGCTGAATGGTAAAGTACTTAAATCCTAGTACATTGTAGAACTTTAGCACTTTAAAATTCTAGCACATTCTAGAATTTTTATATTGTTCATCAAATGAGAATAGCACCCACCATTCCTCCATTCTTGCACATTTGTGTTCTTTCAGCAGATGACAACTTGTGTTTATCTCTGTATTTTGCCAGCTAGGATCTTGCAGTAATATGACATCGAGACAGAATTTGGGGGTTAAGTCTACAACCAGTAGTGAAACAACTAGCAAATGTAAAGCTCAAAATGTTAAGTTAGCCAAAGATTGTCCAATTCTCTTAGGCATCTGAGTACAGCAGTTACACAAATCTGTTTAGAAAGGCATATGGAGGAGAATATTGAGATATTGCCATGTGAATTAAAAATAACTTTGCAACACATTAAAATCAGAAAATATTTTTGATCATCTTTCTGATTTTTATTTGTCTTTAGAGTTATTACAGTTTGATGCCTGGTTGTGTTCTCATTTAAGTACATCAGAGATTATAGAAACATAGCCTCCAATCGTGCTTTTTAAAATAAGTCACAAAAGATATAGGTGTTTGTTTGTTTAATAAAACTTTATGAAAATAATTTAATTTGTATATCGCATTCTTTTCTTTTTTCTCTCTTAGGCCCCTCCCACATCCCTTTCCCTCTCCACAAAGTTTATCTTTTTACTTTCTTGCATCTCTCTTTTATTTTTTAGTAGTTCGGTTTCCTCATATTAAGAAACCATATAATATGTAACCTTCTGTGTCTGATTCATTTCACTAAGTATGGTGGTCTCAAGGTGTACCCATTTTCCTACTGTATCTTTCGTTCTGGAAGAATAACATTGTGTAAATATACAACATCTTCTTTATCTGTTCTTCTGTTGTTGGACATATTGGCTTCTTCCAATATGTGGCTACTATAAATTGTGCTGCTGTAAACCTGGGTCTGTGTGAAGACACAAGCTTTTGAATAGACTATTTCTGAGTTGTCCTGTGAAGTTGTGCTACAATTCGTTTACAAATCACTTAGGATAAAGCTGCTTTATCTGTCACTCTGTCATTGTCCGTGTTGAACTTGCAATAATGTTATTGAGTTTATTAAACTTGAACTTTTATCCAACTTGTTCCTATATGCTTGCATTTTTCTTAAAGGCTGAATTTTGAAAATTATGGGTCTTCTTTGCAAAATTCATCTTCCAGATTTGCAAAAATTATTTTTCAGATTAGCAATATGCTGATCAAAATTATAATATTTGGCTTCAAGTGACAGGAAGCTGAAAATAACAACAGTCGAGGTAAGATGGGATGCTTATTCATGTCTCTTGTTAACAATGCAGCCAATGGGGATGATGGCAAACTTGTGAAGGAATTCTTCAGCTTCCTTCCGTAGTTTATACCATCCATGCTCTCTTTCTTTAACATAAAGTCAAGAATTTTTTTCAAGTATACATAAAGCATTTTAAAATTACAATTTCAGGTCAAATGTGTTAGTTCTAGCCAACTGCTTAATCGACTGCAGACCTATACTTTATTTTACCATGTTTAAGGCAATTTTGTTAATGTACAACATGTATAGACTATACACAAAATAACTTCATATGTACTTTTAAAATTTACATGTCACCTCCCTTTCCCCCTCCTGATCCCTCCCTTTCCTTTCCTTTTCCAAAAATGTCCATCTTCTTACTTCTATTTCTGTCTCAGTTACTTTTCCATTACTGTGACTCAATACTCGACATCCACATATTCAGGGGAGGAAAGGTTTAATCTAGTTCACAGTTTTAGAAGGTCACAGTCCATTCAGGGGCGGCTGGAGCAGTAGCTTTTCCGCTTTCTTCCCTATGAGTCCCACTGTTTCTGGGCCCACGGAAATAGTTTCTAGGGGCTCAGGAGTTTCTGTGTTTGTCTTGTTGCCTTGTATTCCCATGTTTCTGTTGTTGCAAGACTTCACTATACAGGCCTAGCTGAAGTATCTCTGTAAAGGGGCACAGGGATGTGTGGGGGTAGCCAAAAGTCTTCTGATTTATGTGCTAGGACTTGATAGTTTATTGGCCTCTGAGGTGTCAATGTCTTGCCCCCCTCAAGGCCCTGCAGCAAAGCTTTCTCACCTGCCTTGGCTTCCCTTCCTCCAAGGGCGGAGCCTGCTCCCATTACCTCCTCCCCAGCTTTTCAGGAAGTCAGCAGCCTTTTTTTTCTCTCCGCAACTTTCCTTGTGCCAGTTTCTTTCTGGGCACTGTTTAAGAGCGTCCCCCAAAACTCTGGCGTGCCCCTCTGTGCCTTCTTTTACTTTAAACATTTCAGGATCAGGCTATTTCTTTTTCTAATGAAATAGCTCGTGCCTGTATCACTCCCTGCTGTGTTTGCCAAGCACAGTTTCTCCCAAGCTGGTCTAGACGCTAGGGATCTTTGCTAGGGGAAGCTCTCAGTGACTCTGCAGATCGCACTTCCTGCAGGCTCCACCCTGGAGGCTGGGGCTACTAGCTGCTACCAGTTCCCAGTTTTTCCAGATCTGCGGAGATGCACGGTTACCTTGGTCTGAGGCTTTGGGCAGGCTTTCCTCTGTCTGTGGGCGCCGGCAGCTCAGAACTTTTCATAGTTGGCCTGGAGTGGCTTCCTAGGCTGCTGTTTTTTTTTTTTCCCTCCCCATTTATGCTGTTTCTTTGGGATTTCTGATCATCCTTTCACATCCTTTCAATTGTTAGGGTGCTCCTCCCTCTCCTAGATATGTTGAATAGGGCATTTTTTACTCGAATCTTAGCTTTTTAAGTGGGTCTGTGGGAAAACATTGTGCCGCTCTGTTACTTGGCCGCGATCTTGCCTGAAGTCCTGTATTTTTTGTTTTTACATTTGTGTTTTGTTTACCAAATTCATGTTCACGACATTTATTCCTGCCATGGAGTATAGCAAAATATGTGTCTTCATTCCAATGCTATATAGCAATATTCTATTGTTCAGCACTTCACTACTTATTCATTTGTGGCATCAGTACTGATATACATTAGATGTAGCTACATTTAAAAAAGTAAATATATTGTTGTTTGTTCCCAGATGCATACATTTCATGTGAAGAGTAACTACTAAACAATCTTCCACTTTGGTTACTCCATTTTACAGTGTCATCAGTAATATTTGAGAGTGTCAATGACTTTTCATTCATATCTGTGTTGAAATTTTGCGTGCTTTTCATGTGAACTTTTTTGTCTATTCATCATTATTTTCAGGATGCAGGTTTTGCCAATGTGAGTGGTGTCTCTTTCACATAAAAATGTCTGGTCAGTCAAAATTGTAAAATGAGATTAATATACATATTCATGAACATTAATCACAAAGTTGGTTCTGACATGGGTATGCATTACAATAGATGTAACGGTAGTAGAATTTGACTTGCTCTTCAGGCATCAAGGAAGATTTTAAGTGGGACCAGACAGTCCAAAGGAAAGTTCAAGTGATCTGTTATAACAATAGTGTTTTTCAAAAGATGGGTGCATTTTGATCAATTTAAAGGTGCTTCTAATATTGTGGTGAAGTTTAAACTCAGTTAAAAAAAAAAAAGCTTTTGCCCAAGAAAAGAAATAATCAACAGAGTAAAAAGTCAACCTTCAGAACAAAAGAAAATTTGAAAATCTTATATCCAATAAGGGGTCATGATTCAAAGGTGTTCCACAACTCAATAGAGGGTATTAAATACATTGATTTAAAAATGGGCAAAGGATTTGAACAGACATTTCTCCAAATAAAACGTGCAAATAACCAATAGATTTATTAAAAAAGGTATCAGCATCATCAATCACAGGGAGATTCAAATCAAAGCCACACTTGTTTCAAAGAATAATTATGAAAAAAAAATAGGTTAAAGAGTGTCAGCAAGGGTGTGAAAACCCTGGAAGCCCTCTGTGTTGGTGGTAGGAAAGTGAACTCATGCAGACAGTTTGGAGAGTAGCAGGGGTTTTCCTCACAAAACGGCAAAGGAGCTACCATATGAGTCAGCAATCCCACATTTGGATATATATGCAGAAGAACCAGAGTCAACATTTCAAAGGGGTGTCTCCCTTCCCACCCACACTCATTGAAATGTTACTCACCGTAGCTGAGTTCCAGAGAGAACTTG
Source organism: Ctenodactylus gundi (assembly GCA_004027205.1). Classification (NCBI taxonomy): domain Eukaryota; kingdom Metazoa; phylum Chordata; class Mammalia; order Rodentia; family Ctenodactylidae; genus Ctenodactylus; species Ctenodactylus gundi. The sequence continues at coordinate 100,074 of PVKB01002005.1, read as the reverse complement.
GATATCACTGTTGTGTGAGTGGATGCAGAGCATAGTAAATATTGCAGAGAATGCAAGGAGTGTTATTCAACCTCAAGACGCAAGGAAACCCTGACATCTGTGACGGTGTCAACAGACTTGGAAGGCATTACGCCGAGTGAAGTAAGCCAGTCACAGACAAATACTGTGTGGGCCTACTTATGTGAGGTATGGAAGGCAAGCGAAACCCATGTAAGTTCATAGAGACGCTAGCGATGGTGACCAGGAGTCAAGGAAAAAGGCTGTTGTCCAATTTGTCTACAGGTTTAGTTATGCAAGATGATTTAGTTTCAGAGTTTTGCTTCTAGGGTCTAGAGGTACAGCTCAGTGATTAAAGCAGTTTCCTAGGAAGAGCAAGGCCCTGGGTTCAATTCCCCAGCACCACGTCATAGCTGCGCGTGGTGCCACACATCTGTCATTGGGATGCTGAGACAGAATTGCAGGGAGTTCAAGGTCATCCTGGATTACATAGTGAGTTCAGGACCAGCCTGTCTCAAAAACAAAAGAAAACAAAACAAAATTCTATACAACAATGCTATCTTATACATTGAATATTTTGTTAAGAACTCCATTGTTAAGAACACGCACACACAAAGAATGTAAGAAATAGGGGATGAATATATCTATTATGTTAACTTTGGTAATAGTTTCAGAGTTTTTTGTTTATGCCTAGACTCATGAAATTGAATAACATAAGGCTGGTCCTGCACTTATTATGTAGATCAGGCTAGACTTGAACTCTTAATAATCCTCCTGCCTCAGCCTCCCAAGTACTGGAGTTACAAGTGTGTGGCCCCAGGCCCAACTAATTTTTATGTATTGCTTGTGAATTGAACCCAGGGCCTTGCCCATGACAGAAAAGTGCTCCAACTGCTAAGCTCTGCCCCTAGCCCAATGATGTAGTTCTTGTTTTCTGGAGATAGCTTATCTCTGCAAGGCTGATCACTCTGTCTCTGCTCAGTACATACATAGCCAATGTTCTCTGTCTGGACAGAATACCCAACACCCACAACTTGAAGGAGAGGAATTTAATTCACTGTTTCAGGGAATTCAATCCATGATTGATGGACTCCAAAGGAGGAATGTAGGTGACAGAAGGACATGGTGGAGGCAGCTGGTCATTCCACAGAAGCCAGGGCACAGAGGGAGGAAAAAGCTGCTATGGAAGGAGATACACCCTCGAAATCCAAGTCCCCAGTGACCCACTTCTCTGCCAACCGGCCCTACCCCCCACCTCCTAACAGCACAGTTAGCTGTGGCCTCATCATTGGATCCATCCACCAAGGAACTGAGCACTTCCATGATCCAATCACCTGCTCAAGTTCCACCTCTGAAAACAGGAGAATTTTGGGGAACATTTCAGTTCTAAACCACAGCAGTGGACTTGATTTCCCAACATCTGTGAGTGTTGATGACCAGTCCAAAGGATTCATAGCTTTCTTCTCTGGGAGGCACCCAGCCAGGGTGGTTGGAGAGTCACTCACCCACAGCCTTCTTCCCTAGTCGCACACACAGCCTTAAACCTGGCAGAGAAGCCGACAGCTGACAAACAGCAACTGTAAAAACAACAATCTGCTCTGGCCAATCCGAGGGCCTATTCAGGACCTTATTTTTGTTTGAAACTGATCGTTTTTGACTGAACAGCTTTCCGATTCTTCATTTCATAACAAGTGCTCATCTTTCTCATCGTGTCTCAGGCAGTGAGAGCACCAAAATGAATTTGTCATTGTCCCTTGTGTAATGTACTTAGAACTTCATGGGAAATGTGATCGTTTGAAAATGTGAGGAGGAATCTCACACAAGCTGTTGACACCTTCATATCTAGCTGTGTGCATGAGGTGTTTAAAAAATGTCACACTGGTTTATTTTTCAAGTCAAATTATAACTGCCTGTTGTAAACTTTTGGCAAGATAAAGGAAGAAATTTAGCCTTGTGATGTAGGCCTCGTCACTCAGGGACGCTGAGGCAGGTGAATGGCAAGTTCAAGCCCAGCCTGGGGAACTTAGTGATTTAGTGAGACTTGGTCTCATTAAAAAAAAAAAAAAAAGGCTGAGGACTGACAATACAGTTCACTGGGAAGGACCTCAGTTCAGCCCCTCCTCATAATATACAGCTACCATAGCAAATCATAAAAAACCCCCTCCTGTTTCCAAATGTTGGGTAATGTTGGATTAGAAATAATTTCTGTACAAGTACAGAAGTAAAAAGAAACACAATGTTTATGAATCTGCAAGCCAAACAAACAATGAATTTCTTTCTGGACTGAACAGGAAAAGATAAAATAAGAATCAACATGTCAAAGCTCGACTCTTTGTCATAGGAGACATTTTTCTTTTCTTTCTGTCGCGTTCCCTGGTATTCTGTGTGAAAAGATAAGGAGTCTTGGCTCATCAAACAGTGGGACTCAGAGAGACCGTTATGGTCCTGAAATAAAGTCCAGATTGCTTTCCTTGTTAAAAAAAAGTCAGTAGTGTGAGAGAGCGAGATGTAACTTGGGTAATTCTCGCAAGCTCCGTATTATGGCTATCATGCGGGGACAGTGGTGATTCAGAAATTGTACCTCTGGGCGCCACGCGGATCTACCTGGACTCCCACTGAACTTACTATGGTTTTCTTCCTTCTTTCCCGTAGTGCCTAGTACTTTATAATGTAGCCTGTCATGTCAGCCTGCCTGGGTTTAAATTCTGCCTTCACTCTTCCGTTATCCATGGGGGCTTGGACAATGTTCTGTGACATGACTTTTTAATCCATCAAATCGCCCTAAGAATTCTATTTTTTTATTGAGTTGCTGTGAGGGTTAGAATGAGTTGCAGGTATAAATCAATGGAAAGTAGAGCCATCATGGGGTAAGTGCTAGCAATTATTTTGATGCTCCACCTTGAACCAACCCTCTCTGCCTCTTGCCATTAGAGCTTCCTGTACTTACTATGGCTGGCATGGCTATTAGACCTGATGCCACCATGTTCTGGTACATTTTTAGCAAGACAGAACTAAATAAAAAGGCTTGGGACAGTTCTGGGCCAATTTGTATTTCTGTATGTCTTTGACCTTGGGTAACCTTGTTTAATCTCATGGTTTAATTTCTATAAACTTTCTGAGAGTTCCCTAATGTACTTTTCCATTTTGAACTCTGGACTTAAATGCTCCCAGATGCCTTCCTCAGAAAGTCTCACCAGCACCTCATGGGTAATATTTTCAAAATAAAAGTTAGCAGACAGGTACATTCAATATTTTTTTCTCAGTTCAGTAAATAGCAGTCTCAATGGTTCAATACATCCATGACAAACAGCTCGGGTTAAGTCATCTTGATCACTTCAGTTCCTCCTTTCTCTAATCCCCCTTTCCATCCCTATCTCTCTTCCGATTTATTTATTTTTTTATCCCTGGAAAGCTACCTCTCAATTTCCTATGTTCTGTCCTTGATCTTGCTTGCTGGGTCATTAATCCTGTTTGTCATATAAATGGAACCACGTGGCACCCCACTTTGTGTATGATTTCTTCCTCAGAGATTTTGGTCTCAAGATACATTCATTTTCTTACAGATGATTCAGATGCATGTTTCCTTATGGCTGAAGAGCATTCCAGTGTGTGTGTGTGTGAGTGTGTGTGTGTGTGTGTGTGCGTGTGTGTGTCACTCTCATATGCATCCGGTTGTTGATGGTTATGTAAGTTGCTCCTAACATCCATCATGAGTCATGCTGCTATAAACACATTTGATTATTTGATGCATATTTTCAGCTCGTTTATAAACTTCCTAAAGGGAAAACTCCCGTTTCTGTTATTGTCCATCCCTTTATCGTCATCTTGATGCTCAGGGTTCACGTACACACAATAGGATCAAAATTCCCATTTAACTGATGAGTTTGAGCTATGTTTGTCTGATGACATGCTTGCCTACTTCATAAGCAGTTTTTCCCCCAAAGGATCAGTTTCTAAAGATACCTTTTTCTCTGTACCGTAGTATAGTTCTGACTCTTTTCACATCGATTAAATATTTACTCAGAACATACAGAAAAAAATGACAAAATTAGATTCTGTGGGTCTTGCCTGGAGACTTCAGGCTGCGTGAAGGGGACAGCCTATTTCTGTCTTTCCCAGGAGGAGAATGTCTGTCAGAGAGATGCAGCTGGCGTCAATGAACATGACACTTGATGTCTTCCCTGAACCTTCTGAAATATTGCATTCTGCTGGTGGACCAGGTATTTTCCACTCCTGTTCCCTCCACAAACTATAGCAGCTTCTTGCGAGTACCCCTAGTGACAGCCATCTCTTTGGCAAAATTCTAATGAGATTGTAACAAAATCAGACTTTCTCCTTGAATTTAATACGTTTCCATTTGATCAACTGATTCACTTATTTTATAAAAGGAGATATTTGGCTTACATTTGGCAAGATAGAAGGCAATAGTTCTCAGAAACACACAAGGAATGCCGGGCCAAGGGATGGCTGGGAGCTGCACAGCTGTGCACGCGAAGATGAGATGGGTAAGTGAAGGCAGGTTTCTTATGAAAAACACAAATTGATTACTAAACTATTGCTGTAGAAGCAAAGAAGGAAATGCTATAACAGTACCCACCAGCCCAATCCATTTTTCTGTGATCCACAGTGGTTCACCACCATTTGGGAATGATAGAGATAAATCAACCCATGTGTTTTTAAAGTAAGTGAAATAGTAAGTCTTATTTCATTTCTGTTTCACTCTTTTTCTGTGTGTAGGTGACATTAATTTTTCTATTACAATACAAGAAAAAACGATGCATGTGTATTTATTCAACTGTGTCTCCTAACTTGTGTTTTGCATATGTAGCAGGGTAAGATCTATTGATCGGGAGAGTGTGAGTTTATTGACATACTTCTGCTTTGCAGATCGCCCCTGGTAAGTGGCCACATGGAATCTCAGTGGCCCGATGCCATTCTCCTCAAATTGCCTATTTGCAACAAATAATCATTGGAGATTGCGAGAGAGGAGCACTTCTGTCTCGTAGCTGTGCCCCTGGGAGGTCTGCCGTCTCGTGGTGATGACCGAACAAGAGCGATGTCGGATTGTGCGCTTTGCAATTACCGAGGCTCTAAAACTAATTTTAAGGCATTTATGTTCTCAAGGAGGTCATCACTACCGTCGTTTGAAAACATCTACCCTTGAATAAGTTTAAATTACTAAAATCTTATCAATCATTAAGGAAAAGCTTCAAAGGTGGTTAAATCGTGGTTGGCATGAGGTTTCGTTTGCTCAGATCCTCCTGATTTGTGTTGATTCCTGGTTCACTGTAGCATCACGTTGAATTGGAGCGTTGTATGTGTGTGTGTGTGTGTGTGTGTGTGTGTGTGTGTGTGCGTGCGTGCATGTGTGTGCATGCGTCTGCACATGCAAACACCAAATGTCGGATGTACATTTTACAGGACCAATCATGTAGCACATCAGCAGGCTCTGAAGAGCATTACTGACTGTCATGAACGGGAGAGCTGTGGCTATCACTCGGTGGGAATGCATGCGGTCTAGGGCCAAGGGAGGGAAATAGGTTTTTAGCTATTTCAGGAAGACAGGATGAAGAGGCGGAGTCCTGAATAAGCAGATCGTGGGCACAGGATGGGGGTCTCAAAGGTCTCCAGGACGAGCACTGGGAAAACCCTCCCAGGAGAAACGCAGAACAGCTCGGGAGCAGATGAAGCCTTGGAAACCAGAGTTTACTGAGGTTGGATTAAAACAGCAAGAGTCAAAGTGTCAGGGAGTGGAAGGTTCACAGGAGAGGGCACACTTCTTGTTTGTCCCCAGGTCCCTTTTTGGGATCCCTGAACAACCCGCATACATTATAATTCAGTTGTTTATAAGACAAGTAGTTGCCATTTTTAAAGATAAGATTTGTGCATGCATATGTATATATGTAGATACAGATATTTATAAGTATGCATTTATAAATGAGGATTCTTTTCTGTGGGAGAAGTCTAGCCTTCCCCCACATACCTGTGGGGTTTTAGCACCCTGTGCTGAAGGCTCTGCATCAGACCCACTGGGGACTGGCAGGAACAAGCTCATGGGCACAGCAGTAACCTACCCAAAGCCTGCTGAGTGGCTGTCACTTTTGCACACATGTCTTAGGCAAGGAGTGCTGAGGCCCAAGGTGGCCTTGTCGGGAATTTGTGCTTTGGGGCATCTGTTCCTGAGTGGGTTTTTCTACCCCTCCCACTCTGAGTGCAGCAAGTTTGCCTGAACTCCTCCATCTATGGTCAGTGGGGAAGAGCAGCTGTTTAGTCAGGTTATGTGACTAACAGGTTTTATTCACCCATTGACTTTACTTGTTATTTGTACTAGTTCTCAAAAAGGAGTTAGCAAAATACAAACAAATACACTTTTCTTTAAATGGTACAACATTCATATAGGAAATATAAAACCAAGAAAGTAAATAAATAAAACTCAAGTTAATGTGGTCAGCTACTGTCAACAGTCATATGTTGACACATGTGTACACATGTATCAATACCTACAGATTCTTATATATAAATATATATGAGCATATATAAAATGTGTCTCATACATATAACTTGCTCTTATATTTGTATGTGTATATGTGAGTATATATATATATATATATATATATATATATATTTATACCTCTTTTGCTTGGAAAAATGTATGTTTTATAACTCTATGAACAGGAAGTGCATGAATTTTATAACATTATTATTGACTCATCTCTGTATGCTTTCTTCATCAGTTTTTTATTCCACAAATTTTCATAATCTTACACTACTTCTGTATAACTTCTGTGCTCTATCTACTTTTTCACAATACTCAACATTCCTATTTTCTAAGAAGGTTGTATTTCTTCTCTCTCTCTCTCTCTCTCTCTCTCTCTCTCTCTCTCTCTCTCTCTTTCTCATTTTACTCCTTCCCTGTGTCTTTTTATCCTGAAGGTCGAATGCAGAAGGTGCCCTCCTGGACTGCACACCACAGAGAAGCTTCACGATCCTACAGCGAGACGACACAACAACCCACATTTGCTAACTTGAGGATGAATCCGGTGGTGACACAGGAATCTGTGCCCAGGGCAGCTGGGGAGGTACATGCAGCAGCTTCAAAACTGGCGTCAGCTGCCACAGGGTATGAGCTGAGTTGATCTAATGCCTTCATTTTTGACACTACTCAGCACATCCTAGCCTGCTCCAACTATATGTAAAATAATCTTGGAAATGGCAAGTTAATGTGCAACCATCGCCAAGTCCAAGCCAATATGACCTTCTAGGCAGAGCCTGAGGAAACCATAGATCTTGTTTTCTGCATTGAAACCACAGGCTGCCAGAATTCTACTAAGAAAGACTCCCACAATGCATTGCAGGCCAGTTCATTTTTTTCCCTTTCTGATGACTTCAGTATCAACTATGGTAGTTTTTTCTTACCAGTTATTCCTAAGCATATGCTCACTTATTTCTTTTTATGTTTGTAGAAGACAATATCTGTAAAATAAATATATATATAAAGTTGTAATTTTTTACACATACCTAATTTTTATCTTATTTGATTTTTTTCAAGGTGTAGAATATATCTTTATTTAGAAACAAAGGAGAGAAAGGAGTTAATTCCCCTTACTTGGGAAGGAATCCCTAGTGGGTCATCCCCATACAAAGGATTTTTAAAAGGGTGATTTGGTTTTTACGTCTCTGATTGTTATGGTGCTGTTAACTATCATCTTATTCACGTTAGGGTTTCTGTATACTTATTGAAACACATGGAACTTTTTCCATGTTCTGGTACTTTCGGTTATCCTGTGCATTTTCTGATGGATATTTTTCCTACTACATCTTCTGTCTTTATGAGTTCAAATCGCACTCATTTACCAACTGTCTACCGTTCAAGTTCAAATATGTATGTACTTATGTGAGAAGAATTTTTCCTACAGACCTCAACCTACTTCCTCTCACACTTTTTCCAATGACAGTCAATAGCTTTGCACTACTTCCTCCTATAGGAGGCATTTCGTTTTTCTGCAGAGAACCTGGAACTCAACAGATTTGGGTTAGACTCATTAATCTGGGGGTTATTCAGTGGCTAACTTTTCACCGAAGAGCATGAGCCCTTGGGACCAGAACATCTCTTTCTTCAGTTATTTCTTTGCTTCTCTCCTCTTTACAATCTGTTCTTTCCTCAAGTAATTCTCCTTGCACACTAGGAAGAGCCCCACTATATTCTCAGAGCCAGGTGTTTGTCTTTAAAGTTCTGAACATCTTCTTGCAGTGGTAACACCTTGACCTTGTTCATTTGGCTCTGCCAAAGCTTGCCTACATTTTTCTCCACCTTGACTCTGCATTTTAAGTTAGAGATGATACTTTTGACCTTATGCAAGATATTTGGTTTTCAGAATATAAGTTTGCATGGGATTTTTAAAAAGAATTATGATTTTTTTAAAGCAAGGCCTGGTGGCACAGGTCTATAATTCCAGCACATGGGAGACTGAGGCAGGAGGATTGCCACCTGTTCAAGGCCAGTCTGAGCTATAAAGTGGATTTAGGGCCAGCCTGGACTGCAGATAAGACCTTGTCTCAAAAAAAAAAAAATTGAGGTTGGAGCTCAGGGTGAAGGCCATGGATTGAATCCCTAGTACCATAGAAAATTATGATTTATTTTGCTTATTTTGGGAAGGATATAGTCTATGCTCATGAATTGTGCTGCTGGCTTAGTGTGCTTATCTACATTGTTGGCAAGGTCCACTCCCGCTCTGATTGTTGTGATGTCTCCCAACCGCTTTCCTGTTCCTATCTATGGTGGGTGGGGTTCTATGGACACATTTGTGGTTTTACCACTGAAGGCATAAAACATGCTCAGGAATTTTGGAAAACACCACATCTATCCTCTGGTGAATTTTCCGAGGCATGCTAGATACAAATGACACCACCTAGACAAAGGAATATTTACTACTTGGAACTGTTGCTTTTTAAAATGTGAAATTAATGAGGCTATTGCACTTTAATTCAAAATAACGTAGCTGCCTATAAGGGATATGGCCAAAACTATGGGTCTATTTCCAGGTTTTTTATGAGATTTATAAATCAGATTTATGAGAATGTTATTACATCCAGCGTATCTTTAATCTTAATACATTTTTCTTCTTGAATAGCCTGTTAAGACCCATGAAAATAATAAAAGTTATTGAAAGAACAACATTTGAAGGAATTATTAATATTAAATGAAAAACATTTTTCCAAGTGTATCATCAAGACATGTAATCTGGAAAAAGTATTAGATTTTATATATTCCCCCACCCCAGGATCTGTGGGCCCTCTGTTGATGCAATCTCTGGGTGAGGTTTTGTATTCATAGAGATTTCAATGAAAGATGGCCTCAGGCTTTCACGGTTTATCTGATACCACAGAACTTGATGAAATGTTTTCCATCGTTCACTTGATTAATGCATTTTGCTCATGAAGTTACATTTGATTTTGTTCTTTTGGAACGATTCTCTGTTTCACGATCTACAATGGCCTGTTAGTCCCATCTCATCCATGGAGTGTAGGACACTCGATGGCAACTGTGGAAATTAGAGGTGGAGTGATTTAGGTGAGTTAACACCATCTGGCTGTACATCTTATGTTTCATAAACTATCATAGATGGATTTCCTGCATTCCAGTGAATATATGAATTATGAGGTTGAGATTTCCATTAAATATAATTACCTAAGTTGGCACATCAATTTATTAATTTTTGAATCGAAAACTCGAGAGATCAGCTTGTAGCCATCTTTCTAACAACCTGGCTAATCTAGTCTTCCTTATAGATAAAGTATACAAAGACACAGATATCCATGAACTTCTTCAGTGGATATAAATTTTTCTCAAGAAAAGCTTACTTTGGCATAATTAAAAGGTTTATAAAATGACAAGCTAAAAATCTGACATGATATTCTCAATATAGCTATTGAAGAGGAAGGGACGCTGGTGTGTGGTTGGCAAGAACACCGAAACATGAACCTTACATGTACTGTCTTTATGACCAGTGTTTAATTTTCCAGTTTGACAGCATCCGCGTTTCTAACTGGCATTTTACGCCTCTCCATTTGTCAGTTAAATTGTGTACCAGTCTTACTGTGGCCTTTAAATAACCCCGTTTTCATAAGCTACATGTACCTATTTATGATCCAATTAGGTGTGAATTCTGTTGTGCAATTAGCAGAAGAAATTTTATCTCCTTTATTCCCACATTGTTTGGGAGTCTGTGTGTACTTGAGCTTGTGGGCAGTAGGGGCAGGGAGTGGAACGCCAAGTCTTCAATGAAACTGAGGATCATTTGGAAACTCTTTCATCAAAGATTAGTTGATTCTGTGGGAGATTTTATATACTTAACACATATTTGTTGCACTTCAGATTTTGTAAGACATAAATATTGAGTAGGAAGGAATAAATCAATGTGTTTTAGCTGCCTTTCTTTAGACATTTCATCATATTGAATTTCAACCTTCATAAAAAGCCTTATCCTCAGAAATTTCTAGTAAAGTTTGAGGCAAACAAGACCAAACCATAATAGTCCAATCTATGTGAGTCCTCGTTCTCTGACTGAGAACAAGTCTTCGAACTTAGCACTGGGTTTCCTTGAGTACATGCGCTCCGGGTGGGAAGAGGGAGAAAGTGATCCTCACTCTGCCACAGACTCTGTTCTCTTTGTGCAGGGCAGGGACGCAATTTGTGTAGCTCTGTTTCTGTCTTAGCCAAACTTGAAAAGAAAAGCCTTTGGTATGAGTCAGATGTTTCCCATGGCCTCCAATTTCCCAAGTCTATACAGTCTCATTTAAATAAGCCTATTTTCCTTTGATGAAAAACCAGGCAACATTCCTGCAATTCTCTTACGTATTGTTAAACCAGAGCCCTACAATCCTGAAATGCCTTACATGATAATTTCTTGTATTTCTGCCAATCAGCCTAGGTCCTCTTTAGTCACAGTAGCATGAATATCACTTCTCAGTTACACTGATATGTCCTTCCACTTTACAGGTCATCTTTGCTATAAACAAACACTGTATGAGATTATAAATAATCTGTACCTGGAATTGTATCCAAGGTGAATGCAAAGTGAGGTCTAGAAAAAATTATTTTTTACCAGAATTTAGAATTAATTGCCAAGCTCCAAGTACATGAACAGTGATGGTCTCTTTTCTGCTTGTTGGGGATGGGAGGATGAAGCCAAGAACAAACACTGAAGTGATCTCACCTCACGTCTCATGGCAGGGTCTTACCACAGTTGTGCACAGCATCTTCCTTCTACTTTGCAGGCCCCTGAGTCCTTCCCCTTAGACACCCAACACAGGTGCCTCACTCTTCCTTCCTTCCACCTCTGTCTGTGCATGCGTGTGTCTCCCTTCTATTCTGCCCCGTGCCTTTCTGTTGGCAGGTGTTCTTCTGTTAGAAGGCCAAGAAGCACAGCTTGCATTTGAAGTTCTCGTCAACTGCTCTATTTGAAAATGAATTCTCATTTTTACTTTTCCTTGAGGAGCATGTTTTTAAAGACTATCCATTAGCTGTCAGTTTTTAGTTCTTTCCACTGAATTCTAGTATATTTCCTGCATGTCACACATTTTACCTTTTCTTTTGCTTCAACAACCTACAAAATTTTCCAAAATTTTTACCCCTACAAATGGCACCATGGGTAACACTCTTTTGTGTATCTGTGCATCTGTGACCATTTTTTGGAAGTCTGGGTGTGTGTTTATTGATGTCAAGACACTAAGCCCATGAAATGGAAAGATGTGCTGTGTTGAGTACACATGTGTTGTGTTGAGTACAGCATGTCTAAAGGGTTTCAACCGTAACAAAATAACTGAAACAAAATGATATAGTGGAAATAAGAATCTATCCTTTAAACGTATGCACCTGAGCTATTGGAGTATAATTCTGTGATTTTTAAGTTCAAAGATAAATTCTTGCTGCAGAGAAATTCACTATCTATTAGCAAACATCATTGCAACATCATGAAGCATAATGATGAGCCCAGAGTTGAAGTCCACCCAATATACATCACTCGTATTTGTATGTGTGAGAAATACAGGCGAGGTCTTAAGGTATCTCAATAAAAAGAGCCTCCAAATACTATTATATGTATGTGAATCCTGACTTGTTGACCACCAGTGGGCAATTTCAAGACAAAGTAACAAGCTGTGAAAAGTGTGGAGTTTTAGAATTTTTAGCCAACGGGTGGGAACTATTTTACACGTTTGGAAGAAAATTTTTATGACATGATGAAGGCAAGGTGAGGCTGAGAGTGCAGCTGAGGGAGATCCTTCCAGCTCCTGTCAGCCAATAGCAAACCTCTTGTACACATTGGTCCTCGGTGGGCCAATTGCAGGTGAGTGATGGGATGAGAGTGAATTGTATAAAGACAATTCTCTGGGGTCAGGAAAGTTAGATATGCCTGTCTGTCACGTGGAGATACTTGGCATTAATCTTGTAACCAAATTTGCTTTCCCTGGAAAAAGATGCACTTGTTCAATCTCATCCATCTTGGTACAGAATGTCTACAGGTATTGGGCATTTACAGACCTCAAAGAAATAGTGATGAACCAAAAGGAAAAAAGGTCTCAACCACTAAGTGTGACGTGTAGTTGGTGCCCTGGAAAATTATGAATGGGTGAACATTTTGTCTGTGAGAATAAAGGAAACTGACATGGCATCTGAGAGACAAAGTATCAGTGCATGAACTTCTTCAACAACAAACACAGAGCGTCCCAGTGGTAGATCTTTGTCATTCAAGCCCTATGAGAGATGGAGGCAGGAGAATGGCAAATGTGAGCCCCACGTGGGGCAGTTTAGCAACTAAGTAAGACCCCGTCTCAAAGTAAAATAAACAGTGGTATGGGGATGCTGCTCAGTGTGAAGACCTTGGGCTCAATCACTGGTACTACCCACCTGCCCCTCCCCCCAAAAAATAAAAGAAAGAAAGAAAAAGAAATGAAAAGTAAGAAAAAAAGCAGCTTGGGTAATGAACAGGTCATGGATCATTACTGTTGAGAACTTTGATTTAAAAGTAAAAGGAAGCTCACTCTTTAATGAAGAAAGGTCACTAGGTATAATGTTTCCTAATTGCTTCTTTCTTGAGTAAAACATACAAGGAATTTCATGCAATGTAGTAAATGATATATTGATAATGTATGCCTTTTATAGCTCTACTTTGGTAAAGCCCCATAAATTAACTGCTTAAGTTAGTAGATGAGAAAAGATAATCTCTATTTGATAAAACTTTCCATACATAATGGCATCAGCATATTTAAATAGTGGATGTTTTCACTTAAAAGGCAGTGGAGGATTTCTTAGCAAGTAAAATATCCACCAAATACACACAGAGCTTCAGAGAGGGAGGGAGGGAGGGAGAGAGAGAGAGAGAGAGAACACAGCAGTGATGCCTTAAGAGCAAATGCCACACCAGGAGCACATCCTCTCCTGATGGGGCAGAAACGTGGAGCAGGAGTATTGAAGGAAGGATGGGCTGAGGCTCCTCAGTAGGAGAGGAAGAACTCTCCCATTGCAGTTGTTTCTCTTAACTAGGCCACATACTTCAAGAGAACTCACACTTCTTCAAGATATTTTAGGCAAAGCTTAAGTAGGTCTTTGACTTTCACATACTGTTGACTGGACTCCCTTGACCTACGTAGCCCACGTCTGGGCTTGCCTGGGGGGCACAGTGTGCCCAGGATAGCTTAAAGAACAGGGTCAGCTAGAGGCTCCTCCCTTTCCACAGGGCCCCTGTCTCAGAGTAGCGGACCTTCCTCGTGGCATCGTAGGCTTCCAAAAGACTAGGACAAATGCCACTCGTCTACTTAAATGCAGATTGCAAAGTAGCACAATGCCAGCTACATGATCTTAGATCACAACTTTCAATGAAAAGAATTGCTGAATAAATTGTAGGTACCTTGCATTTACTCTAGACCTGTAAGCGAGAAGCAAAGCAAACTTTCCTCAGTCTGGTCTCCTGTAGTTTACACTTGAGAGCAGCTTGCAATGTCTGGAAGGAATATGGAGCAGAGGGAATGACAGCACAGTTGTCCGAGTAGCCGAGTCAGGATCGGGATTATCCCAGATCTTCCTCAGAGCAGAGAGTACATGTCCCAGGAGCCACATACTCTCATATCCCCTGTGGTTGAGATGCCTGCTGGGACAGGGGGATGAAAGACCTCACGGGAGATGGGAACTACAGATATGAACTCACATTTAAGATCTCCATCTTTATGATGAAAGATATATAACCATTCGATCACAGGAGATTATCCCTCAAAAACAAGCTTAAGATAGCAGTGGTTAATTGACAACATCTTCATAACTGAAGAAAGTACATTAGGAGACAAGGGGCCAAGTTGTGAGTGTCATGGAGACACCTGTTTGTCAGCCGGGTAGATTGAACTGCAATACACAGATCTACAGAGATCATAGAAGAGGGGTCTTGTTAGGTCAAGCAAAGTCCCAGGCAGAACCAAAAATATGACCAGCAGCAACAGAATTTGGAGGTAAAGGCGTTGTCTTCTAGGTAGGCATAAGGTCCCCTAATTTTCTGCCTGGGTGGCAAGAGGTGGCCTAAGTCCTATGACCACATTCTGGACAGGAATGGTGAGCCTACAGCCCTGATTGTGGGGTGGGCAGAACTTTTGTATAGTGTGGGTGGATTAGTCAGCACGAAGGTCAGGGATTGGGCTGGCTATCTGGAGTGTGGGCTGGGAATTGGGCAGAAGGGGACAGGGTCCAGCTGCATGGCATGGCAGGCTGGGAGAGCAGCAAGGGAGCTATGCAGATTAAAGCAGACAGGTCCTCGCTGGGGGTCAGGGCTGCTGCTACCAGTTGGCCAACTGCCAGGCCAGCAAAGCTATTATGTTGGGCTAGAGAAGTCAGTTTACTAAGGCTCGTAGGTTGCTAAGACTGGGAAAGTTACCATTGCCAGGAAGGGATGAGGGAGTTGCTATCTCTAGGCCACAGTCCTACACAGAACACCAAGCTCTGGGAGTGGGGACAGCTGAGAAGTTCAGCACAGAGGTTACAGCACAGGAGTCCCATGGTGCTCATATGCATGATTATCTGAAAGTAAAAAGCTTCCAGTAGGTTTAGCTATTAGATATGGAGTGAGCTTCACCTTTATGAAAGGTACATGCAATTTATTACATTAACAACTGAAATTTGAAGAAAAAGATTCATGGCTATATATATAGTTACTTAAAATGTATTTGAAAAATTCAATAAACACTGATTTAGAAAACCTGGCACCAGGAGAAAGTAAAATTATTTGGTATTTTAAGAGCGTTGACTGGAAAATAAAGAGAATTTTTGAGTTGACTATGAAATGTGGGATGCAGTTCTGTTTTATTGTAGATTTTAAAAAAAGAATTCACACGGTGGAAACCTCTAATGTGTGCTGGAGATCCTTGGTGATGTGGTTGGGGAAGATGAAACGGTGAGATATTCCTTCTGCCACGGGCAGAGGAAGTCAATGAGAAATTATCTCCTGTTGGAGGACGAGTTCGCTCCAGTTTGCCTCCTGTTGGTCACCGCAACATCAGCAGAATCGGTTTGTGTCGCTTTCGAGACCGAGGGTATTAAGACCCACTGTGTTACTGGTCGCAGTCTTGCCTTGCATGTCACGTGTGGGTGTGTGTATGAGGTTGCACTACACCAGGGAGGAAGAGGCCTGAACTAATAAGGGAGTCCTGTGGGGGACACAGTCCCGGGGATCATGAACATGTGTGGAGAAAGCTTGATGTGTGACAAACTAATGTGGTTAACTGCAGAAGTAGAAGAAAAGATAAGAAAGTCAAAAGAACTGAACCTGAGGGGGAGGTACAGCTTGTGGACCATAGAGCCCACTCTTAGGTTCCGCACGGTGACCTACTGGTCTCTGTAATTCCCTGCTTCCAAGTTTTGACAATCAGTTAGACGGTAAACTTTCTGAATTTGTTGACTGTGATTTTTGTTTCTGTTTTTGGTTTCCAGTAGAAATCCTCAGCGCCATGACTTACGCCTGACAGATACCTACCATGTTTTTTTTTTTTTTTAACATGCAAACACCATTAACAGCTACACGAAGAAATAACCTCAATGTACCAGAGGTTGAAGGTAGGCAGGCTCTGTCAAGGTGTCCATGTTGGAAGTTGGCTTTTTATTATTTTATTAATTATTATTATTATTATTATTTTGCTTTCCTCAAAACCTTTTCCTACATTCAGCCAGTTTTCACTTCAGAATCCGGTAGGTCTGTCAGTGAAGCTTATTCCTATCACAAAAACTGTCACTTTTCTGTTTCATTTTCTTAGCTACAGCTGTTTAGTTTCAAGGGCATATGTGGATTCACCTGTCTGTCCAAACAAGTTCATTTTAAAAAAATATCTTGTCCAAACGTTTGCTTCTGTCAGTTTTAAACTGTAAAAACAAAATACTACATGAACAACTGTATCTTCAAGGAGAGACCTTTGGGTAAGAATGTGGGTACATCTGCGGTGGATTGGCATGTTTCGGGTTAGGCTTAAAGATGATACTGTACCGGCATATGAGGTGATACAATACTGTTGTAAATTTTGTAACCATAGCTGCATATGCATATACCTAGATATGGGCATATATATTAATATTTAGAGTTATTGTAAGGTAACAGTCTCTAATACTATGATATCTAATACTGTAATGGTATTCTTTTTTAAAGTAGCTATGACTAAAGAAAAAATTGGGTGATGTACAAAGCCAGCTGTCCTTAATATTTAAAACCTGGCATATTATTTACTTGCTGTGTGAACTTCTATGAAAATCTCGTGTATTCCCTCCCCCCCACATCTTTGTCTGCCAAGGCGAACAAACCTTTTACCCACTTCTGTGCTTTGCCTGTATGAGGTGGGTTGCTGGGGAGAGAGTGAACACACTGTCCAACATATGGACCTCAGTCACATGTTAGTTTTGATTCTGAATATGACTTTGCTCTTGCTCCTCCAGTGTTCCAATAATATAAAAAGGGCTGAGAAGAATGAATCCTGGAGAGAACGCACTTCTCAGAAATCAGTATAAAAAGTAACCGAGAGGCAATGTGGCTACTCTTACCTGTCTGTCTACCAGTCTGTCCTCTGTCTTTTCTCCTCAAGTATTAGGAACAGGAAAAGAAGATACTTCCAAATCAGGTGGCTAATGTCGGGGGTTTATTTTTGGTGGTGGTGGTGGGGGGGCATGAATGCAGTCTCCTGTTACCACAAATTGTGTAGTGTGGTTTCCCGCGTGTGGGGAAATTGCCAGTGGAGCCTGTGAACCTTACCCTGGGAGAACCTCTTTCTTGCTCATGGGCTCTCCCCTGCCAGGTAAGTATGCATTTCAGTTTTTACCAAACTGCTTTGAATACAAGTCAGGGGCTCATCAGCCCCAGGGGAGGATAAGAAAACGTCAAAGAAAACCTTCTTTCCTGACCTAGGGCAGCATCTGTGATCATGCGTGGTACACGTCTGTGAACTCACCTTGTGCTTTGTCAAAGAAAAATTAATAGCATTGAAATTTCAAAAGTACAAATGGTTTCATAACTCCACAGTTCTCTGATCACCTTTTTGTCTTCTAATGTAACAGTTGAAAGCTAAATGTAACAATGGTGACTGTCAGCTGATATAATGACACTTTTAAAATCAGGAACCGTCTTCTAACTTACTTTACTGCTAATTAGGGAGCCAGCATGAGGCTTGGTTTATATTACTTATTCATAAGAATGGTCACACCCCCATATACAGATATTTTACTTTGCACGTGTACTTATGTCATATAAGGTTATTATAATGAAAAAGTGGGGCAAGTATTTTTAGTAGATTTTTACAATCCCCAGTACAATCAGATCAGGGAGGCTGTTTGACAAGGACATATTATCCATGCAGATTACCCCGCTGTTTTAGAGAACTTTGGTACTCTGATAAGATCAGTAAGTATGAAAGGGAAAAAGAAGGGGAGAGATGAAGAGAGAGAGAGAGAGAGAGAGAGAGAGAGAGAGAGGGAGAGAGGTAAAGGGGGAAGGGAATACACTAACATGTGTGGACAATATAAATGTAGCTATACAATTTAAAACTATCTAGAGATGTCAGTCTTTAATGCATTATATATCAAGTGATCATCTGATTCTTGGTACTGACTAAAATATACTTAGACCCATAGTTCCATGCCAGGTGAAATATCGGTGAACAGTAGTTACAGTGTTCAGTTGTGCTGTCCTGGCTGAGTCAGTGCCCTGAACGGATTCAAAATATTTTCTATTCCCAGCCATTTTGACATTGCGAAAAAGTCAGCATTCACGCATTGTCAGATCCTGTGAGTAGGGAGAAGGGGCACCCTCCACCATGGTTTTATGAATGTGCTTTTCTACTGGCTGATCCTTGGCAGAAGTGTTCACTGTAGTATGTTTAAAATAAGGGGATCAGTATTGATTTTTTAAAATTTAAACATTCATTGTATATTTCTTTCACTTCTTGTGCTGTTGTTAGAGTCCTTGGCCATGATGATAAAATCTAATTCCTTGCTGAAATCTCCAAACATTACTTATTGGACTTAATGTGCTTCTAAGCTTGAATTAATTGTTTATCTTTTCAAAACATTATTATTCCAAAAATACATTATGAATAAATTGTTAAGATTCATTCAATTCAATTGATATTTTAGCAGTTAAAGTCTACTTTCTTTCTGCACACACAGAAGTGCACATGTGTACCCACATACACAAAATACCCAATCTGTATGTATATAAGCAGGATTGCCTTGTTCATTGTTTCGAGAATTTACGTTTCAAAATGATACGTGCAATCCTTCCTCTCTTCACTTCAATGTCTTCTTGCCATAGTTTTCCAGCTCTGAAATACCTGCGTCTTCTTGCCTCAGAATTTTCTAGACCTATCATAACTCTATTGCTGCTTTAAAGAGATTCTTGTCTCCCCCTTAAAATTATCAATGCATGTAATTTTCAGTCGTTGCACCCACGGGGTCCTTTTTCATCCCACTTACTAATTCCCATGGTTGTCTTCTGTTTCTGTGGGTGCTGTTATTTTTTTCCTTAGGCAGATCACTCATTACCCCAACATATTGGCAGTTCAGCCTCCTTCCCGACAGACAGCACAGCCTCTGTTTCTCCTGGGAAGGGCAGCCCTTTACTGAAGTCTCTCACCCATTCGTTTGTTTCTCTTATTTATGCTTCAATCTCTCCAGCCCCCTGTCAACCTAGCTACTATCTGCCTAGGACCTGTCAATCATGTTTGCCTATCCACTGTCTTGAAAGCCTATGAGAAGCTAAGAAATCTCTTTCTCATTACCACTGTGTTGATATTACTTATTATAACATTTTAAACATGATAATTAGGTGATTTCATCTACACTAATAGAAATAATTGCAAAATACTTTTAAATCAATTAATTTGGTAAATTATATTTCTGATGTCAAATAATTTTGAAATTCCTAGGATAAACCTCATTAAGTACTGTCATTATCCTTCATTTGCTGTTATATTTAGCTGGCTAATAATTTACTTATGTGCTCTGCGTCTGTTTCAGAATTGTAACAATAATTGCTAGTTTATCACTACCTGGTTTTACAATGCAACAGATTGAATAAATGAAATTGGCAGCTGTGGTTCTTATCTGCTTTCTGTTTTGGATAATATAGGAAGTTTTTAAAGTATTAAATTATCAGGGGCTGGGGACTTGGTGAGCAAAGAGAGGTTGGAGATAATATTTCAATTTCTGTAATTAGCTTACTCATCTCTATAGATATCTTCGTTGCGGTGTTGACATCATATACATTCCTAAAACCTGATCATTTTTATCTAAGTTTTCAAATTTATTGCTGCTCTGTTATTGCTAATATTTTCTTGTTACCATCAAAGCACCTCTATTTCTAGAACTACTGTTTCTTTCCACTCATCAGTTCACTTACATGCGCCTCTCTCTCTTCTTTCCCTTCTTTTTCCTTCCCTCTCTTCCTTAATTTCTTTCTTCTCTTTCCTGTTTTTTTCCTCTCCTTAAGATACCAATTATTTATCTTCATTCATCATTATATAATTATACATGTATAATACAGCCTAAGTTAAACTGCCCAGAGAACTCTGAGTAGAAACATTTCCCATTATCCACATTGAATGCTGATACACGCTGTTCTAATGGAGTTTTCTCACAAGCAAAGCAGAAACAAACACAGGACACTCAGGGTCAGTCTGGCATGGACAGGGGCCTGCGACTGGGTCAGGAGTCTACTTTCCCCTGTCCACACAGTGCTCACTGTGCCACCTCAGTGGGCTTCCTGGGGAGTCCACGTTAGGTATCAGGCCTCATCTCGGTACAGGAGAGTGCGCAGTCTTGTGCAGTGCAAAGGTTTGGGAGCTATCCTCTGGAGAGCGAGAAATTGTGCCACAGCCAGGAGGGGCAGCCACAGGCACAGGCAGCAGAGAGGGGTTCAGGGACGCACGCCATGTTGTATGTCTCTGTTACAGCACTCACCAAGGGGGACCAACGTTCCTGGTACTCAGGTTGAGAATCTTTTCTATTTAGTATTATCTCGTAAATCCTTCCCACTATGTTCAAACATCCAGTACAAATTTCTTTGAACTATAATCATGGTATATTGTAAAAATTATCAATAGGTTATCAAGACATATATACACACATAACACAGGATTTTATTTATTTTCCCCCATTCTTGTTACTATGAATATGCAATACACAATGGTTACAATGAGCTTGGGAATTTTGTGCACATACATATCCCATCAGCTTCACGGTTCCTTCTCCTCCCCTCTCGCACCCCCCAAGCACTCCTTAATCCCCCATGAGTCTTAATTTCTTGCTCATCTGATTCTGTTATTTATTTATACTCTGAATTTCTCATATGAGAGAAACCATGTGATTTCTAACCTTCTGAGTGAGATCCACTTCACTAAGCATGATGGTCTCAAGTTGTACCCACGTACCTACAAATGATTCAGATCTATCTGTCTTTACGGCAGAGTGGTACTTCATTGGGTACATATACCATGTACGTGTTTGTATCCATTGGTCTGTTGATGGACATTTCAGCACTTCCACAGGTTATTTATTAGTAGTTGTAACACAGAATTTTAATATTATACATTCTAATATAACACCATGGTTTTATGTGTGTGTTTGTGCATGCATGTGTGTGTATAGAGTGTGTTGATAATGAACCACACATATACTAAGCACAAACTCTACAACTGAACTATATCCCTAGTCAACTCTCACCTATTTTCAATGAGCCTTGACAAATTTACATGACCACTTAAATATCTGTTGCTTGTTTCTTGGAGAAAACACCAAAAGATTTCCCTTGAATATATGTCCTTCATTTAAAAATAAATTCCCAAGAGCAGAAATCTGAAGTGAGTAATTCAAAAATAAATAAGGCACTAGTGTGTATTTTCCGATTTCCTTCTAGGTTATACACATCAATTCGCATTTCCCAAGGTCATGCAATTTATACACATATCAACCTTATTAGTAATAATGTAATGGGGAGTTGCAAGGGAATATGAAGGGCTTCCAGATTAATTTAAGCAGTATGTCACTGTCTAGAACTCAACTTATGCTTCGGCTCCTTATCGCTTAACTCTGTACCTCTTTGGGGAATGATTTATTTATTTCTCTAGTTTGCCAATCTTTAAAGTACTGACCATCTTCATCAAAAAACAAGACACAGCTTGAGGCTTAAGAACACCCCTCATGATGCAGATGTTTTATTCACTGCAGCCCTTGGAGTTCAAGTATTTGTTGTCCCTGTCAAGCTGGTGGTTACTGCATTATGAGTTTAAAGCTATTGTTTTTGTTTGCGTTTGTGGTCAGTGCATTTTGAGTAGTAGCATGGGAGGTTCCTGCCCTACACCCTCAGTTTATAAGCCTTTGGCTCGAAGGTACTGGCCCCCCTGAACCTCGTAATTCCTTGAGTGTGTGAGTGTGTGTGTGTGTGTGTGTGTGTGTGTGTGTGTGTGTGTGTGTGTGTGCTACTGGAGATTGAACACAGGGCCTTCACTCTGAGTGACATCCCTGGTCCTATTTTTATTGTTTATGTGAGATGGGGTCTCGCTAAGTGGCCAAACTATTCAGGCTCAGCTAGAACTTGTGATTCTGCTACCTCAGGTCCCCAAAGTGCTGGGATTATAGCCTGGGCCACTGGGCGTAGCTTAAATTCCTTTTAAACCATCTTCTGAGGATGCAGGACTCATAATTTCCTGAAAACTGGTTCCATCCTACTTCTAGAGCCAGAAGGCCTTGGCTGACCCCACAGGGAAAATTCTAAAATTCTTGAGCACATCTTTTTGAGGCTGGAGGGTTGGCCAGTATGGGGTGCAGGGGAGTTTCACATCTGCACAAGGCTGGTGATGGGGTGAAAGAGCACAGCACGAAATAGCAGGTGTGTGGAGGGTGTGCCTGGCACCTGATCTGATGGTCCCCCAAGCGCAGGGTCAGCAGACAAAAAGGCCAATCATATTGTCAATGTGTTTCATATTTATGTAGTTTCTCTGTAGCTCATGAACCTTGTAAGCAAATTTAATAGTGTACATCTGGTGCTGAAAATATACACGATTACATTGTTTTCTTTCTTTTATAAAAAAGTGAGACTTGAAGTCATACATACAGATGACATAAAATTCAACCTTTAATAAAAATATTGGAGTGGACCAAAATTTGCTAGAAAATGAGAAAGAGAAATAAAGCAAAGGTGTCAATATTAATATCCGATAGAGAAAGATTCAAGGCACAAGAGAATGAAGTGGACACAGAGATTATTTCATGTTGATAAGACAGAATCTAAAATAAAACCTTGATCAGCTTCCAAAGAATATTAAAATATATATCTTTTTGTTGATAGTGATTCAAATGTCAACGATGTTGGATGTTGACATTCCTACATTCCCAGGAGATGACAAAAACGAAGTATCAGCTAATTATTAATTGCTGCCAGGTACTTAAATAAAATGTACTCTAAATTGAGATACATTTTATTTGAATTCAACAGACTACTTATTTCTGTAAAGAGATAAACTTTCAACATCCCAAATACAGAAAATAAAATAATTCGGTGTACTTGTCTTGTTGCTTTTTTGTTGCTGGGCCGAATATCCAGCATCCACAAGTTAAGGGAGAAAAAGTTTATTAGAGGTTATTGTTTTAGAGGGTCTCAGTCCATTCATGGGTGGCCAGCAATGGCCGAAGTACATAGCAGAGGCATAGCCTGAAGAAGCTGTTCATGGCATGGTAGACAGGAAGCCAAGTGAACGATGAAGGGCAGAGTTAGCACAGGTCCATCCAAGTCCCGTCCCAGTGATTCCTCACTTCCGGATCAAGCCTAAGTGTTCCACTCCTTCTGGGTCACGCCCCAGCGATCTGCCCCTACTGATCAGGCTCCCCCTCTTAAGAACACATAATTCCTCAGGTACTGTACAACACCCAAATACGTAAGGCTTTTGGGAAACATTCCACATCCAAACTATGACAATACCTAGCCAAAATGGATAAAAATGGGTGCTCTTCTTTTATACAGACAATAGAAACCTACATGAGGATTTATGAGATAATAACAAGTTTTTAAAAACACTGAAACAACTTCTTGGTGAAGACTGAGAAGACACAGTTGGAGCTAACAAGCTATGAGGTTAAAGAAACAAAGACAATAGTCAGAAGAGTAGAAACAAACCAGTCAAACCTATTAAATTTGAGGAAAGCCAAAGGACAGAGCAATTTAATTTGCTGAATTATTTATTTGTTATTTTTTGGGAGATTGGGGATTGGCCATAGAACCTTTGCAGTGTATTTCATCCCCAGTCCCTGTCTTTGGTTTTTGATTTTTAGACAGGAACTCATTAAGTTGCCCAGCCTGGGCCTGAGTTTGCAATCCTCCCGCCTCTGCCTCCCAGAGTGCTGGAATGGCAGATTCATGCCACTGGGCCTGGCTGAGACTGTATTTTATTAATTCAAGCTTTTTTTTACAATGCACCTTTTGGGTCTGATAAGAATATGTATGTAGTGTTCCCAGGGTAGAACGGCGTGAGCTGTGAAGACTCTACACAGATTCCATTACAGCATTGAAGAAGGTTGTCTGGGAACTGATGAAATGCTCCTAAGACAGCTGCCAAGGACGCTAGCATTGCTGTCTCTTTCCTACTCTATTGTGTTTCAAGTCTTCTGTCTTAAAATAAGGATAAATAGAACCATTTGCTTAAACCAAAGTGTGATAATATTGATTTTTTCCTAGGATCCAAAGAGCTGAGCCAGTGTGTGCCATCTACACGAAATGTGTTTGCGGTAGATACTGTTGCGTTCCTCCACAGAGATGATTGCCCTGCCTACCGACAATGTTTCCCTCCCGAGCTGTCCCCTCCTTCTTTCATTTCCTTATTTCTCCCTGATATGAGGCAATATCAATTCTGAAACTAGACAAAACCAAACTTTCAATTTTTCTCCCCCTCCCCTGTATCTAATAGAACTTAACTGTCCTTTGAATTTCATAAATTCAACTAATGCCAACTTGTGGTAGTGCCTGTGTCCAGCTCTGTACCGTTTAAACTTTTGAAACTGAAATGAATAGAAGAGTAAAAGTTTTGCCGAAAGTAAACTTTCAAAGAAAACCTTCTCTAAGGATGCTCAATTTCAATACTTTATGGAATTTCAATGTTTAATGGTTTTTTTCTCTGAAAATTTTTTGGTTGTTTGATAAATCCTTCACGAGACTTTCTTAGATAAGAATAAAATACAAGCAAAAAATGACCTATCACCCTTTATGGTCTATGCCAATACAACAAACCCTCTAATATTGCAGTCTCATCTTCAGAACTTAGGAGCAGACTTCAGACTCAGCGGGCTTACTCAGGTAAATCTCCTTCTGCCCAGAATCTCCCATTGGCTTCTATTCTTAACAGTAACTAAGGCTAACGGAGAGAACACGGGAAAATTGTTTATTCCTTAATTTACAATTTTGTGTCTGAATGCTAACTTTGAACCAACAGTTATTTGGTTATTTACATTCAAGATGTGCACAAATTTTTCTAGCAGCAATGATTTTATTTACCATATTAGTTCCCTTTGAAGAATAAACAGCAACGTAGCTAAGCTTTGTATCTTCAAATCATACTTGCATAGCAATATATTATCGGAAAAGACTAGTTGGGAATTTAAAAGAAAGACAGACAAAAAGAAAAAGGATGTTATGTTAAGGGTAGGAAGCCAGGAGCAGAAAGACAAGTACTGCGTGACCCCTCTCATTATGGGGAATCTTTTTTTTAAAGGCAATTTTGTAGAAGTAGAGGAAAGGATGATTGTCACCAAGGACTGGGACAGTTGGAAGCGAAGGAGTGGTAAAACATTGATCAGAAGGTGCGGCATTTTAGTTAAGTAGGAGGACTATATTCAAGAGAGCTATGGTGCAATATGGTGACGGTTTTGACTTAGATGTAAATTATATCCAGAAATCCTCATGAATTCAGAGGCAAGGCTTTTAAACAGTGGTTGAGTCACAGGAGCTCTATGCTCATCAGTGATTGGCTGAGCTGCTAGGACCCGAGGCCTCGTGGGAGATGGATCACTGGAGGCATGACCTGGGAGGTTTAATAATAACATAATTTCTTGGCAAAGTTGATATTTATAAAACATAAAATGTATGGGAATGTTTTCTGTTTCTTTTTTTTCTTCTTTTTCTTCCTTAAAACTGGAAGTTCTTAAAATCAGACCACATTGTTAATGACTCGAATAATTTCTAGTACTCTCATGAATCACAAAAAAAGTTCAGTCATTTATTTAGGTTGTGTCTCGTCCAAGTGTAGGAAAATAACTGTAGGTGTTAGGATGTTTGCACGCCACTCTTTCCTATTACGTTCTTCATAACACAGTTGTTGAAGACAAGAATCTTGAAATGTAAAACATATAAATGGCAAAAATGGCATCTCAAAACTTTGCTGCAATTACCAAAAATGAGAAACAGAAATGACCTTACAATTTTTCTCTCGTTACTCTTGTGTTCAAGTCCTTTCCATGTGACTGATTATTTCTGAAATTCATTCATGCTACTCTCACTCACAGAAACTTGAGATGTCGCTAAATTGCCTTAAAAATGTAGCTCCAACTCGGCGTAGCACTCAAGCTCTTAGAATTTGTGTTTCTTCTCCCCTTCTCTGGTTGAGCTTCCTCATCCCTCTCCTACACTAACTTGAGCACCAGGCTCCCCCACGACACCAGAAGTCAGGATCAGATTTTCATCCTCCCTGCTATTACCCAGGTTCATTTTTTTCTTAAGACCATTCTATTCTGCTCAGTTTCTGTCCCGTGAATGTCTCCTCACACTTAAGGATTACACACAT
The DNA here is from genome assembly GCA_004027205.1 of Ctenodactylus gundi. NCBI lineage: Eukaryota > Metazoa > Chordata > Mammalia > Rodentia > Ctenodactylidae > Ctenodactylus > Ctenodactylus gundi. The sequence goes on along the minus strand of PVKB01002005.1, from coordinate 73,737 downwards.
ACAACATCTTTTAGAATGCTGCTCAGGTCCATCCAGACTAAAAGACATTTGCTTTAAAAAGTAAATCATGCGGATTTTGGGGGCCATCTGTGTACCAACACTGCTGTGAAATTTCATGTTGTCCAACTTAATCCTCAAAGCAAGACTCTGAGGTCCTGTAAACCCCACTGGTCTCAGAAACAAGGACCATGCTCGGAGTCCCTCAGTTTTAAGGTGCCCTCACACCCTCTTGAGTGACTCTCTACTAAGACTGTTGGTACATGTCTAATTGGGTCATCTCCTCCCTTGAAGTCCTTGACCTGGAGTGCCCACGTAACGAGTCATGCACCGCAGGTCAATTTTAATAATGAAAGGGAAAGTGGCTTGTTTCATAATTGATACAGGCTGATCTGCCGAACGTTCAAATTGTCTTGATAAACTGATCCATACATTTCCCCTTCTGTTAAGACCTAAACAATGTTTTTTTTTTTTTTTCGGTCTGGGTATGTGATACAGTCAAAAATAGGGTGGAAACTGACAATACAAATAAAGCATTGGGTTCAAGAAGGAAGAACGGTTTTTAAGAATGTTGTCACTAAGGAGGCAGCATACTGGCTTTAAGTAGAAGAAAAGGTGTGGCCTTCCTTTCTCTGTTGAGTGATTTTTCAATGCTTTGCTCACCAAGTAAGATCCATCAACTCATTCTTAAATTTTGGCCTCAGCATTCATTACATGGAAAAAGTAAATTACATTTTAAAATTCTCAATTTGATTTAAATAGATTATCAAACAGTAAAACAATTTCAAATACCCCTGTGCTTCATAAAAGTCAGGAGTGTACAACATTCTAGAAAGGGGAGAGGGAAGTGATTGAACCACAGACAATAACAAGGTTCATAAAGTTCTCTAAAATAATCCAGTTTAAATCAATGATATTCTTTCTGAATCAGTGATGTAGCAACAATAGCTGAAATAAATAAATAAGCTCCTAGGTTGGCAAGAGTAGAGATTAGCTTCACAAGTTATATAGTTCTCATTGATATTTGTTTGGTTGAGTTAGAACTCGATTTTCAAGCAGATATTGAAATTCATTTCTAAAATATGGTGCCAATGAGGAACCTATGAAAGTATTTATGTGCACATAAGTTGAATGTTGGATAGTAAGTATGAAACATAAAGTATTTCTGTTTTCTGGCCATGTTTGGAATGAATCAGGTATCTGCAGATCTCCAAAATATCCAATTTTACCATTGCTACTACACAGACTAAATAGGTGAGGTCCAGCATGTATTACTCAAATCTATGAGGTCTACTTCAATGGAAAGGTCACATTATGCCCCCTGTGGATGCGGATATTAAGTCAAGTAAAAACAAAGGCAAAAAGTCAGGGTTGGAAATAGTGCACTTGCTGGTTATAAGGTATGTTACAGAGCTACAGTAATGACAAGTATGAGATTGGTATAAACCTAAACACAGGGTTTAAAAAAATGCTACCTGTATAAAAAGAACTGAAGAGAACACAGTTTACAGCATACCCAAAACTCAAGTAAGATCAAAACGTGACCTGAAAATTTAAAACTCCTTGAAGAAAGCACAGGAGGAGACCCTTGGCACTGGCCTCAACAAAGTGTTTTTGAGGGTGAAGGGATCACATCGCACCAAAAGCTCAGGTGCTCAGAGCAAACAACACCAGTCACCAGATCTAGGGTAGACATCATGAAGAGAAGCTGTGGGATGCCAAGGAGCAGGGGGCTACGTGAGAGCTCAGCCTCAGGGGGAAGTTCTAGCTCGTAAGCAGTTAATAGCAACATTTTACAGGAAGCTGGCCCAGTGCAATAGAGAAAGCCCAAAAGACAAAAGTAAAACTGTGGAGAGAACTTGAATTGCGCAATGGAGTTCAGGTGTGTATAGAAGGGTGGACATGGAATCCTAGCCACATCGGGTTATGTTGCCCCATGCTTGATGGACAGCTACTAGAAGCAGGAAAGTAAGTGTCAGCAACAATGTGTGACAGAGTGAAATCTTACACCGTAGTGGTGGAAATTTAAATGAGTGCAGCCCTTATGAAAAGTAGTACGAGACTTCCTCAAAGAAAGAAAGAAAGAAAATAGTAAAGAAAACGAGGACTACTGTGTGGCCCAGAAATTTCACCGTGAGCCTGTAACCTGGAGGAGATGATGTCAGCACTACATATAGATATCTACACTTCAATGTTCCTTGCAGCAGTGCCCACAAATAGCCGTGGGATGGGAGCAGCCTCAGTTTCTGCAAATATATGCATGGGTTAACAGGTAGTCACTGCAGAGTACTATTCAGCCCTGAAAAGGAAGAAGTTCTGCCCAGATCTAAAGGCATCTGTTACATGAAATAAGCCAAGAAAAGGAAGAGAGCATGGCCTGACAACACTCACGTGCAGAATCTATACAGTGGTGCTCACAGATGTAGAGAATGGAGTGAGGAGAGGGGTGGGGAGAGAACTTGCTGGCCAAAGAGCACAAAGATCCAGTTGGGTAAGTAAGTTCTGGTGATGAGAGGACCCACTGCATAGCCAGGCTACCACCATTAATGATAATGTGTATTTCATAATTATTGATGGAATGGATAAGTCACAAAGGAAGAGGTTCATGAGATGGCTGATAGATGAGACAATTAGCCTGAGCTGCACCCTGCACATGGCACACAGGCGTCACTTCACATCCCACAAGTACACAAGTTGAATGTTGGATAGTAAATATGAAACGTAAAGTGTTTCTGTTTTCTGGACATGTTTGGAATGAATCAGGTATCTGCAGATCTCCAAAATATCTGATTTTACCATTGCTACTACACAGACGAAGTCCAGCATGTATTACTCAACTCTATGAACTCTATGTACATGAACCCAAGGCAGATGTTGACCAAGCTACACTTTTTCTAGGTATCTTTCCAAAATAAAGACATCACATGACAGCGATCCCTGCATGCCCGTGTTTACGGCAGCATGACTCCGCTGAATCTTGGAAGCAACTGATATGTCCGTCAACAGGTGAATGAGTGAAGGAGATGTGGTCTCTCTGCACAATGCATGCCATTCTGCCGTGAAGATAAAATTAAATCATTTCTATGAAAATGGGTACACTTTGAGACTGTTATGGTTAGATAAATAAATCAGAAACAACAATAAATATTACAAGATTTTTTTTCTAATACAAGAAAACCAAAAGATAAGTAAGAGATCAAAGTGAAAGTGGGAGATAGAGTGTGTGGAGAAGGAAGAGGGATGTAGGGAGAGAAAGACGGGAGAGGGCGGGAGGAGGAAAAGGAGGCAGAAATGATTTATATATATATACCAATTCCACAAGTTCAATTACATTATTCTGTATCGCAAATATAAGGTAATTATTTTTTCGAAAGAATAATTAAAAACAAATAGCAAGTTACAGAAAGAAATCTATGTTATTGTTGTAACCATGGAGTAAAAATGGACACCTAACACTCCCCTTTAGAGATGAGTTATGTGACACCTCCCTGCCTCCAGAGGAAAAGTTATGTAGACTTTAGGAGACTTGAATAAGGGGGACAGCTGGATGACACATCCACCAGATGTTGAAGGACCTTCGGAGCCATCTAGATCTACGAGCTCCGTGAAGACCCAGCTGCACAAGGCTGTGGAAGCAGAGTTTGGAGGAGCTGCCATGGTGTTAAAGGACAGTGTAGGCCAAGTAGTGGGCAAGGTGGGGAGTGGCTGGCAGGCAGGAAGCCAGTGCAGGTGCTGGCTAAGGTTCAGAGCTGGCCCTGGGCCTGTGACAAGCTTCAGAGGGACTCTGAAGGGAGAGCTTTGCTCAGAGGAGGTGTAGATGCAGGCAGAGGCCCTCGGGGTGGAACTGGGATGGGACTCAGGTGGAAGTAGGCCCTCGAATCTCCACCTTTTCCCCCACAGCGGCGGCCCTTGCATAGAAAAGGACACTGATCACCTTGCACCAGCTCCGCCTTGGCGCCTGGCAGGGCTGAGCCCCAGCAGTCACTTGAACAGACACGCCTGGGCGCCAGCAGCGGTGCTCTGCAGTCTCTCCAGGGAGGCCAGGCTGTCCAGTGTTGGGGTGCCCAGCTCCCCTCCTTCAGAGAAGGAGAAACTCTATGACTAAGGAGTGTGACCTGGCACTGATGCCTTCTCTGATGTGAGAAGAAGGGAAGCGAAGAAGAGAAGGGTTAGGATGAAGAATAGGAGATCCTGAGGATAGATAGGGGTGCTCTCCCTTCACCCAAAATTTAAGGCTTTTCCCCAGGTATCTGTCCCCTATCTCCTGACAGCCTCCTGATTTACCTCTGGCGTTTCTAGCTACTGCTGGTGTCTCTTCAGTTATATCCAATTATCTCCTACAGTCTATGTAGGGTAATTTGTTCTTACGACTTTTGGCATACAAATTTAAGAGAGTGACTGCCCTTCATGTGTGAAGATTAAAATACACCTTTCCCAGTATTTAAAGTAAAATCTTATTTTGAATGACTCTAGAAGACTTGTAAGAAAACCTTCGTTTCTTCTGAGGCACAAAATTAGTCCAAATACTATACTGAAAATGGAACCTAGGGCTTGTGCACTGAAATTCACCCTGGATTCATTTAAATATTTGTTTTCTGAAATAGGGTCTCTCTAGGTCACTGAATTGCCTAGGTTGGGCAAGAAGTTACAGTTCTCCTGATTCAACAGTCCAAAGTGCTAGATTACAGGTGTGCAACACCACACCAAGCTATCCAAAATACATAGTATCTGTTAATGAACCTAGCACTTTATTTCTAATGGGGATGGTATAGTACTTTTAGAACACACAAAAGTTTACAAATGTCTCTGAAGCACAAAACCTGAGAACCCAGCAAATCAATTAAAATTCACACTCAATTAATACATTGAATTCACTATTTTAAGATTACTTGACTATTATCTCAAAGAAACACCCTTTGAGTAGAGTTTTGTTGTGAGGTCAGGAGGCCTCTACTAGAAAAAGCACTGAGTTCCTGTTGGAAAGAACCCCATTCAATATCTTGTTGATCTTGGAGAATAATTTTATACACTAATTACATTCATGGTTTTAAATTAAACTTTGGTACAAACAATACCAAGGGAATTGATAGTGCAAGAGAGAGAAGGGAAATGAGAAATATGGGGAAAAATTATGAATCTTGCCAGAGAAAAGTGAATAGAAATGAGGAAAATGATCACTTTGTTATTTATTGCTGCAGATGTTAATTTAGTGAAAGGAAGAAAAATATTCTTCAATTGGATAGGTAGACATGCTAATGTTGAATGAAGTAGGTGAGGAATCATGTGAAACATTATTTCAAAACACCTTAATTTCCATAAAAATATTTAAATCAGATATTCTAAAGGAACGAAGTCACAAAACATTTCCTGAAAAGAACTAAAAATTTGAAAAATGTATGTACTTATTTTGAACGGAACATTTTTGTAAATACAAGCTCTGAAAAAATTAGCATACAAGCTTTTTTGATAACCAAAATTATACTTAGAGAATTTTTAGCACATTTTTCTCCAATCTTCTGATTTGCTTAAGATTTGAGAGAACTCTGGGAGTCCATCGCAAGTTGTCATACGAGTGTATATCAAGCCTGCCTGGTGCGATCAAGTGAAGCTGAAAGCTAGTGTCTGTTTGCCTGCAGACTACCTCTGTGTAGACCAAATGGTTTGGATGATGGTATGCTGGTGTTAATGGAGGGCAAAATGAGATTATTACTTCTACAAAGACGACCCCCCCGCCCCTGCTTTCGTTCGAGGAAAAATGCAGAGAGAGTATGTGCTCCAAGGACCTGGGACATAGTCCTCACAAAACACCAAATCTGATGACACTGTATCTTGGACTTCTGATCTTTAGAGCTGAAAAAATGTCACCTATTCATGAATTCCTCAGTCTACAGACTTTTACCCTAACTGTACTACAGGCTGTGGCACCCTTCACGTCCATGTCTACTTGGAGCAGGGGACACTTCTTGGGGTTACAAAACCTCTCAGTCTCCACTGAAGTGTGGCGAGTCAACACCTCTGTGTAAGTTCCTAATGGTTAAACTCTGTCCCTGGACCACAGGGGCGCCTGCTGGGAGGAGCGTTCCATCAAGATCCATGCTGTTGCCGCAGTCAGAAGAAGGAAATATGTTTAAATCTAGTATTATTTACCACAAAGACCGAGCTTCCATGCCCCTTCTCTTCAGAGTTCTTCCACCAATGGCTGTTATGTCTGCTTTTACATTTCATTTTTATTTGTAACTTGGTTTTGTTGGTAGAAAAAGCGTAGGAAGAGTAAAAATGCAGTCCCGCACCGGGTGCTCCCCATGGACACTGTACCAGGACCAGCGGTCGTTTGGCTTGTGTTTGAACAGAAACTTAGATGGCTCTTACAGCTCCCTGAATCTGCTTCTCACTTTTATACACGTTAGAATATATATCTATCTTCCAGTGTTTCCAGAGAACGCTCCTCCTTCTGCCTGTCCAACGTCACACGATAAATAGAAACTAACCGAGAGGTCCACCGACCTCCTGACTAGAGCCAGTTAACGTTGCCCGAAAACAAGAACAGTTGTTCCGAGACCTGGACTTTCCTACTTCTCTTCATTGTGTTTTAATTTGACAGTTTTATTTAAAATGCGAAACGGAAGCTGATAACCTTTTTGAACTTTCCTTGGGTCACTAAATAAAGTTGCACAAACATACTATGGCCTTCGTTTTAAATAATTCTTCTTCCGTCATTTTTTTCAGATCATGCCCTCGCATCTGTTTTACTGTTGTTTTTCTTGTTCTTTTTTCCTTTATGCCAGCTGCGTTCTTAAACTGATATTATAGGATGTAGCTAAATATCGTTATTTCATAATTGCTGTACGTCCTCATCACTAACCAGGCACAGGTTAGATAAGCGTGTCTTTTAAAATACTTTTTATCCAAATGTTTGATAGCGTTTTGAAAAGGACACGGCCAAGGCCAATGCCGGGGGTCCCTGCTGGAAATCACCTCGCGTTGACACAGATCCATTTATCACCTCTTTGGGTCTAGTTTTTAATCAGCCCCTAATCCATCATTCTGATCTTGCAACTTTTCTCAATCTTGCCCACAAACGCCTAGTCAGACGTGATTTGTTCTTTGCAGGTCTATACTCACCTCCTCCTCAAAGGAACCATCTTTCACCCTTAATGATGTGTTCCTGTGGAAACAAGGCAATATGCTACCCGTGCTGTAAGCAGAATCTTCGTCTAACTTTTCAAAGTGTAATCATTATTTGTCAAATTTCAAACTTGTAGGACTTCTGAATTCTGCTAAGTTCTCTTAGGTAGCTGCAAATATAGGTTCACGAACTCGTTTGCAAGTTTCCGAGCAACTCAGATGGTTAGCAGGAAGCCTCGGTAAAAATTTAAAGTAGCTATGTGGGAAACTACACTTCGCTTTGGGTCCCCAGGCTTTAAACCCTTTCTTACGGGGGTCCATAATATTTCTTCCAACTCAGAATAGTGCCAGAAACTGTGGTCGTTTTCTAAATTTTTAGTCACCAGGAAAACAAGATTCAACCCTTGCGTTTCCCAGTTGTTGCTGAGATTATCTGGAATTGAAAAAGGGGGGGGGGGGGCATGATTTCACCTTGTCGTTATTTTGGTCAGCTCATCTCTAAGTGCTACTTAGACTAGAAAAACAATATTCTGGCTTTGGATGTTACAGGGCTCCCACTAACATTAAGGACAGGGACAGGCCACGTTAGGAAAGAGCATCTGTTGTGTGCTCAGATGTGTGGGGCCTAAAAATGAACCCAGAAACATCTAGTTCTGTGTTTTGGTAGATTGTAAGATTTCTTGGCCCATAATTTTGTTCCTTATCATTATAAAAAATTACATAGAGTGTTGTGACAGTGAAAAACTATTAATTTCTTTAAAATATATATCAATGGATAATATAAAATATTTTACTATTTGATGTTATAAAGCAGACCTCAAATGTGAGGATTAGGATGATAAAATGAGTCTATGTGTTGAGAAATGAGCAAGTGGATTATAGATACTGAGCTTGAAGAGAATTGACTTAGCAGATATAGCTAATTAATAACTAAGAAGTCAGCCATTAGTTCTTATTTATCAATCAAGATATGTTAACAATGAAAAAGTCAAGAGATGTCAATCATGATATAAACTGAGAAGGAAATCAAATGTCTCATCATTAATATGTCATTGATAGCTTAAGAAAGTTTAGGTTTGTTTTAAAGTTATGTCATATTTTAAATATTTTACAGCTTTTAAATTTAAAAGGTATAACTTATCTTTCACTAAAATATTTTATTGTATAAAACTAGGAATATGTTTTATTGACTTGTTAGCTTTTAGAGGTAATCTTGAATTAACTTCACAATCAAAATTATAAACTTTTGAGATAAGAGGATATTGTATTATTTTTCTTAATGCAATATTTGACTTTCTGTGTCTGATTCATTTTGCTAAGTATAATAGTCTCAACGTGCATCTATTTTCAAAAAAAATCAAATTTATCTTTATTGTAAAGTAGTACTCTATCGTGTACATGTACCACATTTTCTTTATCCATTCATCTACATGGCTTCTGTAATACAAGCAATGCAAAAGAGGGATGGAAGACTGTGGAGAGGGGAGAGAAAGGGGAGATGGGTTGGGAGGTGGTGGGAAGGGGAAGTAAAAATTATCAAGATGAAATATGCAAATACACCATTTTCTCAAGCAAATTTTTATTACCATATTTGGTAAATACAAGCTAATAGAAGAAAAATAATTTTCTTAACATCATTACTTACCTACGAATATGATTATTTATTATTTAAATTTTTGAATGTACAGCTACACAAAATTTATCCAAGCAGTTTTTTTCTTTTTCCCCCCATTTTATTGATATGTATACGTGCAAAATTCAAGGTTTACAATGGAGTTGAGCATTTTGTGCCCTTGTCACCTTGACAAGCAGTTCTTTTATAGCAGCATTTATTTGGGGCCAAAAATATAGGAACCCACTTTTTAGAGCGATCTTCACCTAAAAACCTTAAGTTTCTCTCATATGTTTATATATTTTTGATGATCCTTTCATAGTTCATATCTTTGAAGAATAACAAAAATTATTATTGATAGTGAACACATTCTGAGATATAATAAAATAATAATAATGATAATGATAGTATCTATTACAGTTCATTTTAATTTAATAACTAGCTCCTAATTACTAATATTTGAAAAACTAGTTATTTCATAAGTGGAAAATGTATTTTAATTTTAAAGACATTTAAATCATTTAAAGAGAAGAGCTTCTTAATTGTATATTCATTACAAGCTAATCATTTTTCTGAAATAATTTCTAAAATATTAATACTAAGAAGTTGATTGTTAATTCTGAGACTTCTGCAAATCTGTTTAAGTCAGCAGTATTATACTAGGCTACCATGACACCTCATCACTCATGATTAATTAACTACCTTCAAATCACTGTCCTACCCTAAGATACAGTGACAAATGTCAAGAAACCATCTATGCAGCTAATGAAACCCTTTAGTTAGCTTTAGTTATTCATTTCTATTTCATGCATGTCTAACGCACACTCGAGTTAGTAAGAGTGAAAGCCTACTAATTTTCCATGTGACTATAGGAAGATCGTTCAGGCAATGCACGAGTGTGCTGGGTGTCCAGTAGCTGAGGCCAACTTACTTCTTTCAATGTTAATAACAGGGAGAAAAACTTGCCAAACCTTCTCGTGTCTCCATGGATGAGAAGGAGTTTCTTGCTCTCTTCAGTAAAAATTCTCCTCAACTTACGTTAGATAAAAGGACTGTCTTTAAAGTAGAAGCCAAACGTCAGGTTGAAATTTGATGGTGTCTCGGGCTAGAGAGGTCCTGGACCATCCTATCTCGTGATGCTGGGCAGAGAAATCCAAACCCAGCTTCCGGTAGCTCCAAGGCTGCAGAAAGACAACCAACACTAGATACTGTGACGCTTATATTCGGTGCTTCGTAGGATAGATATATTAAGTTCAACTTCCACTAATGGTAATTTCAGCTTATAATGAATGTGTGCAGGTGTAATTCCATCACAGGTAGAGGAGTAACTGTACAAGGATAGTTTATTTTGATTTTTCTTTCTCACTCTTTCACTCCTTCTCATGACAGGACTAGGCTTTGGTGAGAAAGAAGAAGCCAACACCTAGGTCTTTTTCCAGACCAGTTCGGCTCCCTCTACAAGGTAGAAGTGGCTTACCATTAAGTTGATCCTTGGCTGAGATGGAAATAAAAAGGTTACAATTTAAGCCTCATTCTTCAGTTAGCTCTAATTTTAGTTGAGCTGGGTTTTTTCTATTTTTGGAATTTTCCAAAATTTATTTTAAGATTTTTGAAGTCATGGTCTTATGCATTCTATCCATATACTCTACCACTGAGTTGCACCTCAAATCTATTTTTATGATGATTTGTGTGTGTGTGTGTGTGTGTGTGTGTGTGTGTGTGTGTGTGTGTGTGCATGCTTAATAGTGAGGACTGAACTTTGAACTCAGGGTCTTCACACTGTGTTACACCCCCAGCTCTTTCTAATTTTTGTTTAATTTATTGTGAGACAGGGTCCCCTGAGTTGCTAAAATGTCCAGAGAGGCTTTGAACTTGCAAGTCTCCTGCCTGAGCATCTGCGTGCTGAGATTTCAGGTCTGTGCCATCATCTCCGATTTTTATGCATTTTATACCTTGCTTCTCAATCTATTTCAAGATATTAGTAGGAAAAAGAATATAATTTATTAGCACTATTTAACATCCTAGGTGTAAAAAGGTACGTTCTCTCTCTCTCTGTCTCTCTCTGTCTCTCTCTGTCTCTCTCTCTCTCTCTCTCTCTCTCTTTAAATGCTTGACTGAGGAGTTGGCAAGTGATCATAGAAAGTCCTACCAGGAACTTGTCTACTAGGACATTTGTGCAGAAAAGATTCTTCTCCTCAATTGCCAGGCCAGGGGTGAGGAGCTGCCACTTGCAACAGAGCAGAGCCCTCCAGGGAGACATCAAGGTAGAGCAAGCCCTGGTGGTCCCAGGTGGAAGCCCTGTAGATCTTAGTCTATGTGGGTCATTTTCATGAGCAGATGAACTTCCATGTTGCTTCAGAGTAACTTCAATGGGTTTGTAGAGTCTACAACAAAGAAATCTCCTCTAAAGAGGGATTCACTGTGAGAAACACAAGTAACAGAACATGAAGCAAGCTCTGTTGATAGGAGTCCTTACAGTGAGGACACCTCGATGTCCTGCTAAGTTCATCCAGATTCACGCTGTGCAGATTCCCTCCATTGTTCCCTACCCGCTGGATCCTCCAAGCCTATTCAAAACTGTGCCACTGTGAAATAGTCTTGTGTTCTCCAGCAACTTTACTAAGAAATAATTCTCATAATGTACTATGCACCCATTTGATGTGTGAAACTCAGTATAAAACAAGCCCTTTAGACAGTCACCCAATCATTAACATACCCTAATTATAGAACTTTATCTCCTCCCAGAAGTCTTCATATCATAGTTTTCATTTTCTGTTAAAGTGTTAATTGGTAATATATGCAATCTAACTGACTAAAAAGACCAGTAGAAGTGTATTATTTAGATAAAATCATATTATTTAAGAAAAAGGGGGAGGGGGTTTTTCAGCTAAGGCATAGAGGTGAGGGGACAAGTGAACGAAGGACAGGTGGCCCTGACGACGGGCGATGCCCTGGGGGTCGATGTAGCTGGGACAAGAAGGGAAAAGGCAGCACCAAATGTCACTGAACCTCTAATCTGAGCAAATGGAATTTGGCAACATGATTAATAGAGACAGAAAATTAAAGAGAAGCAGTGAAGGAGCAGTTGATTTGGCAACCATTTAAAATACTTTTAGAAAGATGGTACAACTTTGAAGTTAATGAGTAGAGGAGTTGGAAAATTTATATCCATAGACCAGGAGAGCAATTTGGCCTAGTGCGGGAGATGTAAAATCATTCGTGACTAGATTATAATGGAAGTGAATTAATGGGTATAATTGAATGAATAGGATCTTTGGAGAGAATAGATGGCTTAAAGGGAGAGTTGAAGAAAGCGTCTAAAAATAACACCAACTTTTAATGGGCGAGTCTAGGAACAGCTAAGGGATCTAAGAAAGAATGGCCGTAATGAAGAGATATAAGGCATCGGTGTCACCAGAGTGAGGCGGAGTACACATAGCAGTTTCTATCACTTCACTCTGGAAAGATATCAGCCACCTATCTGATGTTCAGAGGTATTTGTTAAAGGAATGAATGAGCTGACGAAATCATCAAGGAGCCATGACACAGGTTGGTCAGGTAGGGCAGCAGTTACAAATCTTACTGTAAAAAAGTAATAATAAAATAACATAAATAACCTAATTAAACCTAGTGAATTGTCTCTTTGAAAATTATGAGATGTTTGTATTCTAAAGGTGTATTGAACAATCCCTGTGAAAAATTAGTAGGCCTTATGTGTTTTCTAATGAACAAGGAAATGTTACCCTATGTGTGGGAGCATGACATCCTGTGTGATGCTACTGGGAGAGATGAATACATGAGCCCTCTGATCTTTCCATTCTGCAGAAAACAACGTTTTCAGACAGAATTCAAAACTAAGCACACTTGGAAGTAGGGTGTGCAAAAGCTAGACTTATGATAAGAAAAATGAACACACAGTCTTTGTGGATTGGAGCCATTTCTGTTGCTTTAAAATGAATAGAAGTTAATACAGTGAATGAATCAAATTGAACTGCCCAGTCTACCTTTGATACGCTAAGTAGATCATTGTTATCATTCATATTTTAAATGTCTTCAAAGTGTTGTGTGTCAGGAAGGAGATTGTATCCCGGGAGCACTGTGTCCATCTGTGGATTCACCCGTTGAAGATTTCATGTGCTGCTGGTACATGGGGATTGGTTAGAGGTGGGTCATTGGATGTGTGACCTGAAAGGTTGTATTCTTGTCCCCAGATCTTCCTTCTTTGTTTCCTGGCTGCCAGGTGACCAGCAGCTGTCCTCTACCCAGACCCTTCCACCACGATGCTACTGCCTTCAGGCTAGACAACCATGGACTGAGTCCTCTAAAAACATGAACCGAAATAAATTCCTCCTCCTCTAAATTGTGTCAGGTGTCTTATCCCAGTGTCAGGGAAGTGACTGAGATAATCATTTAAAATGTATGTGCAGATATTTAAAATATAACCGTGTAGTTATAAGCATATAGCTCAAGACCAGAAAAATGAAAACAAAACTAATTTGAAATACTACAATTAATAGCTTTTTAAAGCCCTTAGATCAAAATCAAGTAGATCATTTAAACACAACGTTTCTGCATCAATTTTAGCGCCCAGGTTCAACTGTGAAGCCCAAAACAGAGGAAGAAATCTGTTTTCTCTGAAGAGAAGGGCACGGATCCCCTCAGGGAAACCAGCTACCTGAAGGAGAGAACAGCACAACAATGTGAGCAAAACAACAAACGCATCCGATTCGTTAAAGAAGTATGTCATGGGCACGGTTTTAACTCTATTGTACTTGGAAAGATAGAGGTGACCAAACAAACTCAGCAGTGGTAAAACTGCAGAGCACTCTTATGATCATGACAGGAGCAGCTGTTCCTATAAGATGTTTATTAATATTTAGCAAAGAGCTAATTACAAGAGAATGTAGCTGGAAGTTTCATCTTATGGTTAGTCACATAAAAGCGTATCTTTACAGCAGGGGTTCCCAAACCCTGGGCCCCAGACTTGTGCTTCTCTGTAGCCTTGGAAATACTGCCTCTTGGACAATGAGTAGAAAGCAGGAAATGAGCGGTGACCGAAGCTCCGCCTCCTGTCAGTGCTCTCCTGTCAGGTTCTGCTGAGGGACGGGAGGCGGAGCTTCCTCCTGTCCCTGGCTTCTGCTGCTGCTGCAATTTCCAACGACCTGGTGCAGAACGAATTCTGACACTTCTTGCTGTCCTTGTGAGAATATTCTTTCCCTAAACTGGTACCTGATGTCATAAAGGTTGGGGATCGTAGCATTAAGTTTGCACCAGGCCCATCTTTCTTTTTTCTCCTCATTTTATTGATATGTATAAATGCAAAATACAAACTTCACATTGATCTTGAGTATGTTGTGCACATACACATCATGGCAAAGTTACAAATTCTTCCCTTCTCTCTGTTTGACCCTACAACTCCCTCCCTCTCCCCTACTGTTCCCATGATTCCCCACATTAAGTTCTATGAAATAATTGTGATCTGGGTTTCTCATATCAGAGAAACCATTTGCTATTTCACTTTCTGTGTCTGACTCGCTTCAGTAAGCATGATGGTCTCAAGTTGCCTCCATTTATCTACAAAAGCCTCCAACATGTTTGTCTTTATAGATGAGTAGTATTCCATTGTGTATACATACCACAATTTGTGCATCCATTGGTCTGTTGTTGGTCTCTGATTTCTTCTGTGATCCATTGTTTGGTCAGTAGTAAGTTTTTTATTTTCCATGTATTTATGTATTTTCCTCTGTTTCTTTTGCTTTTAAGTTTCAGTTTTATTACACTATAATCTGAAAGTATGCAAGGAGTTATTTCTATTTCTTTGTATTTATTTAAGCACGACTTACGGCCTAGATTATGGTCTATTTTAGAAAATGTTCCGGGTGCTGCTGAGAAGAACATGTATCCTGTTAATGTTGGGTGGAAAACTCTGTAAACATTTGTTAAGTCCAAGTTTTCTATAGTGTCATTTAGCTGTTGTATTTCTTTGTGGATTTTCTGTCTGATTCATCTACGTATATGTGATAGTGGAATATTAAAGTCTTGTACTATAATCGTATTAGGGCCTATATGTCATTTCAGATCTAATAATTTTCAGTTTCCATAGTTGGGTACTCCAGGGTTGGGAGCATATATATTGACCATTGTGAGTGCTTCTATTGTTCCCTTAACCACTATATAGTGACCATCTTTGTATCTGCTCACCTGTTTTGTTTTGCAATCTGATGAGTCTGAGACTAATATAGCTACTCCAGCTTGTTTCCTGGGTCCTGTTGCATGAAATATTGAATTCCATCCTTTTATTTTCAGTCTATGAGTTTCCTTGTGGATGGAGTGTGTCTCCTTTAAGCAGCAAATTGTGGGTTTCTGTTTTTTAATCCATTCAGCCAGTCTATGTCTTTTGATAGGTGAGTTGAGGCCATTCAAATTCAAAGTAATTATCAAGTTATGTTTGGTATGTCCTGCCATTGTTATAGTTTTTTAGCATTATTTACTAGACTTACTTTCTTCTCAGCTCATTCTCCTATTTCTGTTGTCGCTCTTTCTCTGGGGTCATTGGTTTCATCAGCCTCCCTTTCACTTTCGAAGTTTCCTTTAAGTATTCCCTGCAGTATTGGCTTAGTGGCTGCAAATTTCTTTAAGTTTTTTATATCATGAAAAGTTTTAATTTCTCCCTCTAATTTAAAAGCTAATTTTGCTGGATATAGCAGTCTGGGTTGGCATTTATGTTCTCTTAGTGCTTAGATAATATTGCTCCATGATCTGGCTTTCAGGGTCCAAGTTGAGAAATCTGTAGTTATCTTGATGGCTTATCTTGGTAAGTCACCCTCTGTTTTTCTCTTACAGCTTTTAATATTTTTTGTGTTGAGTTTCTAGTGTTTTCATTATGATGTGTCACGATGAGGTTCCCTTCTGATCAAAATTGTTTCATGTCCTATATGGTTGCAGTAGTTCAATCTTCATTTCTTTCCTTAAATTTAGGAAATTTTCTTCCATAATTTCATTGAACATGGCCTTTAAACCTTTTATTTTGTCCTCAGTTTTCTCCTGCACTCCCATAATTCTGAGGTTGTTTCTCTTTGAGTCATCCATCAGGTATCGTAACCAATCTCTTTGTTCCTCCTTTATTTTGCATTCTTTATGGCCTGTACATTCCAGCTCAACCATCTCATCTTCTAGGTCTGACATTCTATTCTCAAAATGTTCAAACTGGTTCCCTATTTTTTCCTATGTGTTTTCCACATCCTGAATGTCTGCTTTCAATATTTTTATATCTCTACTGGATTCTTCTCTAATTTCTTGTATTGCCTTCATTAACTTCTGATTTATATCTTATTTCTTTTTCTCTAATTTCTTGTCAGTGTTTGTTGATAGCATAGCTATGTTCCAGCATAGCTCTTGCATTTCCTGTTTCAATTTTTAGTATTTCTGGGGCCAGGAATTATCATCTTTTTGGCCTTTTTCATCCTTGGGTTCTGCTATTTCAGGATCCCTGATATCAATTTCTGGGGTGTCAGGTATTTCTGTAGATTGTTTTAATCATGTTTTTCCATGGTTCCGTTACAGTGACTTGAGGATCCAGTACTGTTGATGGACTCTGTTTCTTTTCCTGAGATTCTTAAATTAGATTCTTTCTGTTTTAATTGTTACTTGGCTGTCTCTGGACACAGGAGGGATGAGGCACTGAAAGGCCCAATCCTGCAAGTTCCCAGGTTCAGGCAGGGCTCTGGTGGTGGCTACCTGTCTCTAGTGTGCAGGAGAGACAGAGCACTCGAAGGCCCAGTCCCATGAGCTCCTAGGTGCAGGCAGGGCTTTCCACACCCATCTTTCTTGAGTACCCTCCAAGTCCCTCCACAGTGCTTATTAGAATTGTATGCTTTGGTATTAATTTGATAAATATCTAATATTGGAAGTTAACTTTCCGTGTGTCTTTACATGTCTGCACATCTTGTCTGTATTCCAAGCTGTTTACAAGGTAACTTTTTGTAACATGATTTGTAAGGCTGAGCCCCTTAGAAGATAAAAGTAGTCCTTTCCATAGTACAGAAGTAGACAATCCGGAGTTGCCAGTTTTATCAAAAACACTGTGGATCCAATCAACTTTGAATTTCAAGTAAAGTATGTCTCATGCAATACTCACCCAAAAGAACTTCTGCACAAGGTCTAATTAAAATTTACAATAAATGTTAAAATGGTAAATTTTATGGTAAAAATACCATTGCCAGTAATTCCCCTGAAAATACTCTGCCTTGCTTGAAACACGCTGATCCCCTGTTCCTCCCACTGTGGAAGCACTTGCACTAGTGTTCTTCCCTGAGTGTCTTCACAAGATGTGCTAAAACTGTAGTGAAACCTGCTGCCAAGTGCCATCCAACATGAAGGCAGGCCCAGCAAACCACGACAATGTGCCCTCAGCCGCCCTAGGTCCCTGATCTGGCCCTGTGTCACCTCCGGCTGTCCCCCAAAGTCAAAATGATCATAAAAAATAAGGATTTAAAACCAATTCAGGACATTGAGACAGCCCCACCCACTCAGATGAAGATACGAAAGAGGATTTCCAAACCTGCAGCAGAAAGTGGTAAGAATGACAGGGAGGCTGCGTTGAAACAAGGGGGACTATTTTAAGAAAAATTTAAGGCAATGTGTCTTTTTTTTTAATTTAAACATTCACCTTATATTTTGACCACAGCTCATACTTTGTATTGAAAATCATATTCATCTGAGCACTCTATCTGGAAACCTTACTTCTCATCATGAACAATGTGGCTTCCCAAGCCCAAGGTTCCTCTCTATAAGGGAATTGGTTTCACTGGCCTTGGGGGAACTGGGCCACAGGTCTCCAAGCAAATACATTCTCTGCTGTTGCAATTGCTGTGCAAGTCTTTCATTTGTGGCCCACAGGTCTCCAGTCTTCTGGCAGTTTCTATGGAACTGCAGCAGGCCATTTTAGCACATAAATAGAGTAAAATCTCAGACACATTTTGGCTACTGACACCCAACTTTCTCACTAAACTATAAAAGCCTTTGACAGCAGGGACCATTTTTGTTTTGTTTAACACTCTACCTGGCATAGAGCCCAGGACCTCTCACTGGATAAATAATTGTTGAAAAGGTGAATAAAAGAATAATTGAAAGAGCTGTCAATTGACTTTCAGCTGTTAAGCTCTGGGAGCTTTTGTCATGTAAATAGACCATTCCTTTGTGCTGTTCTCTGTGCCATTGTCTCTCTTCCATCTCCCTCATTGCCATCATCTTGGTCTGTGTTTTATCTTCATTTTCATCTTTCTTTGACCTCCATTCCAGGGTTATCTCCAGCCTAGCTCTTAGGCTACCACTAAGCCACTCTTGCATTCGAAACCTGATGGGCCTGGAGACATGTCCAGTTAGTGGAAAGGGGTAAGGGGTGGGGATCTTCAGTGGTCACAGGTTGCTCTTACCTTGGGCTTCACTTCCGGCATCCTCACCCCGACTCACACATATGAGACTCCCCTTGGGTCTTTAGAGGTGTGTGTGTGTTTGCATTGTATGTATGTATTTGAAGCAAACATGTATGTTTAACTGAAACAACAACAACAGAAATGCTTGTTCATGACCTTATTGCACCTATCTCTGTCAACAATTGAGGTAATAGAAGGTAAGGACTTTAAGGGTCAGAGAGACCTAAAGGTTTAAAGGTGTTTCCAACAATTCTTACTCATGATTATTACATCAAGCCTGGTGCCTCTCTCTCTAGCCTGGCCAAGAGTTTCTCTGTCTTTGAGACCACACAACATTTTCTAATTAGGATTTTCATGAGAGTATATCATAATGTTTCATTAATGAATATAGTTGAGCCATGAGTTCATTATGATTTATACATTATTAAAGTTTTTAGTGGCCATATCCACTTTTTAATCCCCCAAAAGGCATCTTTCTGTGTTTGTTGATTTCTGAATGCAGGCACTCATGCACATTTTGCTGGAGGCTGGAATCATAGTCCCAAGTGCAGACAGACCCTTGAACAAGGGCAAGATAATTTAGATCACTCCAACTACTAAATCAGGACATGGAGATGCACACAATGTTTCCCAAATAAAGTTATTGTGCTTTGTGTCCTAAGCAGCAAGTCCCAGAGCTCCCAGTCATGTATGTCTCAGAGCCAGGTAGCATCTGAGCAGGCAGCTCCTTCGCAGGAGTCATTTCTGCTGTCCCCTCCAACACAAAAACAGCTCATGTACTGCCAGCCAGTCACCCAAAGCAATGCTAGATCTCGGGTTCTGGAGTGGTCACTGTGCATCCACCTTCTAGCAAGCATCTAACAACACTTCTTCCTCCCTCCTCTTCCTATCACCACTTTCATTTCTTAGACCCTAGAATGAATGCCCTGAGTCCCAGATACCGCTGTAAATACTACTCCATCCTTCAATTGCTGAGAGGTCTGGCTTCTAACCCTCATGAGGAGTCGAAGTTGGTCCACACAGTAGGCCTGTCTGTGGGCAAGCTCCTCCTGGGAACAGCTCACCTCCCAGCAAGGATCAACGCAGCAACGCAGATTGACAGGTCCCCACTTCAGACCCATTTCTGGGAGATATCCCATGTCCAGATCTCTCTGAGGTGATCTGAGGGCTTAGATGCATTTACCTTGCAACTTGATGACTTCAGATGCCCGGAATCCCCGTCCTGCTTCCTCTTCTCCCACAGGCGTTGATCTTGGACCTTAACCTCCACAAAGCCACCATCTGCAAATCTCCACCTCAGCATCAGCAGTAATGGTTTAGAATGTTGATAAGTATGCCTAACCCAGTTCTCCAGGCTTTGGTCACATCTCAACACCCACAATATTGTTACGTAACTGCGTAAGTGTGCTGTCTCACTCCTTACAGGAATCTGTTCAAGGCAAATGAACTTAAGCCTGCAAACACAACTGATACTTCTGTTCAGGGACACACTTGACTGGGAAAAAGTACAGTGAGGCTGCAAATATGATGCAACTGATTACCCAGAGGGTAAGCCCTCTTGGGAACTAGGACAGATTTCCTCCAGGTCCCTCAGAGAGCATCTTCTCTCCTGCCTCAGGGACAGACACAGATATTTGCCACAAGCAAGCAAAGCTGGCCCCACACTGGGAAGAACACTGCGCACTGACAGTCTCTCCTCTGTTGGACCTGTTCCTTCCACGTAGCAGGATGACTGGGGGAATCGGGAGTATTCCCACTATCTCCGATGACTGCGATCTGCCTTGGCTCTTATGACTTCTATTATCACTGAGGTTTGAGGTGACTTCCTGCTGCTTCATCCTGGGAACACACAGGCCCAAGGGCCCATCAGATGGTGCCACAGACAAATGCATTCATTTTCTGACCCCCCCCCTCTTTCCCTCTCACTCTCTATTTCTCTTACCCACTGGTGGCCATGATGAAATGTTGCTCTCTCTGGTGGGTTTTGCAAGTCCACACTCTTATTTAGGGTCTGAGATGGAAGGCAGTGAATTTCTAGGCAGATCATCTGTATCTCTCCTTACACATTCCTTCCTCACTCTTCCCATTGCATCAGCTTAGGTATCACCTAAGTCGTCATAAAGAATATTTCTGGATTCCCAAGAATGATAGTCACTTCTCCTGTGTGTTTCATGACCTTCAGATACTTACCAAGTTGTAATCATCTGGAAGTTCTGGAAATCCAGACACCAATTGTTTCTACTCACAAAACTCAAGTAAAAGTGATTTGGGGTATAGTCTAAGGAATGGAATAATTAGTTGCAGAGTCACTACAACAGGACATGAGCAGAATGCACACAGATGTTCAGGGTTATAAATATATAGGTATTACATAATTTGTGAGAAAATTTTTGAAGTGTTTTATCCATATAGCCGCTAATACATTAAGATGAGCATTTCTAGTAAGTCAATTTTTACCTTCCAAGTCAAGATTGATTCTACAAGGACAATAACTAAATGAGAAATGATCAATATTTATTCACCAATGTCTTACATAATAAAGATGGATTAAAAACTGGTAATTTTTCACTAGCAACAGCATTGAAAATATTTTCTCTTAAATTAACAGCTATCGGCCACTTAATATTTCTTTGAAGCAGGAGGATTTTTTTACTCGAATTTAGCTTATTTTTGTTTAGATTAAACAACTTAAACTTGATAAATGGATCCTGTTCCAATTTAAGGGTTATGAATGCGTTGTTGCCATGGATTTACACACAATGGAAACAAATTAATATGCATCTTAATAACGTTTACATGGGGAGAATAATACTCCCAAGAGCGAGGGAATAATAATGCTGATAATAAAATAAATTTACTATAAAATGTGAATCGGTACCTTAATTCACTTGTTTACTTATCTAGTAAATATAAAATATATCAGGTTTTATTATGGTTAGACAATTAACTCTATACTCAGTGCCAGGGAAGCAAATTTAAATAGGATTTGGCACCTGTCTTAAGTAGGCAAAGGTGAGTAAATTATAAATGAGCAAATTATACTTTGCATTCAATGCACTGAGGGAGGAATAAGATTGTATGGCTGTCAGCACAATAGGCACACAGTGGGTGTTATAAGGAAGGACTTCCTGGGAAAGGAGGTGAGATAGAAAATCCTGGTCCCTCCATGCCCCAGGGAACATACTGAGTCAACAGCAGCTCCGTGAGGTACCCTTCTGTGATGATCCAGAAATCAGTTGGGAGGTTGCACTGCCTACATCAAACTATGAGATGAATTGGATACACCCTTTTGCTGTCATTCATGCCTGTGGCACACAATGGTACAGTTGGGAAATTTCCCAGCTCCTATTTTTGCTTTTTGTTTTCTTGGAAGGGATTGGAATAGGTAGACCACACCATCAATGGCTCCTTTCAAGGTTACCCAAGGAGTGATTCTGGGGCTTGGCCTGCAGTGCTGGCTTAGTTGCCAGGATGCCGGAGCCAGTGACGGCAGGGTCTGTGACATGAGCTGGAAGTCCCTGGTAGCTTTAACTCTTCTATCTGGCTCATGAAAGAGTAAGCAAACAGCCCCCCCCACACACACACACCCCCAGCTTCACTACCCTCTGAAGCAAAAATAAGTGTGAGCAGATATCCAGGTGTCCCGGTTATGCCGGAGGCTACCTTGAGGACTGGCTTCTACCTAACCCACTAAGTCTCCCAGTATCAACAGGATGGGTTGGCCGGAGTCTACGAGAGTAGAAAGGATTGCTTGATGATGTAGGTGGAAATTTAACGTAACAAACATTTATATCAAAAAAGAAGACCTCAAATAAGCCACCTGATTTTATTTTGTTTTATTTTTGAGACAGGTTCTTGCTTTGTAGTCCAGACTGGTCCTGAACTTACTGTGTAGCCCAGACTCGTCACCAACAGCAATTATCCTGCCTCAGACTCTTGAGTGTTGAGATTTTGCGAGTGCATCACCACGCCCAGCTCCTGTGGTGCTGGGGAATTGAACCCAAGGCCTTGGGCTTGCTAGGTAAGCAATCTAACTGCTGTGCTATTCTTTCAGACCGCCACCAAGTTTTATATCTCAAGGAACTAAAAAAATGAAAAAATAAGGCAAACCCAAAGTTACTGAAATGAAGGAAAGGCTAGCGATGAACTAAAACAGAGAATGGGAAAACAATTTTAAAAGTAAACAGAAGTAAGAGCTAGTATTTTGAAAAGAAACCAAACTTATGAATATCTAGAGAGGTTAAGACAAAAGAGAATAAATGAGAATCACAATACCACAAATTACAACAAACATTACAGAAATAAAGATCACAAGAGCCTGGTGGGAAAATTGTACATTAACAAACTAGATAACCTAGAGCAAATGGACAATGCCTAGGTGTATATACCCTACCAAGAATTCACAATATAAGAAATAAAGAATCTGAAACACCAATAATAAAAAAGTTAATTTTATCAAAAAATTTTATTTTTTATATGGGAGTGAAATTTTATATTATTTTAAAATCCCCGCCAGCTCCAATACTATGAAAATCATTACAAGTGGGCACAATTTGCCAGATGTACAAATGAAAGTCACAAGAAGGATTTAGTATATCCTTAGAACTTCCAGTCTAGTTTTGGGGATACATACCTGTAATCCCTCATTATAGAGGGAGATGAGGCAGAGGATTGAAAGTTTGAGTTCAGCGGGAGAACTTAGCAACTTAGTGAAATCCGTTTTCAAAAGAAAAGTCAACAGGAGGAAAGGGATGTGTTCAGTGAAGATGCCCTTTAGTCCTTGGTCCAAAAAAAAAAAAAAAAGGAAATGCAGAAATAAGAGGAAAGGGAAAGGAGGGGGAGGGGAAGGAAAGAAAGAAAAAGGAAGGAGAAAGAAATAAAAGAAAGGAAAGGAATGAAAAGAATAGAAAAAATTTCTGATCTATCTGGATAAACAACCTCACCCGAGTCTCTCCCAATATCCAGGAGCAATTTTATTTTGGGTCCCAAATGGCTTAAACCCTTTACTTCATAAGGAGGCTAAAGACCAATCTTTTAAATACTAGTAGGGGTTGAATGCGTTTCTCAAAATGTGTTTATTGGTAATTTGATTTCCAAAGCAACTGTGTTGGCTGGTGGTTGGGAAGCTGAGATTTTTAGGTTCTCGGGAATCCATCCTTATGAATGGTTCCAACACTGACCCCACAAGACGTTGAGCTTATAAAGTCAATCTATTTCTCTCTCTGTCTTTCCCTTTCTTTGTTCTAAATAAGAAGGTACTTGTCAGGTGCTGATCCTTTGGTCGTGAGCTCCTCAGCATGAAGAACCATGACCCAGTACATCTTTCACCATTCCAGCTTCCCCCATCTCTGGTATTCCGTGGTAGCAGCACAGAGGAAACCAAGACAGACATGAAGCGAGTGAGGAGGAAACGTTTCCTAGTGGCGGTTCTTGTCTTAAGATGAGCAGCTTAAACCACGGTAAAGCTTCCTGATGCTTAATTCTGTTTTTTGTGCAGTGCATATTCTAAAAGTTCTGTAATATAACATCTACAGACTAAAATGACTCATTTTTATGAAATAATTCTTCCATACACAGTAGCAACCAAGACATTCCCTAACTCAGTTCAAGCATGGTTAGTGGAAGAGGGGTATGTGCCCCTGCAAGCACCTCTTGCCCTAATTCTAGACCCTCTGCCCCACGTAGTCTCACCTGTGAAGTAATTTAAACTCTAAATTATTTTATTGCCAAAATTTAAGGCAAATGATTTCACTGAAGAACAAGATGTCACGATCTATTTTCTACCAGTGTAATTTTTGCATTTCTACTATGTAAGAAAACTCACTTGCTTTTGACCTTTAAAAAGTTTTAGCTTTTCAGCCTATATCTACATGGCAAAAATGATTAAAAATTAAAATTTATAAAGCTGCATTCAACTTATGCTTAGTAAGAATGAAGAATAACTTAGCAGTGTGAACTCCACAGGACAGGTACAAGATGATTTAAAAAATAAGAAGTAACAGTGACAAATAAATGTGAATAAAAATGTCCAATTTTTTCTGCCTCCATGGAGTACGGAACATGCAGTCTTTTTTCCCCAGGGTTCAGAAGGTGGAGAGATGGTCTCTTTATCCATCTTACCATGACTCATTTCCTTATTTCTTTTCTCTCTCTCTCTCTCTCTCTCTCTCTCTCTCTCTCTCTCTCTGTTGCTTACTGCTCTCTGGCACTTTAGAGAACATAGATTAAATAAAATCATGATCTTGAAATATTAGGAATAAATATTTCTAGTCCACCAATGTGCAAACTCAAGTTCCTAAAGGGCAATTGTACTTTGTGGTAATCAGGCTCTGTTGTAGGAAATGGCTATCTACTTACTCCACAATGAAAAAATCCAATATTCTCATGGTTTAAATATTTGAATTAACATTCTGCCACTTCATATAAAATAAACACTGCTATCCACCACATATAGTCAACATAATTCCTCCATTTGGCTGATAAGGAGGGCACTCGGAGCTGTGTACTATTTTTTTTTGAATTTACTTCTTTAAAAATGGTGTCGTTCTGTAGCCCTGTGTACTATTATTTTTTTACTACTTTTTAAAAAGCGGAAACACACAAGCTTAGTTTACTTCTTCCTTCCCTCAACCGAGAGGTCACTGCTCCTGTAAGAGATCATGTGTTTTTAAAGAGAGGAGCCAATTAGGAATTGAAAGTCAAATAACTGAGTACGATGACCTGAAATCACGTAAAAATACAGTTAAGAACTTTGATACATATAAAATTAAAAAATTGTTTTAGCATTATTGAAGTGTTGAAGAAATTTTTGAGATAACTGTAGAGGAGAGGGTGCTGGGAAATCAAAAATCTAAGCAATGGAGCATTTAACTTATGAGTCTTTTTACTACAAAATCTTCACGTTCATACCATTTATGACATTGAGATTGCAAAGATGATGGTACGAATTGCCCAAGGAGTGCCCTCTCTCCCTTAAAATGGATCCTGGCTCATCAAGAGCAGCTGATGTAGTAACAATATTGTTGCCTTATCTGCCTTTGTTACTGACATGATAAACAATAGAATGTGTAATTAGACCTTTCAATAGACTTGGAAATTAATTTTTAAATGTAAAGGTGGAGAAATGGAGGTTCTTGGCTGCCTCATTTAGGCTAGTTAGTAATTAATTGCAACACTTAAGCTACATTATTAGGCAATTTTGTAAAAGAAGAGAACTTTGTTTTCAACCCTGACGTCTCGTGCATTTTTCCAATAAATGGATGAAGTGTCCAGGTGCACAAGGGATGCTCAACAAGTATGCTCATTGTTTGAAGGTGTGTAGAAGACCTCAAATGTGGGGTGACCAAAGGAGAAGTACACAGGATTTCAAGGAACAAGAACACTGCACAAAATTTAGCATGAAGATATAAATCGTATAATTATGAGCCACAAACTAAGCAACAAGAATAAGACGCAAAGACTGGCTTGAATGTATGTGTTCGTTCCACCACCCACCCTGGTGGTGGAAAATTCAAGGTAGAATTTAATCACAATGCTGTCAAATGAAGAGATGGGGGTCTTTTTGATTAAATCAAAAAAGCAGAGGCCTCGTGCCTGGGATCAATGACCTTAGAAATGAGGTGCCAGGGTGCTGGTTTTCTCCTTCATCCTGTTGCCCACAGTGACAGGAAGACTCAACAACAGGTGCAATCCTGGAAAAGATCCCAGCTTCCCAGAAGCTGAATGAAAAAGCACCTGGAGCTTGGCTTCCCTCAACCTTCAGAACACGTGCGAAGTATATTTCTGTTGTCGATAAAGCACCTACTGTATTTAGCAGTAGGAAAGAAAGAACAAGAGACTTCCTCATTTCCAGTGGTGGGAGTGGGGAGGCAAAGAAGAGGGATGGAAAGGGGTCAAGAGATGTTACATGTGTTCATCAACCTCACAAAACAAACAACGCTATGCTGTATGGAAAACATATATCAGTTAAACAATAAAACTTAAGAAATTTGTGAAAGAAAAGATGATTGATGATAAGAAAAATATGAACCAACAGAATAATATGGCAGCCCATGTGTCACTGTCATTGGCAGAAGAGTGAACGGCATTTTACATGTAGAATTACAGAGACAATTACCACTCTCCATGACTGGAGTTTGTTTTATGTTTTCAACACCATTTTGCAAACACAACATAAGTAAGCCCTGGAATGTATTGACAGGCATACACCCAAAATTATTAATATTCTGAGTATATTTGGCCTGGCAAACAGAAGAATGTCAGTAGACAAGTAGACTATCTGCGCGACCACATTTTGCAGAAGGAAACACTCTGATAGGTCCCAAAAGGTAAAACTACATCGAAGAACAGTCCCTGCTTAAAAATGAAGTTGGCTTCAATAATTAAACATATTTATTCACTATTGAGGAAACACTAGAAACAACTTCTTTGCTAGTGGAATTGTATGGAAATAGGAGGGTTCAGGGAGAGAGAAGGGAGGGACTTAAAGTAATCATTATCAAAGCAGATTGCAAACATCACCTGTCACCTGTTTTTCTTGCCTTCTTGCACTGCTGGGGATTTCTGCTAAGGTAGAGTTATTGTATTATTCATTCATTCGTTCATTCATTGTCAGCGTCCTGCTAAGGTCTCTAAGTGAACTTATGATCTCCCTGCCTCAACCTCCCAGAGATGCTGGGATTATAGGGAGGCAACTCCTGTATGGCAATCACTCGTTCCTTTATCTTTTAAAAAACTAGGAGTATATTTGGAAAATGCATTTTTAATTGTGTTATGTTTATGGATTAGATTTTAACACTGGAAAAATTCCTGGTCACGCTAGTGCAGGACATTCTTCTGACATATCTAAACAGGATTCAACGTTTTACTCAAAGTAACTGCAATTTTGTATAAAGGATTACAATGTCAAAATGAAAATTATACTTGTTTCAAAATGATAAGAAAATCGATCTTGGTCATTATTTCCCCCATACATACCCTTCCTTTCATCACCCCTTATAATTTGGTCACAGTAGTTAACAGGATTGAGGCTCCAGCCATGAGTCTTCTACAGTCTGTATTGTGACTGTAGCGTTGTGTGATTTATAAAGCTTTGTACAAATATAGTGTGTGAAAGTAAGTTCTTATTTTTCCTATGCAAATTTGGTTGCTTCCATAACATGCTCTATGCAGAATCTGGGAATAGAAAATTATTTGGGAAAAAAATGTGCCTTTGTGGTTGTAATTGAGGCTATCAATGTAAGAGCGTCTTGGATTATCAGCACAGAATCCAATGACAAATGTGCTTCTAAAGAAAGAAGACGCAGGCTCATAATACATGAACATCCGGTTGGGGACAGAACCTGGGTAGACACTGATGCAAGCCACAGCTTTCATTGGTCCCGGGGATCTGGACAAGTCTTCTCTACCCAGCCTTTGGAGGGAGTGTCTGCCTACCAACACGTTGATCTTAAATTCTGCTGTACAGAGCAGTGTGACTGTGTGTGCTGGATTTACCTACCACACCTGTGTTGATTCATTCTAGCAGCCCTGGGAAAAAAGGACTCATCACCTTTGTTTGGCCAGAATTTTAATCTTATTTTTAAAAATACGAAGATTCCAAATTCATGGAGAGATGTAGAATATGAGAAAAATTAGTAGAAAAAAAACAGAGAAAAAAACCACATCTATGAAAAATAAAGAAAAAACTCCATCCACAATGGTCTTGCCTGACAAAGTAGTAAACGTACTAGAATCTGAGCCAAAGGTTTGTTTGGCCTCTGCAGAGATTAGAAGATATCTGGTACATTTGTTAAACTATAAAACTGGCCTGGAGTAATTTTTTTCTTTTTTCATTGTTTATTATTTTAATGACAGATCATATTTTTCTTGAATGTTTTTGAGACAAGATCTCACTTTCTAGTCCAGACTTGTCCTGAACTCAGTATGTCACCCAGGCTGACATTGGACTTACCTCAACCCTCCTGCCTCAGCCTCCTGAGTGCTGGGATTACAGTTGTCCACCATTATGACCTGCTGATTTTTATGTGGTGTTAGAGAATTGAACCCAGGGTCTTGGGTAACCACTGAGATACCCTACCCACAGTCCAATGACAGATCATTGTAGCTACATTTTTCTAAGCTAAATTATAAACCAAAGGATTAAAATATATAAAAAGAAGTAAAAAGTAATTTTCTCCTCCAGTCTTGGCACCCGAGTAAGCAGCCTTCACTGTCAGTTCAGCGTGTGCAAGGCATGAGTCAGCTACCTCAAACTCCATGTTTAGGCAAAGCCGGTGACACTGAAATCGGCTACAGGAAGCCAGCTCAAGCATGCTTTCATTAAAACAGTCACTAAGCATCTTTAAGTGTTCCAATCGCATGGCTCATAATCTATCACACAGCTGCCATGTCCTTTTAAATATTAAAATAATGAAATATAGAGTAGAAGTGGGAAGGAAATAAAATTGGCACCAACAGTGGGAGATGACTGTGAATGGATCTGGGGACAAATAGAAATCTTGTCAGGCATGCTGTGTGTCCACATGAGATGGCAAGCCATGAATTTCTAAGAGCACCTGGGTAGTCGGGAGCCTGGAATTCGAGGAAGAGAAATATATGGAAACTTGACATCCGTTTATTACTAACGCCAACGGTGACACTCAGAAATATTGACATGGGAGTCGTGATGGATAATTGAGCCTGTCAACCAGCATAGTTCACGGTGTGTCCAGGTATCTGCCTGAGCATCATGTCTGTGTTTCTAGAGGACATTAGCATTTGCTCAGCTAAGCAGAAGAAAGCCAACTTTCATTTTCAATATTTCTGTTGGGAGGGGGCCAATCTGCTGAGGACCTAAACATTTAAAAAAAGAAAAGAAAAAGGAAAGACTCACTGAAAAGTTCTTTTTCTTTTTAAAGTAATGGAATGATGTATCATGTTTTGCATGTGATTAACTCTTCATGTATGGAAGTATTTACATCAGTATATTCTAAACATTCCATAATATTTACAATTCAAAGCTTTCTAAACTCTTTAGATATTTTTCTTAATTTCCAATTGTTGCGATCATTTTATTCAGATATTTCAGTGCATTATTATCCTAGTGACAATCATTGGTTAGAATGACTGATCAACTTTCAGATTACGACAGCTGAATAATCAACTCTACTGATATATTCCGTTTAACTTTTCCCAAAGACACGACACACATTTAGTACTAAATACAAGGGACATAGGCACCAATGTCTGTCAAATTATTATTACTTTCATTATTCTAAAAGAATGTTATTTGAATTTTGTGATCTTTCTGAAAGTTACTGACATTATTTGTGGCCCAATGTGTCAATTCATTTAGAAACATTCCAGGGGCACTTGTGAAGACAAATACGTTTTTTGTAACGGAGATTAATGTAAAAAATACGAGTGATAGCTCTGCTTCCATAGCTAAAATCTTTGCTTCCTTGTTTTTTTTTTTAAAAGACAGTTTTGAATATGGAAGCCTCAGGAATGTAGAAGTGTCTCCTTTTAAAATGGTCCTTTCCCAGATTGCCTCACTCTAGGACCTCTAGCTTAGAAATCTTTCTTCCAATCTCACAGCTGGGCTACTCTTGTGTATTTCATTGTCAGCTGAAAAACACAATAATTTTATAATTTTATGTAATGATATGGATAAGTCAGGGACTAATCTATGAGTCAGTGTGAAAAACAGTTGACCTGTGTACCCTCTGGTTTCTTGTCCATGGACTATATGCACTGAAGAGAGGAAATGCCTGGGAAAATAATTGCACTTCTGCTGAATGCGTTCAAACATTTCCCCCTAGTTATTACTTAAACAATAGGGCATAGCAGCTACGATATACACATAGCATTTCTATTGTATGGGCATCCCCTAAGTCATCTGGAGGTAATTTACAGAGGAGGGTGTGTGCAGTTACATGGAGATCCTGTGCTGCTTTGTCTTAGGGATGTTGACATCTGCAGTGGAGCTGGGGGTCCTGGAGCAAAGCCACCATGCATCCTAAGGGATGGCTGAATACAGAATAACTGGTACCTTGGTTTATGTGATTTCTTTTCTAAAATGAATGCTTGCAGTTGAAATCAAGCATCATTCAAATAAATGTAATGCTTTTTTAAAAATAAAAAATATTTTACTTAACTGAATTTTATGTTTGTTTGTTTTTGAATATTTTAAAACCATTTGGAGAGATGGCTGGATGCTTTGACAGAATAACTTGCACCTTATTTAATGTTATTTTTGTTCTGAAATAAGCACATTTACAATTGATGTGAAACATCATTCTAACAAATTTAAAGATTTTTTAAAAGAAAAAATATTTCACTTAACTGAGTTGTTCTTTTGTTTTCTGAGTGTTTTAAGCCATTTGCCTTGAAGAGCTATGGTAGTAACCTGGGTCGAGGGTTGCAGGCCTTGTGATTCCTTTATTCTGGGAGGCTGAGGCAGGAGGACCGTAAGCTCGAGCTCAGCCTGGACAATTTAGGAATTTAATGAGACACTGTCTGAAAGAAAAAGGCTGGGGACATAACTCAGTGAGAAGCCCTAGTCTCGATTCCCTGCACTATGGAGGGAGGGCACACCATAGGTGTGTCACTGTTAGATCACTGATACTATGGGAAGAATACAAAGCAGCATCTAATTTTACTGAGAAACACATGCCACAAAATAAGAAAGCCACTCTGGGTTGAATTAGTTGAAAATTAGTAATAGAATAAACTCACACTAACATTGTGCTAATGCCCATAGGATTCTATGTTTCAAATAATATTTCCTCCATTATGCATACAGTTTTCTTGAATGTGTCAAAGAAAGACCCAAATTTGTTACTAAGTTATTGTATCAAGTATAACCTACTTGACAGATTATATTGTAGCAAACAATAATATTCCAAATAATGAATCTTTCCTATTTGAAGAAAGTCTATATCATGTGCTAACATTCACCTGAACAGCTTAAAATAGGAATTGAAGACTCTTGTACCTATTTATCATTACAGAAAAAAGTTCACTGTTGGCACATTGAAAAATGAATTTGTCTGACTTAAGGAAAAGGTAAGCTGAAGTCAATTGGGCTGGACTTGGTGAGGGACGAGGGTATGCAATGACTTATAAAATTACATAAAGATGATTAGTGTACAAATTGGACACTAAATGTCTTTAAGCATCCTTCCAACACTTCTTCTAATTACTCAGTGAGGCAAATTTGGAAATAAGCCATGGAATAATATTGCAATTAGAACTAGATGACTTGGAATGCATAATGCTGAGATTTTGCAAATTGATTTTTTTATGTATAAACACAGTAGCAAAGGAATTGTCATTCGGAGATCACACAATACATTCAAGTGTTTTAAACTATCTGGATAAATAATTATCAAATGTGCATATGGATCTTATCAAACATGAAATGTACATAAATATGAAAATAGGGTGAAAGGAGAAAAAATACAGATATTGAATCCATTCATTTTGTGTTATGCTGTGTGTGTGTGTGTGTGTGTGTGTGTGTGTGTGTGTGTGTGTGTGTGTGACAACATGTAGCTCTGTAGTCCAGGCTGGTCCTGAACTCACTATGCAACCCAGGCTGGCCTTGAACTCACAGCACTTCTCCTGCCTCAGACTCCCAAGTGCTGGAATTACAGGTGTGTCGCACCATGCTCAGCGTGTGCTGTGCTTTTTAAACTTAAACATCCAAATCATGCTTATTGTCATCAGGTAAAATTTGAACCTCTCCCTGTCCATGGCAGATAAATATACACTGACTTAAATTCCCTCTTCATCATATAAAATCAGTTTATCTGTACTCAATTATGCTGCTTTTAATTTTGTTTGTGAAATTTTTAATGAAAAGAACATCTCAGAGTTCTGAAAATGGTGATCTCCACTGAGGTTTTCTGCCAAGGTCTGTGCATTTGGACACAGAGTAGGCAGAGAACCGTGTCATCTGACGACAGGCTAGCCTGGGATCATTGAGTAGCAAGATGGCACTTGGGACTCAAATTTGCTTGATGGCATAAGAACAAACATGAAACAAAACTTCTCTGAAAACTCGATGATATACCCATTTTCTCTATTTCCTACTACTAGCACATGTCTTCAAGCCAGTCTGGGAAAATAAAACAGGACAGCCGCAAAGTGCAGAGTTGGTGGGGCCGAACTTCCTCCAAACCCTCAGAACGCCCAGTGGCTATCACCTCATCACACAAGCTAAAGGGAAGAATGTTGACACGGCCTCCTAGGCACACTCACCCGTTGTTCCAGAGCCGACAAGGCAATTGTACATCAAACAAACTAGTTAGCAAACACGTAGTGACACACTTCAGCTAAGGAGTCTCAGAATTGCATCTCTGACGGGGTTGCGTTCCTGACCCTTTAGCAACACAAGACGTCCTGAAGAACAGAAAACCTGAATAAGATACAAAGATTCTTCCGAAATCAACTACAGTGCATTCAAAAAGCTTTGCAAAATGTAAGAAATGGTTACGTTTCCTACAGAGTGTTAAACTAGATGAATACATAATTATCAGCTGCATTTTGGTTTCCTCGAGCACACATTGATCCCAGGTTTTGAATTCATTTAGTTTGGGCTACGCTTCTGCTATGCAATGGGGCTAAAGTTTGGGCCCATAAGGATGTCTTGTATAACTAGAACGACGTTTTGCAATCGTAAAAATGGGGGGCAAGGGCTTGAATAAAAAATATTTTTGTAAAGGGCAACACCCCGCAGCTGTGCAGTCCGTGGAGGTCAAGTGTTGCTTCGTTTGCTTAGGACTTCTGTCCTCACCGTTGTGAGTACGCGGCGGCGAGAGGATGTGAAGTGGCAGCGCATTCGTCTCTTGGAACCGTCCCGCCTCAGGAAACCATCAGTAGCTATCGATCCACTGACAGCTACCGCTGCAACTGAGAAAGATACACGCCTCGGGGGATGCCTGTGCGTGGTGCTATGCTAAGGAACCCTTGGAAAGGAAGTCTAGGGCTAGACGCGATGAAAACCCAATTCAGAATAGTTAATGCTAAAGCTTAAAAAAAAAAAAAAAGACAGCTACATTAACCGATGCTGTCATTTTTAAACGTGCAGCATACTCTATCAACTTTACCGAAGCTACGGATAAGGAGAAGTGGTTTTGTTTTTAAAATTCAGCATTACATTGTTGTGGTTTGGACCTGCGATGTCCCCCAAAACCTCCTGTTTGTACTGTGATTCAATTAGAGGCTTAATCCATGGGTTTTCTATGCTGTTACGAGGTGGGGCTTGGTCAGAAAGGGGCAGGTCATGCGGGCTTGACCTGGAAGGGCGGAGCCCTGGGACATGGCCTGGAAGGTATACCCTAGCCCCACACTTCCCCCATCTCTCCCTCTCTCCCTCTCTCCCTCTCTCCCCCTCTCTCTCTCTTTCCCTCTGTCTCTCTCTCTCTCTCTCTCTCTCTCTCTCTCTCTCACCCTTTCTTTCTGTCTCTTGCCTCCCTGTGGCTGTGTTGTAAACTGACAACACCTTTCCCCCTGCTGGGTCTCTGTCAGGTGCTTCCACCACTGCTGGCTGCCCACGAACTAACACCTTCTGAAACTGTGGCCTGAACTAAACCTTCCCTTCCTTAAGTTGTAGGTGTTGGGCATTGTATCCCAGCAACAAGATGGTAACTAAGACACACAGGAACAGGGATTTTCTGTGCTTTGATGTAGCACACTATAGAGGCCTGAAGACCCTATTGGGGGTCTATTGCTTCGTGTCCGGGTTGGTTTCTTTGTTTTCAGGCTAAATCAAATTCCAGGTAACAGCATCAAAGAAAACACAGGCCAGTTGCTGTGGTGAAACACAACCCTCTGTGGGGTTTTGGATTGAAAAATATAACATAAAATATTTGAAATAAAATATTCATCCTTTTGAAGTTCGTTTTTGAAAGTCCATAAAAAACATGGAGTTGTCCCTGGGGAGAATAAAAGGCGTATGAACACAAACAGTCCACTGGAGTTCATACAGACACCATGCAGCATGGCTTATGACTCCACACCAAATAAATGTGTGTAAAAACGAACAACAAAAACCCATGTGAAAATGTAGAGGAAGGTTCTAGAAGGAACATGTGGAAATCTACAGTCAAAGCTAGCAGATGTCATGCTCTTTTATTTGAAAAGAATTTATAGGTATTTGAGTGATTAGGTATTTAACTGAGAGACTACAGCTGTAAAAATGTTATAAACTAATTTTTACAATAAATGTTAAAGAAAACTTTGATATTTTGTAATCATAAGAAAACAAGCATCTTATTCAGAATAAAAATGTAATAAATTGCTAAAATCCAATCCATTTAGAAAAGAAAAATATATTGGGTGAGATAAAAATGTGTTAGGATATAATCATCAATATTTCTCAATTTTTGAGGCTTTCGTACACGCTCAGGGCTGTTGCCTGAACATATTTCGGTACATTTATTTTTCACAAATATCTCTGAAGCAGGTAAGGAACTCAAGACACAGGAAAGTCGTTCACTAGAAATGGCACTCCCCTGAGACTTTAATGTTGGTAACCTAGTCCAGATTCTACTCTCTGTCCATTACATGTATAGAAGATCAAATTATGACACCCTAAAATCAATCATTTTAACATAACAATTATTCAAGCTGGGCCATTGTGGCACAGGCCTGTCGCCTCTTCACGCTGGGAGGCTGAGGTAAGAGGGTCACGATTTTGAGCCCAGCCTGAGCAACTTAGTGATTTAATGAGACCCTGTCTCAAAAAATTATACATACATATATATATATATATATATATAGATATATATATATATATATATACAATAAAATAAAATGACAGTAAAGAAAATTAAAATGCCACTTTCAATTCCTTCCATGTATCAAATAGCCAATTAAACTTACCCAGACAGTTAAGAAAGTGTAATAATCTCTGAAAAAATCTCTCTTACCTACTTCTGAAACCTACAAAATCTGTTGAGAGTGCTTCAACATCAAAATATCAATTTTTCATAAAGTTGGTGGAACCTCAATAAACATGCCAGCCAGCTTTTCTGGAGGTGGACAATCTCCTAATAC
Organism: Ctenodactylus gundi; assembly: GCA_004027205.1. NCBI lineage: Eukaryota > Metazoa > Chordata > Mammalia > Rodentia > Ctenodactylidae > Ctenodactylus > Ctenodactylus gundi. The sequence goes on along the minus strand of PVKB01002005.1, from coordinate 38,526 downwards.
AGCTTAAATGGAAAATAAACAGCAAATTACATATGAAGTGTATCTAGCCAACGTTGGACAGCTGGGTGAGATGCTGTGGGGGCCAGCAGTCCTTGGGGAGGTTCTTTTCACTCTCATATATATCATGCTGGTGAGAATGTAAGAGAATGCAAATTTTTGTGGAAGGATAACCAGAGACTCAACAAAACCACACAGGCGTCTACCCGTGGGCCACCGAATCCACTTACAGAAATTTGCCTTACATAGAGATTTTAAAAGCACTTGTGTAAGCTTTTCAAAATGCAGAAATATGTGTAATTTCAAAGCTTTGTAACTACCTAAAGGCCCAAACAGAATATTGCAAGACATGCATACAATAGGTCAGTGAGTAGCTTCCAAGAGAAAGCTGATCTCCAATGTGCATATTTATGAGGTATGCAAATTGCACGAAGGCATATGGTATTACATATTATCTAAGAAAGAAAAGGGGTGAGTGAACACACAGTAATCCATGCGTTTCTAGAAAAAAACTATTAAGCATGAAGGATTTCTTAGTTGCCAAAAATGAGCAATATATTACATAAATTGTTGATTACAACAAGTAACCAGAATATTTGGAGCAAAAAAGAACATCCTATAAATAAACAAGTAATAAATAAATAAGCTAGCAAATGAGCACATGTTGAGGAGGCCAGGGGTCCTTCTTCTGGTAGAATTTTAATAACAGATGGATTAATAAATTTGAAGGGATTCTCAAGTTTGAAAAATCCTCATCTTGTAGTAATTCCAGTTACTCAATCAGGAATCATCTTTGAACGCTAGATCTCAAGCAATGAATTGAGTGATTCAACCAAAAATTAGAAAGTTGGATAGCGTCACAGTGTCGCCATAAAAATCACAAGTCATTTGTAACAGGTAAAACAATTAATACAAGTCAAGTAACAATGAAAATACAACAAAGAATTTCGGTGAGATCATCAAATGTGACAGTCGCCATAAAGGGCAAAGGGCAGGCTGTACCTCTGGGTGCTGAGAGGACCTGATGCCCCTTTTTAGTCTCCAATTTGCTCCACCACAGGAATGTGTTCTGGAGGAGAACCTAGATAAACACAGCATGAAGCAAACGGCCATTATTTTTTGCAGAATTTCAGGGAGGGATGGTGACCTGACCCAAGTTGCGGGATTCTGAGAGAAGTTCCAGAAAATCAGCTGAATCACTCATTCTGAACTGAAACTTCCACTGAAGGGAAAAAATAACCTCTGCACACTACATTATTGGAAAAAAAAAACTCCAGGAAACTGAAAAATAGAGTATGAATTAAGGGTTAATGTTATATTAGAGGTAAGTGACCTAAATTTTTTAACTCGCCTGTGATGACAGAAGACACAGTGGAAGACACGTTAAAAATCTTAAAAGGCCATGCATGGAGGGTGCCACGTGCTCATTAAGAGTGAAAGGAACTCAATTCATATATTAGGTTATTTAATGTATTTTGTAGATACATACACACATGTACACAATCTACTTATTCTCTGTAGTCTGTACATGCTTATCTATGTAAAAATATAATAAAACCTATTTGGTAAAATATTAAATTTCACTGAATCTGAATAAATAATTCCTCTATTACAGCTTTTTGCAATTCAGAAATAAAATAAAACGTTTAATACAAAGCACACACGTGAACAAGAAAACATTTTCCAAAGGTTGTTTGATAGAAATGTTAACATAGGATGAGCTTTCATAACTCAAAAAATTAGATACATCCATTAAGAGGAAACTGTATGGCACCAATGGGCACTTTACAAAAGGAAAGCAGGTAATTGTTTGCAGGCATCACATTTTTCTCTGCAAAATAAAATAATATAAATAAGATATTTCTTTATCAAAGAAACTTAGCATTTTTTCCTTACTTTGTTGATAATGCTAAAATGGCTGGAAAGGACCATGTGTATTGTAATGCTTGTGGGAGCTTAATTTGTTACAAGCTTTGAGGAAAGCAATTTGGCAATATTTATCTGGATCATTAAAAATGTTTATATACTCTAGTCCATTAAGCTGCTGCTGTAATTATTTTTTAAATAAAATGATCTAGAAGGCAATCCAAAGTTGATATATAAAGATATTCATTGCACCACTTTAATAATATGCAAAATATAAAAATATATGGCATATTTCTTGAATGACCATCTTCTTAGGCTGTCCTAAAATAATGTAAAATAAAAAGGGGGAAAATTTTAGGAGTTCAACCTTTACATCTACATCTAAATTTCTGACAATAATAAAATAATGAAAAACTAAGAAGATTTCAAAATAACAACTTGCGGATAGAGCTGAGTTATTATGCCTATGATTGATTCATACTATTATGACCAACTAGATGACATAAATAAACTATATTTGTCCTCCCCCACACACAGGTAGGAGTTGGAGGGAAAAGTCAGGCTTCATTAAAGACAGAAGTATCAGGAAAACTCAAAATGTATGCTTGAAAATTTTGCATGTATTCTGTCAGTAAAAATATACGTAACTCCAAGAATTCAGATGTGCATAGCTGACTTTCAAGAAGCCAGATGAAGGAAGGGATGGAGTATTGTGATCTCATCTTGCAATTACCGCTATGAGCACAGCCAGGAACACTGCAATATTCAGTCAAGTGGAGGAGAGTGTCCTTCGCCAATGAAATGACAGCAACAACACTCCCAGTTGCCTCAGCGCATTTCCTGTTCTTCGAATCATTAACCAGATAATGCAGAGTAACATGTCAAACAACCCAAGTTGTCTTTGGTAGTAGACAACAGCTGGGTGAGTTAGTCTCTCCTTGAGAAACGCGCAAAAGAGTGCCGGGAGAGTTGCTGCAGTCAAAACGGGTTGGTAGACAGACTGGGAAATTACCGGTAGAGACTACCGTGCGTGAAGAATGGCCGCTGCTTGCAGGCTCTACAGACCTTCTACACGTTGTATAAATTACCCAGATGCCTTTGCACACACAAGGTCTCCCTTACTTTACATGACAGCATAGCACCTTGGGAAAAAAGGAGACCCTAGAAAGTGATGGAGAGGTACAGCTCATTCTTCTTTCACTGTGTGTGTGTGTGTGTGTGTGTGTGTGTGTGTGTGTGTGTGTGTAGGGGGGGTGCATGTGTGTTTGAGGTCTTAGCGTAAGTAACCATATTGTGCCTTGATTCCTCTGTCTGACGTGGGTCTCACTGAACATAGCTGAATGCACACAAGGTACAGCAAAATAGTTGGGAGGAGACACACAAACCCTTATATCTATTTTTAGCATTATATTCATAAATTATATGTGATAAGCATACATACATTTAATTTAAAATAGACCTACAAGGAATCAAATGTGTCTTTAAAACTGCACTATTTTATCCACAGTGTTCAATTTAATTTATGATATTTATGGTCATTTTTTACAAGAGAAAAATGCTTAAAATTAAAATATCTACAAAACTTGCCAGTCGTTCAGTTAGCAATTAGTGGGATGGCACAGAAACACAGAATTCTACCATTAGGCATTCCTGATCAAAAGCCGATTCCAAGGCCAGCTTCAGGTAGAGATGTGTTTCGTAGCTTAGGACGCTTTTATCCAGCTAACAGAGATGATGAAGTTAACTGTTTGATCCAAACTGCTCTGCCAAAGCAGCCCTGTGCCATGATTTGGTTTGCAGGGACCTTGGAAGGCTCCGCCTTCCATCCTCACATTGGTCTCTTATGTTAGTATCTTTATGCAGGTTCAATATATCAAGCAAGATATGGCAACTACCCTATACTTGTGGGTAAGATGTTGCATGTCAGTTTGCAGGATACACATCCGACTAAAATTCACTGAGCTTTTCTGTGTAAATTATGAGGGGGGTTCCAATAGTACCATCCACTTTGGATTATGATAAGTAGGGGGAAAGGATTTTGCAAATAATGTCCTAAACGATAGTCCTGCAGCTCCATGAGTGCATTGGCTCTTTGGTTGCAGCGGTTCCACTAAGCACTCCCTTACCACCCGCCAGCACTCACACAACCTCTCCTTCCTGGATTCGCACCACACCCAGCTCCTTTGCATAACGAGAATTCAAGGGACTATGTTTCATAGAATTGGATCCTGGTTATTGTACAATGGCCCACAAACCCATCCCCATCTAGGTTGGCTCATTTTGTCCCTTGTGGAAAGGAATGCTTGTCCCTAGGGACGTGTTCCATGCCGTCTCCGCTTCTCTTTGGTTTCCCACATCAAGGCTCTGGTCAAAGTTCAGGCTGTAATGATTTTTACCACCAAACACTTATGTTCACACCATTTTGAAAGCAGTTTTAGATTCTTGGGCAATTGGTCAAACGCTTTTTTATGCTTTTTTTTTTCCTCACAAGTGGGTTCTTCTCAGTAATAAAGAACCCAGATTCACATGGGTTATTGGGAAGCTGTTTTTAAGCCTTTAATAGCGCTAGAAAAAGTAAGAATTGAAATGTGTGGTAGCTCTGAATTATCAAAATGAGTTTGACTTTTATTATCATTGTGGTATTTTTAGTGATCTCTATAGAAATTGGACAGATGGCTTCATGTTATAATGGAAGAACAATTATCATTAAATGGGTAATGATCTACAGCACGTGAGAAAGAGAAGAAGTAACATTCTTCTGACTGGTTTCCATGAGATACTTCTCTCGTGTATAGGTAATAATTCTGTATTCTCTTCTATAAGTCTTCGGGGGAAAGGTGACAAGAAATCAATTAGAATTCTATGCGTAGATTTGTTCAAACAGGCACCCTTGACCCCTGTGACACCCACCTCAGGTTAAGTGACAGAGTCAGGAAAGAAGACAAGCTCACGGAATTGTGGTTAAGACCGCCCAGTCCACGGGGAAGTGAAACAGAAGGAACGGATCGTCTCTCTCAGAGGTTGTCAGCCATGTGAAAGTCACACAGCAACTCTGTGAAGAAATTTGGAGGCAGCTGGATAGAAGACACCAGCATAAAAACACTGAGCCAAGTCAAGCTCAGTAAGTACACATGTTAAAAGTCGGGTGTTGTTCGGGAAGCAGAAGCGCAGTGCTGTTCGCAGAAGAGACGAGGAGAGGCGCAGGGAAGGAGGATGCCCTGCAGCAGGCCCCCTCCCTGTACCTCCCTGTTCCTCCCTGGGCTAGCGAGTGCACTATGTCATCCTCAACCTCCTCTCCACCGCGCACACCATCTAGGGGCTGGTTCCAACCCCGTGTCTGTTCTTCTCGCCCTGGATTCACCACCACACTGCAGCCACTTTACCTTGGAGCTCCTGGGAGTAACCCAGCTGTGCTCACCGCTCTTCCAGGTCAGGTGTATTGATCAGGGTTCTGAGAGTGGCAGAGTTAGTGGAACTTATATAGATCAAGGGGTTATCCGGAGCGCTTACAGATCTGAGGAGAGAGGTAGTACAAATTGGCCACGTGCCCGTGTGAGAGCTGGAGGGTCCAGTAGCTGCTCAAACTTGTGCCAGAAGGACACCAGTCTGAGACCACAGAGCAGCTGGTGCAAGCCTGGCACGGATCATTGTCCAAAAGGCAAAGCAAAGACTGGTAACTGAAGTCAATTTGCAGTAGAGATCAGCGAATGAAAGACAGGAGCAAGTCGGTGTTTGGAGACTCAAGTCAGGCAGGACTTTCCCCGGAAGAAGCCATAAGCATGTTTCTTCTTCCTTCCTTTACTCAATTCAAGCTGCTAGTGAGGTTACCCATACCCCTGGTGGTACCCCTCCCTCACTTAGCGGCCCTCAAGTCAATAATACGCCTGATCACATATATACCACTTTCATTTGATGTTAGACTGTTATTACATACTTCCCGCTTCATGACTTGAAGGGTTGAATAGCTCTCATTTCATAACGGGCGGCTCAGACTACATGGTAAATTTGTGTTCCATGGTGAAGCGCTCAGTTTCTATCAAGGTCAAGTAGCAGGCTAGGAGCTGTTTCTCAAAAGGAGAGTAGTTATCTGCAGATGATGGCAGGGCCTTGTGCCAAAACTCCAACATCGTCTGCTGTGATTCACCTATGGGGGCTGCCTGAAGCTCCAAACAGCATTTCTGACCCACCGACACCTCAAGCACCACTGGGACTGCACAGCAGCCTGGACCTGCTGCAGAGTCTTCTCCTATTCTGAGTCCCACCCAAAAGAAGCAGTTTTTCAAGTCACTTGGTAAATTGATTTCAGTAACACACTCAAGAGAGGACTATGTTGCCTCCAGAATCCAAGTAGGCCCATTAGGCATTGCGCCTCCTTCACGAATGTAGGAGGACCCAGATGCAATAACTCATCCTTCAACTTAGAAGGAATACCTCTGCACACCCCACACTACTCTACTCCTAGAAATTTCACTGAGGTGGAGGACCCTTGATTTCGAATGGGATTTATTTCCCAGCCTCTGAAATGCAAATGATTCACCAACAAGTCCAGAGTAGTTGCTCACCTGGTTCTGCTGGCATAATGTCATCAATGTAGTGGACCAATGTTATACCTGTGAAAGAGCAAGGCAATTCAGATCCCTGTAGACTAAGCTGTGCTGCAGGGCCGGAGAACTGATATACCTCTGAAGCAGCACAATAAAAGTGCACTGCTGACCTTGCCAGCTGAAAGCAGATTGCTTCTGATGGGCCTTGTGAATGAGTATGGAGAAAAAAGCATTAGCCAAATCAATAGGTGCATCCCAGGTACCAGGAGACGTGTTAATCTGTTCGAGTAAGAAAATTTCATCTGGTACAGCAGCTGTGATTGGAGCCACCACTTGATTAAGTTTACAATAACCACCACCATCCTCCAAGATCCACCATCTTCTGCACTGGCCAAATAGGAGAGTTGAATGGGGACATGGTGGGAACCACCACCGCGGCAACCTTCAAGTCCTTGATGGTGGCACTAATCTCTGCAATCCCTCTAAGGATACAATATTATTTCTGATTTGTTATTTTCCTAGGTAGAGGCAACTTCGATGGCTTTCATTTGACCTTTCCCACAAAACAGACTCTCAGACCACAAATTAGGGAACCAATATGGGGATTCTGCCAAGTGCTCAGTATGTCTATTCCAATTATGCATTCTGGAACTGGGGAAATGACTGCAGGATGAGCTCAGGGACCTGCAGAACCCACTGAGAGTTGGATCTTGGCTAAAACTCCATTTATCACCTGACCTCCATAGACCCCTTTAACTGGAGACCCTTGATGATGTTTTAGATTTCCTGGAATTAGTGTAGTTCAGAAACAGTGTCCAGTAATCCCTGAAATGTCTGATCATCTTTCTTTCCCTAGTGCACAGTTACTCTACTAAAGGGCTGTAGGTCCCTTTGGGGGAAGGATGGGAACAATATTGACATTGTGACTCTTTGGTACTGCATTAGGTTCCTTCCTTGGAGACCAGGCTCCCCTTCATTCAAGGGATACTAGGTCTCTAAATTGACTCAAGTCTGGAAATTAACAGTGCTTGATTCTCTGTTGCTACTATTTGAAGTAGATTTTTGTTCAGTTGCCCTTAGAATTTTTTCCTATATAAATACAAAAAAAAAAATTAGTGGACTTTTTATCTGTTTCACTTTTGGATGCACCATGACTGATTAGACAATGCCATAGGTCCACACATGTCAAACCATTGTGATCTCTGCTTTTCTTCTGCTATACATTAAGGCAATCATGCCCACTTTGCCTTTGGCAGTTAAGTGCTGCCATGTGGCCCTGCCACTCCAATATGCAACCAAACCCATAACATTTAACTGTCCTAGTTGGGTGGTTGCCTTTCCCACTGTAAGGTCTGGCCTACAGAGAACAATGACAGGACATTTTAAAGATGATGGTGTTCACCAACCATTTTCTTTTGAGAGTGAATTTTATTTCACTTTTCCCATGTGTGTGTGTGTGTGTGTGTGTGTGTGTGTGTGTGTGTGTCTGTGTGTGTGTGTGTGTGTGTGTGTGTGTCTGTGTGTGTTATATACAGTGGTTCTGGGTTTCTTATATTAGGGAAACTGTGATATTTAACCTTCTGCATTTGACTCACTTCACAAAGTATGGTCTCAGTTGAGTCCATTTGCCTACAAAAGCCTCAAATCTGTCTCTACAGAGGAATAGTACTCTACTGTGTACATATACTACAGCTTTTGTATCCACTGGTCTGTTGATGAGTATTTTGCTGTCTCCCACACTTGAGCTATTCTGTAAATATGGATATACATGTATCTCTGTTATACACTGCTTTCAACTCTTGGAATAAGGGCACAGTCAAGGGCATCTCTTCCAAACTCCCTCTATGTGGAGGAGTGAACAAAGGAATATGAGGCCCCTCCAGCTCACTCACAATGGGCCATTTTTTGACTCATATTTCTGCCAACCAACCAATAAACCAGTAATTTCTGTTTAACTTCACAAGCTGCAACATTAAATCCAGATTCTCTGCTCAATGGACACATATCAAGAAACGCAGATTGACCCAGGTATGTATTTCTTTCACCTTGTCTCCACACTCTTAAAGTCCATTCCCACACTGTTCTCCAGACCTCTGCTTGTAAGAATTAGAAAACTCAAGAAATTCTTCAGGAGTGTATCCTATCTCTTAATGTGGGCCTCATCCTTACGAGCCTCTTGAGATTTGAGCCTGGTTGTAGGCCTAGAGGTAAAGGTGTGTGGTGAGGAAGGGTCCTGAGGATCATCAGCAATGCCTTGCTTGCTAATTGATTCAGAGAATGTCCTTACTGTTGCAGTAGACAACAGGAATTAGTTTTCTCAGGCACAGGTGGAAAAACCAACACCACAGAGGAAAAAGTAGAGATCCCCCTGATGCTGAGGGTGAGAAAATCTCTTCTTCTAGCAAATAATTCCTTCAGGATTTTAGAATTCCTCGCCTTCTCCCTGTTACTCCACACTTCTCCTTCCTAGTTAACAAGACCCCATTCCTTCCCAATTAGCACCTGCACCTTAACTGCAGAGATCCTTTGAGGCTGCGCATTGACCTGGTGCTGAAGTTCAGCTAATCTGATTTTGAAGGCTTGAGCTTGATTTTCAGTAATTTCAGCCCTATGTCTGAAGGAGAGAAGATTCTCCTCCAGGACGTACTTAGAAACTTTCAAGGTGTTTATGCATGTCTAGAGCTAGGAATTGGAATCCTTAAGCTTATGGGCCTCTTTTATTACACTGTCTGCATGCTGAGAAGATTTAAATTGTTGATGTGCATCTGGAGTCCATTTCTTTCCATCAAGAGTTTGACCAAAGATGTTAAGAATAACCAGCCAGAATCAATATGTTTTTGATTTCCCCAAAATACTCAAGTGGCTGGAGGAATGGCTCAGTGGTTAAAGCACTTGACTAGCAAGCACTAAGTCAAGCGCCAAGTACCCGGATTCAGTTCTCCAGCACCACATAAGCTGAGTGTGGTGGTACATGACTACAATCTCAGCACTCCGGAGGCTTAAGCAGGAGGATTGCTGTGAGTCCAAGGCCAGCCTAGGCTCCACAGTGAGTTCCGGACCAGCCGCGGGTACAGAGCAAGACCCTGTCTCAAAAAAATACATAAATGAATTATGTACAAAATAACTAAATATATCACATCTGTATTAATTTAAACAATTCACACCATGGGCTATCAGTTCCTCGTGCATCATTAATTGGAGAGACTATGTCAACTTTGGGAAGTGTTAAAAACCTTTAATAAACCCATTGTTATAATTCTGTCTCTTGAGGATCAATTCTAGTACCAGATTCTGTATTGGTTAGAGTTTTAAAGAGGCAGAATTAATAAAACTTATAGAGATAGAGGAGATTTTTTTTGGAGGCCAAGTCTAAGGAAAGAGATAGTCCAAATTGGTTGCGTGCATATGTGAGAGTTTAAGGGCCCAGTGGCTACTCAGACTTTTACCAGAAGGATGCATGAGTCTGATACTGCAGCACAACTCGTGCAAGCCTTCCATGGATCACTGTCCAAAAAGCAAGGGGAAGACTGCAGACTGATGCAAATCTGCAGTGTCTGGGGTGCAGATCAGGGAGGTGAAGGCAGGAGCAAGTTGATGTCTGGAGACTCAAGCCAGGGAAGGCTTTCGTAGGAGGAGGCCGTAACAATGTTTCTTCTTCCATCCTTTACTCAGTTCCAGCTGCCAGTTGAGCCGCCCAGCCCATATTCAGGGTGGGTGCCCCTCCTTACTTCCTGGCCCGTGATTCAACAACAGCCACCTGAAAGCTCTTGCCTAGGTATTTCCCAATTTCAAGAAGTTGACACAATCCCTCCAATGGTCACACCAGGAAAAGCATTGACATGATAATTAATAATTAGCATCTCAGGAAAAAGAGAAAGAAATCCACGAATGTTATAAAGTGTGTTAAATTTATTGAGCTGGCATTTTTTTTTTTAGCTCTTGACTCTTACATCTTTGACCCATGGCTACTTTTCCAGGAGCTAGTCATCTTACCATTACATCTATCCAAAGATTTGGCACTTTTTCTAATCTCCCACTTGCAGTCCTGGCTGCCAACTTCCACCATGGTTTTTTGAATGCTCATTCTACGCTGGACACACTTTACTTTCAGCTCCTTATCAAACACTGGACAAATCTCTTCACCCTCAAGGAAACACTGTTTTGACTGAGGTATTCTCCTTAAAGAGAGTCAGCTGTTCTTCACAAATATTCTGTTCAGAAAGCAGCCCTGGGCTCCACTAAGTGGCCCGTGACACAACTTAATCAGATAGGCTGCTGACCTCTTCCCATCATGTGATTCCCCATTCTACCTTTTGTGGTACCAGAAATTTAGCCCAGGGCTTTTGCCCTGAGCTACATCCTCAGACTTTATTTTCTTATCAAATTACATAGCTGCCCAGATGGGGCTCAAACTTGTGAATACCCTGCATCAGCCTTCAAGAGTGCTAGGAGTATAGGCCTGCACCACCAGGCCCAATTCTCCCTCTATTTTTCTCTTGATCATTTCCTTATATCAACTTTTTCTCTGTGATTTCTGTTCCCCATCTTGCTACCTTAAACATCCTACATCCTATCTTTTAGAGTTCTTCAAATTGCACTTTAGACACTTGCTCCCTTAGCCACGATTGTTCTCGTTATTCTAAGATGCTGCACTTTTTAGGTGTGAAATTATCACATTTTCCAGCCCTCTAGATCTTCTTCCTTTGACCTTCAAAATTTCCTCAAGTCCTGTACTTCACCAAGACTCCCACGCACCTGCCCTCCTCCCTCAATTTCTCACTGTCCCTTGCCAGTTGGAATTTCATGATCTGCTGTTGTAACTCTTCTCACTTTCGATGATTCTGTGATATATCTTCTTTTTTTTCCTCATAGTACAGACTATACCTGGGACCATTGCCTTGAGCAACAGTCTCAAATCCCCTATCTATCTATCTATCTATCTATCTATCTATCTATCTGTCTGTCTAATCTATTTTTTCTATTGATCTATTTATTTGTTTATTTTTATTATATGTCTTAACATTTTCAACAGTTAAATGCTTATGGAGAAATTGGAATAGCCATCCAGGCTTTGGCCATCTTAAATTCACAGCTCAAGATCTGAGCTGAGAATCCTGATTCATTCGCTTAAGATTCCTTCCAAACAATACCCATTCAACTCAGCCATTGTCTCAAGTATCGAATGTGTTTCAAATGAGGATATATTTTAAAAGGGGTATATTGGAAGGGGATATATTCAAAGTGTTATTACAAACTATTCCTTTGTTGAACTAATGAGTTATGCTGTTAACCTAAAAATTGTTGCCATGTAAATTCTTGATTAATAAGGAAATGTAAAATTAATGAGCTTAGCTACATTTTTAACTTAGTTTGTATCACCTGGATAATTAATATCCTTAGTTGAGGACTTGGTCACTGTCTTATCTGCATTTGTCCACAAAGTCGGTGAAAGCTGCTATGGGTGAACAATGGAGCATATGCCACTTCTCAGGGCAGGGATGGGAACCATTTGATATATATTTATTGTTTAATTTTGTTTCAATTTTCTCTACTCAATTTTCCAGTGAAGCTGAAAGTTCAGGTTAGAGAGAATTGTTCTGGTAGAAATAGCATAAAGTAACTATTTTGTTTCTGATCATACATAATTAATGATACCTTCTTCTGAACGCAGATAGCATTTAATTTCTGAGAAAGTATTTGTTGACATGTATTATATTCATAATTTACCCATAATTAAAACAAAGAAAAAGGATGATAAAATCTTGACAGACCATCATCTAGTTCAATCTTCTCTACATTTTTTTTTTTGTTTTTTGTTTTTTGTTTTTTGGGTTTTTTTGCTGTGAATTCCAGGACTAAAGCATCACAGATTTGTTTGGCAGAAAACATTAACCAATATTGAAGCCATCAACAATTACTTTTAATTCAACTTTGTTCAAAATAAAATATTCCACTTAGAACATTCAGAACAAAATTTATATATTCTTACCATATAAATTCTTTGTTCTTCCTTATACATTGTAATTTTGGCCTTCCTTTTTCTTTGCTAAGTTTAATCTCTCATATACTGAAGTTTCTCCTGTTTACTTGCATTTATACTTTCAAACCATCCCAAATTCACTTTTTGTAACAAGGTGAATTATGAAAGTAAATGAATAATTAGATCTAGTTGGAGAGATATCGACACCATTGAGTTCACTTAAGTCAGAACATACTCTAATAAGATTGTGCTAATTAACTTTCCTTCTGAGGAAGTCACCAGTCAAATTTCTCATAAAAAAGAAGTAATTTAGTTCCCTATGGCAATGTTTAATGACCCAGTGGCATTTGCTTTAACATGATGGGCTTCGATGTTCAAGCTTAGTTTCCCAGAAGCTGTTCTGCCTACATTTGAAGCAGTTAAGAACTAAGTGATAATTTTGTGCTCTAAACGAACAAATTGAGCATAATTTAGCATGTTATATACAAATAGGATTTCTGGGAAAAATTTTTAAAATTGGTGACAAGATGACTCATCTAGCTAAAAATTTTGCTCACTGTTCTTTGTTGTGATTAAACACATATTTCGCTAGTTTAACACAAAGAGTCCAGTCCTCTAATGCCAAGTAGATGTGAGTTTCAGAACCTTGGAATTAACATTTGTGAGTGTGAATTATATTCATAATTTATATTTGCCCTCATAGTTCATAAATTCAAAATTTATGTGTATATCCATAATTTATAGATTCATAACTTAAAATATTTTATAAATTCATAATTCATGTTCACAATGTATTGGCACTTCTCTATGTTTTCATCTGTAGACAACTTGGTCCTTACAAGCAATACGGTGGGTTCAGTCCATGACTAACCACAGAGTTCCTATGACGGAGGAGTAGTCCATTACCTGCTGCTAATTGCTACTGCTTAGTGCCACACCTGTCTTCTTTGCACGGGAGCAGACCTTGAGCTATATTTAGCAGACCTTGTATGTTTCTGGTTTTCTAAAGTCGTGGTTCAAAGAGTACCAGGAGGTCTTGCTTGTTGTTAAATCTCTCAGCCTATAGTCGACATCATACGTACCAGGGCAGTGCTTCCGGCATCATCATTTAGGCCGAAAAAGGAAAAGACGCGTCTGTCACTGATTGCTATTCCGAAGCAGTGGAGGAAGCAGAAATTTACAGACTTTGAGAAATTACTGATAAATAAAAATGTACATGGAACAGAATTCTTGCTAAAATTAAAATGCAGCACAATAACAGATGAGCGAAAATCAAAAGACTAGAAAAATGTATTTATTACTACCAGAAGCCTCAAAAGTATGCCAAAAAAGCAGAACACTCTGGAATACACACTGCTGTACCTATCAGTAGGACATTTATAGAAATTTATAAAAGAAATACAGATACTCCAAGTTGTGGAGTCTCATATTAGTGCTGTACTTCTTAATACATCTGTCATCGTAAAACTAACAGTGTCTGAAATAATTCATAAAGCAAAAATTTGCATCATTTTTAGTGTCTACTTCTTCAAATTAAAATCAGTATATCCTTATAAAGAGGCATGACAGAGTTGGAGGAATAGCTCAGCGGTTCAAGTGCTTCCCTAGCAAGTGGTAAGGAAGTACTCAAGTTTGATTTCCCAGCACCACATAAACTGGGTGTGGTGGTGCAAACCGGTAATCCCAGAACTTGGGTGGCTTGATGCAGGAGGATTGTTGTGGGTCCAAGACTAGCCTGGGCTCCACAGTGAGTTCAGGACCAGCCTGGGCTACAGAGTGAGACTCTGTCTCAAAAAAAAAAAAAAAAAAAGAGGCATGACAGTGGGTTGAAATAAGTGTGTTCTTTGCACACTGAATCATCTGAATAAAATAAATTGGGTTATATAAAAATAATTTTCTAGACTCCCTCCGAACTGTGGTTACTCATTGAAATCACCTGAGAAAATGTAATAGCCGTCCATGCTTAAACTTCTATCTTGACTGGGCAGATCTCTTTGCTCAGGGCTTGTGAGGACTTACATGCAGTTACTTTCTAATTTAGAGGCATATAGGGGGGAATGATTTATTTAAACATGTGACCATTTGTTCAATGAAGTCTTAGTAACTAATATTATGGGATGGTGTTAACCTAAACTAAATCCTGGGAGGAGGTTGAATAGAACAAGGTATCAAAGTGCCAAAAGGACGCATCAGATAACTGATAAAAATGAACACATACGTATTAAAAGTAACAGTTGAAAATGAACATGAATTATTTAAAATTCACACATTTATTTAAAAACAAGTCTATTTTGGTAGCATTGTTTCAATATTCATTATTGATATAATTTTAAAGTTAAGTTTTGAAAGAACTGGAACATCTGTTTGATTTTTAAACATCTTTCTGAAGGTTCTATAAGTGACCTCCCCAAACATTTATACTTTTGTTTCAGAAGAAAAGGGTTACCCCTTGCCCCACGGCAGCACCTTCTGTCAGATCTGGGGTGAAAAATGCCGCTAAAGGCAAGATGGCTCTGGTCCCCTTTACGTGCTTACTTGTGTTTTCAATCTTACACCTCCTAAATTTCAGGCTGCAGGCCTGACCTCTTCACCTAGCTGGTCCCTTCTGACAGCAAGATGGATGCTCCCAATACCTCTGCTGCTCTGGGTGCTTCCATCCTAGCTGGAACGCTGTCCAATCATCCAAGCCACACATGTGCCATCTGAAGTGGCTCTGACTCCCTGAAAGCGCTAGTGACTTGGACGTCTGTCCACCATGCCCTGGAGGTCAAAGCAACCACCCGAGCAGCCTCAAGGGTTGGTGTGCAATTACACTGTTCAAGCCATTTTGTTTGAAACAACAACAGCAACAACACATACTTCTTTTAAAGATGAAGATGAACAGATGTTGGGACAACTTTGATGAAAGAGAGAAGCATGGTCCTTTGCAGCAGAAGTGAGGCTGATTTACTCCTGAGAATACACAGAGATTCTTCTATTTCAACTTCAGATATTGCAAAGGCTGGTAAAATATGTCAGGTTTCTCCAATTCTAGTTAGTTTGTACACATGTTCATTGTTGAAATTGAAAGACAGGCTGACTATGGGTTGATTTTGAATAATTCCCATTATCCCTGACCAGGATTTTTTTTTTTTTACTTCTTCCCATGTTTATGTCAAACTTTGTCTTTTATATTTATCACTTTGTGCATGTTTTCCTATGAAGTTGAGATCATCTTTCTCTAGCAAGGCCTTTTAAATAGAATCCGCCTGATGTCTGCTTCAGATTCTGCCTTTTTTCTTGGGAATTTTCTTCGTCTGCCCTAAGAGCTCCTGTGATAAGGTAATCTCAGTATTAAGAGGTGCTCCCACCACCCAAGTCTATCCAATGCCCACACCTGCTGCACTCACCATCTGATTATTTGCTTTTTAAACAGCCAATTAGCTGCTATTAAATGCTTTGTATAACTGGAAATAATCCATGCACTGTATCTTTATTTACTGTGTATACTGGTAATAAAAATTGTTCTTAGATTCTTTGGATTCTGACTAGCAAAGGGAAGGTGGAAGAATACTAAGAAAAACACCAAGAAATAATATACCAATGCAAAATTGTTACTGAGTGTGATAGTAAACTGTCCCTTAAGATAGAAGCAGAATACCACAGGCACCGCAAGATTTCTATGGTGACTGTCACAGTGACTGTCACTTTCATCAGAATAAAGAACAGCACAACCATAGATGATAAAAAGATTAGGTCAAGTTTATTTATTTCAGCTAAATTTGGAGTACAGGGAAAAACAGATTATATCAAGAGCTTTGGTCAGTTTCAATGCTATTTTTCTCCTGGTTAAGTCTGTATCTTTTGTTATTTGACACAGTCCCTTAGCAGATTTAGGTAAACTTTTGCTTTCCTAAAAGAAACTTTTGCTTACCTAAATAAGCTTTTGCTTTGTAAATTGCTCCAGTCTGGGTGATTCCACAATTTCCAATTACTTTCTATTCCTTTGAAATATTCTTTGCAAAGGCTATTTTTGTTCTACACTAAATTGAAATTACGGAATGGTACTATTTGCCTTAAATACTATAGTTGTGTTCTGTTATGGTTGGATCTGGAATCCCCCCTAAAAACCTCATTTTTGGAGAATAATTTCATAATGAGGTTAATCTGCTGATCTCCTGAGTGTCTAGGAGATGGGCTTAGTGGCAAGGCATGGGTACACGCTGGCTCCACCCTCCCTCAGCCTTTCTGCCTCCTGTTGTGATGCTGTGAGCAGCGCCCATAAATGGACTGAGTCCTTCTGAATCTGTGAGCTAAAATAAAGTTTGTCTCCCTTAAGTTGTGGGTATTGGGTATTGTTCTCTAGCATCAAAAGTATAACTAAGACATACACCTTACAGAAATAAACAATAAAAATTGGAGAAATCATGCAGGCTCAGTTGGCTGAAAGACACTTCCCTTTTCCTCGTCTAGCTGCCGCAAGTTGCTGGTCTCAGCCTGTTCTCTCTTAGGCTTCTATTTCCACTTCTTGCCAATACCCCACCCCCACGCCAAGATCATGGAAGCAAATAAGTAGTGCAGATAAATTAAGTATTTAAAACATGCTGAGTATTGATATCCCAGTGCTGCTGTTGTAATCTCGAATTCTTAAGTGATCACATCAGCACATGAGTACCACTTTACCTTAAATGTGTGTAGACTCAAACTACAGTGAAAAAAAAATTAATTTGACCAAATGGTTAAGATGTGATTTTTTCCTTGATGATGTTAAGTCTTTAATTTGCTAGCATTTAACTTTCTTTTCCTTCCTTCCTTCCTTTCTTTCTTTCTTTCTTTCCTTTTCTTTCCCCTTTCCCCTTCTTTTCTTTTCTTTTTCTTTTTTCTCCTCCCTCCCTCCCTCCCTTCTTTCCTTCCTTCCTTCTTTCTTGTGATTTTGGAGGTGAAACAGAGGATCTTCACACCGTTTTGATTTTGAAAACACATCTAAGTCTCTACATTGCCCAGGCAGGGCTTAAACTTGCAATCCCCCGTCTAAGCTTTCCAGAGTGTGTATATTTCTTAATTTTGTTCCTTTATAAACAGTCTTCTTACATATCCGTTGCTGCAGATTCAATACAATGCTGTGTGCACCCGAATTGTCATATATGTGCTGATCTGATAGATGTGAGTTCCCTAGGGCCCGTCTTTGCCTCCCCCTTCACCTTCGTGCCCTGTTTCTGTCGCCTAGATGAGTGCCTGGAATTTACTGGGTGTTCTAACATTTTTGTTGAATTTAAAAATTACTAAGTATGAGGATAATTCTCCTGAAGATTTCTGTACCAGACACACCCTGACACATCCTCAATACCTCCACAATGATAAACGGCACTTTTAAAAAAACGAGTCCCAAGATTTCAGTATACAACCAAAGTGTTTCTTGAATGCCGTTTTTAACCCTTAAATTGTGAGGCCCACACAAGTGCAGAATTCGAAGCTCATGTAATCGATGCTCATTGTGCTTCCTGGTGTTTATTACAGCACAGTCATTTTTAGCAGCCTTCTGATTGGTTATTCAAGATCTTTCTCTGTTGCTGAAGACAGGAACAATATGTCCATGCCTACTGCTATCATGCAGAGAGGCTTCCAGTGACTGGAGAAAATGATAACATCAGATAATCTGATAGATTTATGCATTCTGTGATGGTTAATTTTGAGTGTCAACTTGACTGGTCAAAATTTTTTCTCATAATGAAGATTCACTGAAATCCCCTTTTCACTGAAATACATCACACCCTTTTTAATTCTATTTACTGTATCTTTAAAAATTTTAACACAGATTCTTGCTAAGCTGTCCAGGCAAGAAGGGAAGATGTGATTTTTTTTCCCAGTACCAACCTGAGTATTTGGGGAATGTTTATGAGAGTGTTTCCAGAGGTAAAGCAAGTGGTCTGTGTGAACCAGGTGAGGAAAATCCATTGTATTAGTTTGAATTCTTTCAAAATTTACAGATTTTTATCACAAAAAGGTCTATTAGGAAGGCTTACACATCCAAGGATAGAGGTGGTCCAAGATGGCCGCTCAGCCGTGAATTAGATCTCCCTTCCGGGACTACAGGACAGCCGGTGAGGTGAGAGTCTGCTGTAGATCTTGGGCGAACACCGAAGACTGAAGATCAGCGACCGAAGATCAGCGACGGGCAGACAGGTGCAAGTCGAGACTCGAGCGAATCTGTGCTGACGATCTGCGATGTGTAGCAAGTCGGCGTCCATAGACAATCGCGAAGGCGAGAGCTTTCCCAGAGGAAGAAGCTGTGACAATCTTCCTTCTTTCTTCCTTTTATACCATTGGAGTTCCAGTTGGCCCTCCCACATCTGGCCAGCCTACAAGTCACTCACACTCTAATCCAGGTTGGTTCTTGATTCCCAATCTAGGCATGGTTTCCAAGCCCTAATCCAGGTGTGGTTCCTGATCCCCTCAAGCTGACATCATCTCTTCAACAGTCACATCCATCCTCACTTTGGGTACAGTTGCACTGGCTGGGGGCTCAAAGACACAAAAAATTGAGAAGTGGTGAGTGTACCAATCCACCAGGACACACTCCTTCTCTTTTGTGCTTAGTAAACAGAGCTGGTGGGTCCCTGAGAAGTGGACTCCTAGACGTACAGCAGCAGCCCCTTAGTGCCCATGTCTTTTGTTTCAACTGACAGCAACACAGGCAAGTTTTCTGGTTCTGAGGTCCTGGCAATTGGGCTCTGCCAGACAACCAGCATCTCAGTGTCTCCCGTTTTCAAATGGCCTTTCATGGAACCATGGGATTTTCCCATCTTCGTAAGCATGTGAGCCATCACTCCTAAAGAACCACTCTTATAGACCTCTCTGTCTATTTTCTACCAATCTCTATATCTATACAAACATGCTTATCATTGGCTTCATTTCTCTACACCACCCTAATGCAAGTGATGTCTCAGATACTTTCAAGCTTTAGTTTCATAAGGACTTGGTCATTTTGGTAACTTGGCTCCCAAATTTTTCAGAGTATAAATACATTGTAAGAGTGCATCACTGAAGACAGTCATGTGGGATGCATTTAAATGTACTTGGTAATGAAATAAGCAGAGAATGAGTGAAAATGAGAATGACCTTGGCACACCTTTTTTTGCTTAGTAGAAATGTCTTATGTTGCATTTTTAGTTGAGTAGGTAAGGCAATGGATGCGTTACAAAGTTAGCAATTATCAACATGCAAGCAAATTGAAACCAATCTTCAACTCCACCTCAGAAAATTTAAATCATGTGACAGTAAGGGTAAAACATGATAAACTATATATGATAACTTCTCCTTTAGTTTATTTCAAAATAACAAACAGAAGCTTGTTGTTATATGTCTAAGAAAGTATAAGTAAATGAAATGAATATGTAATGAGTACATAATGAATACTTTGAGGAGTTAGGATGTATGAACTTCATCTAGTCTTAGAAATACTTAGTGAGTTCACTACCTTATGATGTCTTCCACATGGTAGACTGAATTTATCTGCAGCTGAAAATTTAGCAAGTTTCTAGCCCACTTAAAACTTAGGTAACATTTTAAAGAGGAACTTTTAGAGGAAATCTACTTTATTTAGTTCATGTATATTGGCTGTGTGTCTTTCCTATGTTGGAGATAGTAACAGGTGAAAAGATGATTATAAGAAATAAATTCATGGCATTTTCAGCTGAAAGGTAGGATTATATTTATATTATTGATGCTCTGATGATAGATTATGAGGTGGAAAATTCTCTTATCCAACTTGTACGTTACCACCATAGCAAATATCTTGTTTTCATCTTTTGTTCATAGAGTCAGATCCAACCTATATTCCAATATCCTGTACACATAAATGTGTGAGATGAAGCAACATATTGGTGGAGGGAGAGTCAGCTGTGGATGATCCAGCCGTGGACAGCTGGCCTCTCCTTGTGGAAGTCACTTCAGTTGGTGATACTGCACATCTGTTTCTGCTGTTGTGGCTGGTGATGGTGGTGGGGTGTCGAGGTGGTGGGGACAGAGAGCAGGGATGTAGGCAGTATTTTGCAGGGATACTTGCTTTGGTAAGCACTTTCTCCATGAACCTTCATTATTTAATTTCTGAAGCGACAAGGTAGGTATTAACACCATTTAATAAAGCAGGAGAGAAGTCAGAGATGTAAGGCAACTGGGACAAGACCCTCCTCCACGCTGTTAAAACACATACATAGGCTTTAATGTAATTCTGAAGTAATTTATGACTCTTAGGTTAGTAAGGCTTTGTGTCCAACAAGAGATGTGGTAAGACCTAGCCAGACTGCCAAGACTCCCTCTATCATGGGTATTTCTAGTTTTTACTAATCTCAGCATTATCTTTCATGCTCATCCCTGGATGACAGGGATGACCAAGAACTGAGCCCGAGGGAAGATACTACCAGCCCACAAGTCCTGCTCAAGATCAATGTCTGTTTCCCGTCAGTGAGACCATTATTTTGTGGGTCCTTTTTTCCACCTTGAGATCACAGTGCATGCTGTCATCATTTGAATAAAGAATTATTGTTTTAACAGAAAGGATGTTTTGTTCTGATCACAGAAATCTGTAATACTGGATGCAGTTGATTCTTGGATATGTGGTAGACACCACACACACACACACACACACACACACATTGTACACAGAGTGAAAGAGAAAGAGAGAGAGAGAGAAGCATAGACAAATCAATGTCTTTCTTTATAAAATACAACTTAGCCACACTGATGGTGCAGACCTGTAATCCCACCACACTGGGATGCTTAATTAAGGTGGATAAATCTCAAGTTTGAGCTGAGCCTGAGCAATGTAGGGATTTAGTGAGATCCTGACTCAGATAAAAGAT
This sequence comes from Ctenodactylus gundi, assembly GCA_004027205.1. NCBI lineage: Eukaryota > Metazoa > Chordata > Mammalia > Rodentia > Ctenodactylidae > Ctenodactylus > Ctenodactylus gundi. Next base: position 17,299 of record PVKB01002005.1, on the reverse strand, counting down.
AAAAAGGGGACTGGGTTGTATCTCAGAGCAAAGGCCCTGTGTGAAATCCCAAGAACTACAAAACAAGACAAAGAAAAAAAAAAGAAGCCAAAACAAAAACACCCACTTAAATTCATTCCTTGTAATTATACTACAAAACTCCTTGCCATCAGAGGCGCACCTGCTTCTAAGCCACAGCCAGCCACTCAAGTCAACTCCAAGTTCAAGTTGTCTAAGTCTTTCCCTTTCTTCTATATCTGAGCTTCATGGGCCTTCTCTCTCTCTCTCTCTCTCACACACACACACACACACACACACACACACACACACACACACACTTTGAAATCCCTGCATCAAAAGACAGATGTAATTAGTCCTAATAGGCCCAATTCGAAATGGTAGGTAAAGCTTGGAAGCCCTTCAAAGAAAAGTCTCATTTGGTGAAGAAGAAAATTGTTATGAGCAACAGTCCAAAACTTACCCAAAAATACTCATTCATTCATTCATTCATTCACCTTCCAGAAACAAGTACCTGTTGCTCTTCTCCTGAATGTTAGAATTTAGATTTTATATTAAGCATAAAGGTGGAAGCCAATGGATGAGTATAAGCAGATAAAGAATGTATTTTTTCCTTTTTAAAAGAAGCTCATGGATTAATCTTGGTCAAATATGGAAGCTGACAGACAGTAAGAATGTTGACAGGTTAAAATATACATCTTCTGAAGAAGAGGGAAATTGGACCACAGAAACAATAAAATCTGCAACACAATCAGAGATGAATCTAGGCACAAAGTACTTAGGGAATGATTTCGTTTAACAAGGAATACATTTTAGACATGTTGATTTCTATATTCTCAGCAGACACACAAATAGAAAAAAGAAAACTATAGTCTATACAAATAAAATGTCCTCAAAGAAGATACAAATATCAGAAGTATGAACTGGGCAACTAATAGCAAGTGCATTCAAATTCACCAAGATGTTGTCAAATATCGATGACGTCCAAATGTTGCAAACATCCACCTTTCTGTTAAAAGCTATAATATTTGTTGTACAAATTAATCTGTCTTAGTCTTCTGTCCAATGAAGAGAACCAATAAGTTTACTGACCTTCAAGGGGACATGGGAGAAGATATTATGAATTTAGGTTTTTGAGTGTCTGGGAATGTGGCAGAGAACTTGTAGTGGCTTCCAGACTGAGCCATAAGATGACAGCCACTGGGTGAAATAAGAAAGGTGAGAGTCTCACCTTTCCATAAAGGAAGTCAAGAGAAGATCACTGAGCCCAGGATGTTGAGGATGTCAAAAATTGGAACTGGTCACACTTGATTGGTAATTCAGGTTTGACTACGAAGTTAGCTTCTCTCTTCTTTTACATTGGCTATATTGCCTGCCACCAAAAAAGCACCTAACTCAAAGTACCTAGTAAATACAGATAATGTAATTTTTAGTAGAAAGACATGAATATGGCCTCATTATTACCATCCCCTTTGTGCATGGTCTACTGTTTAAGATATAGCATTAAAAATCAAAGCCATTACAACACATTACCCCAGTGGAGTCCTCTAGAGAAATGAGGCAATGTGAATTAATGCAGAATTACTTTGCACTGTTATTGGCTGTTGCTTTTCTCTTCCTAGCGACAATATCAGAGCTCCATGCATCTGTCTTACCCCGCATCTGACTCACCAGTTGTTTTCCTTAACAGTCTATGAGTTTGGCAATGGCCATCATGCAAATTCCTTTGTGTGCTCTTTCCAACCAAAATATCTGAAATCAGAGTGAGCAAGCCATGTAGGAGGGAGGATAAGGGAAGTGACGTGTGGAACCTCTAAAGCTCATTTGTTCTTGGAGGACATTAGTCCTTCACTGTGCAGTAGAATTCTTGCTTTATGAGCTTCATCATCTGCACATAAATACTGCAGACTGTGGCCTTTACTTGACATTTTGATGCCATGGCTAAACTCTGATAATTATAAGTTGACAGAGGACACACACTCTTGGTTTTCACCCATACAGAACTTCATTAAAAGATTAGAATGAAAATATGCATCAATACTTTTGGAAATGAGTGGGCCTTTGAAACTATCCCGCTTTTTCGTGTCTGCTGGACTGAGGGGGTGGAGGGTGCATAGGTTGACGGTTCAGTTCCTCTCCTAGGATCCCGGACGATTCTATTTCTGGATCTGACATCTCTATTATTATTACTGTGATGATTTCTTAAAGGCCAATTACATTTTTGAGAAAACTGGTAATAGATTAGCCACTAGCAATCATTGTGCAGGCCTGATAAAGGTCCCTGGCTGGAAGCAAAGTGAGAGCCAAGATGGCATAAACCTCTGGCATCCCCAAACCTAAATCAAACAGAAGTGACATGATCAACTAAAAACAACAGGGCCATACAGATCAGGATGCATATACTTTTTTCAATATTCTAATAGAATTGCACAGGTCTGCTTTACAAAAGAACGTGGCTTGAGAATATCAATGCAATATATTTGAGGATCAGGAAGATGGTTTGATGAAAAAAGAAATTAGAAGCTCCCAGACTGCTAGAGAAATATTATTTTCACAGATGCAGACACAAGTCATTTGTCTAGGGTATTTTTGTGTGTGTTTGTTTAAAGAAACACATCACCAGAGAGAGACTGAGATGGGCAAACCGGTATGAGACTCTGCCGCCTTAAAGAATAGCAGCATGTGTTTAGCTAGTGACTAAACGGAAGTGGACGGCGTATATACAAGCAGTTCTAACACAGACAAAAGAAATCCTGGTTAATCTTAGACTTCATCTGTTTAGCCTTATCCTTCAAAATATCAAAAAAATTTATGGCAGAGTAGTACTTCATTGTGTACATATACCATATTGTTGTATTTATTGTTCTGTTGGTGGATTTTGTGGCATTTCTCACGATTCAGTAATAGTTGTGCTGCTATAGACATGGATGTACATTTATCTCTGTTATATATTCCCTTTAACTCCTTTGGAAAGATATCCATAGAGATATCGTTGGGTTGAATGCAATATTTACTTTTAGCTTTCCTCTGCCTGGGACTCCACCAAGCCCTTCCACCATCGCCAGCCACCCACGAATGAACTGAGACCTTCTGAAACTGTGAGTTAAAACAGACCTTTCCTTTTTTCAATTCTGAGAGTTGGGTATTGTGTCCTAGTAAAGAAAAAGCAATTACAACATAACTTACAAATATGAACAATATACACATATCAATTACTTTGAAAAAATCTAAAAGTTATTAGTTGCAAATTTAAAAAATTCTTCATCAAAAAATCTTATGATGCCTTCATTTAAGAACAAGACAGCAAATATAGCTCCTCAGAGAGACTGCATATAAACATTTCAAAGAAAGGACTGAAATTTGGCAAATGTGGTACAAGAGAAGAAGAGAAAAAACCTGTAAAAAAAAGTGGTGCTCAGCAGGGTCAAATATTGCAGGAAGGACAATTAGCAAGAGAACTCCAAGGAGGCCAATGGGTTTGGCAATTAGGAGGTCACTGGTGACATTTAATCTTTCAAGTCACCGCCTAAGTCAGCTAATGAAGACAAAGCTATATGGCCCCCCGGTGTATCATAATGCCAGCCCTGTGATGAAAGATATTATCCACAGGGTAACAGCTAATGATGAATAGCATTGTGATGAAATTGCTCTAGAATACCGCTGGGAACGCTCATCACAGCCCCTTAAATACCAGCAGCACCATTAATACTCTAGAACAGACGCACACCAAGTAGGCAGAGGCCTGCCGCTTACATCACTGTCACATTTTGTGTCCCCCTCGGGGCCTGGTGATGCAAAGTGAAGTGCATTTGCTCACAGAGTTAGTTATGCCTTAGAGAGAATGTGGCATGATTCAAATGGGCTTCTTGCTTTCTTTCCACAGAAAGAAAACAACGGAAACACAGTTCCCATGCCTATGTCGCCGCCATTCCGTAATCGCGCAGGCTGTTGCGGTTATGACTTGGGATATTTTCAGCAAAGAGCTACGGTGACAGTTGTCAAGTGGCAGGTATATCTTTAAGTGGCCACTTTTTTTGATTTTTTACAAAAGAGTGTCTTTTGTGACATATGCGTGCACAACATTCTCAAGTTTAGTGTAACTGTTGTGTGTTGCGTATACATACTAATGAAAACGGGAAAAAGAGCAATTGACTGTCCTATGAAGGGGTGTTTTTTGTTACAAAGCTCAGCTCTGTGTAGTTGTTATTTTTATTGTGCTAGGAAAGCGTATTTTTCTTTTTTAAGACTTGCATACCTTTCCACATCGACTTATATTTACTCTTGTTTCTTCTTAAGAATAAGCCTTATTTACAAGAGCCACAGTGTAAGTGCTAACTTGCCAACATTCTGTGTAGCTGGTTAAAATTTGCTGCACATGTCAAAGGGGACCGTGGAGGCATGTGTGTTTGTGGGTGTGCGGTGGGGTGAACACTGACATAATGCCTCCCTCAGGTCTGCTGGGGGTCATTGTTCTTTCTCTCGTATCTCCCTCTATCCACCAGGCACTATCTTCTTTGCATGCGAGTATTTTCTGTTGCCTTAGTCTCCAACGGGTTTATTAAAAGGAGATTGGTAGAAGCTAGATCTTCAACCACCTGTAAATTGCACATATTCAGGCAATGTGCGGCAACAGGTCTCATATTTTAGAAGAAGGGGAAAAGTAATATATGACTAATGAACACCCTCACTCTTTAAGCCAATAAGATAGCTCTCTGTTTATGTAAATATGGTCTTTCATAGATGAAATATACAGTATGATCCTCTCAGGAAATCAGATAAAACTTTCCTAGACATGGGAAACAAATTGATGGTGGATTATTACTATTGTTGGTGTTTTAATTTTTGTACAACTTTTTGAATCCCTGTGTAAAAGAAGAGGATATAAACCAAAATTGTCAAGTTGGCTTATTGAAGCTCAGTTTCAAATGGCTCAAAACCATGGCTTCTAAATTTTTGATGCTGTTTAACTATTCCATTCTCAGGTATCAAGCCAAGAGTAGTGAAAACATGTGTCTCTGAAAAAGCTTGTTCACAAATGTTCACAGCAGGGTTATTTAAAGTAGTCTAAATGCAGAAAACAATCAAAAATATTGACCAGCTATTGAGTGGATAAATGAAAGGCATGCCACCGAGCAATAGAATGTCACAGAAGCACAGAAGCTCTGATTCACGCTGCACAGGTTCAAATAGAAGAAACCACAGTCAAAGATCAGATGTTATGTGGCTTCATTTATGTGGAATATCCAAACAGGAAAATCTGTAGGAAAGGTAGGCGTTTGCTAACCAGGGCTGAGTGTGGAGCCTGCATTTGGGCACAAAGATCACAGAAAATGAAAAATTTAAAACTCACCAGGCCTGGTGGGATAGGCTTGTAATTCCATTGCTCTGGGGGACTGAGACAGGAAGATCTCAAGTTTGTTTCCAGCACTACCTAACTACATGGAATCTCTCTCTCTCTCTCTCTCGCTCTCTCTCTTTCTCTCAAAAATAAATAAAATAAAATGGGCTGAGTTTGTGGCTCAGTGCTAAGGCTCTGGACTTGATTCTCTATATCACCAAAAATATAACACAATAAATGATTTTAAAAAGTAAGTGATGATTGCATAACACTATATGTTTTTTTAGTCATCATTGAATGGGACATTTCAAACCTATCAGCTTTATTGTATGTCAGTTATGCTGCAGTAAAACTATTGTAATAATTATAAAGCACGTGAAATATTAACACGACAAAAATAATCAACAAAATAACATGTTTTCCCCCTTACAACATTAAGTACCCAATTATTTTATATATGATGTTAACATTACAAATAAATACTTTCTGGTATGTTAATCTTGCCATCTAGTCCATACAATGTTGGAGGACAGAGACACATGCGTACACTTTATATTCTGGCCCACCTTACGGTGGCTTTTTGCAGGTGATTGCTTTAGTAGTTGGTACCTTACTATTTATGGTATAATGAGATGAGCTTGGCACAACGCTGATACCTTAACTTAGGCCCAGGAAATGAGAAAATTGCACCAAATTGATAAAAGCTGCCTATGGTATGACTGTATTTTCCCCAAATTTATAGGTGGTATTGTCCCTTGCAGCTCTGATGGGAGGTATGCGGGTCATGAAGGCCCCAGCCTCACAGATAGGTTCACTCCGTTCGCTTGGGAGTAGGCTACTTGCTGAGGGAATGAATTTGTTCCCACAAGTGTGAGTTTTTACACAAATAATATCTCGGCTCTCTTCTGACTTATGCCCTGCTAGGGAGCAGTGAGAAGACTTCATCACAAGCCAAGCAGATCCTGGCAACATGTTGGTGGACTTCCTGGCCTCCAGAACTACACGACAGCCCAACTTTCTTTGTGAGTTACTGAGCCATGATCATCTGTTATAGAAACAGAAAATGGACCCAATCAAATTCAAAGTAAGATTTAGACCAAAATGTTAGGAATAAATAATTATGTGATATTTAAATTCTATATATATATCTAAAGAGTCACTAAACTAATGGAACTCATAGCGTTAGAGTCAAACTTTAGCTCTCAGTTTTGAAGATAACGCCAGGGAGGGTGTATTATACCTTTCAAACCACAAGAAAACCCCAGAAAAGTGAGAGGAAGGAACAGGCAGATGCCAGTGCAGCAGGTAGAGCGAGCATCACGATTGGGACCTGGAATGTCCCTCATAGCTCCATGGCTGGAAGGTGATTGAGCCAATGGAGGTAGACTATTGATTTATTGCGTTGTGAGAAGGTGGAGTCTGATCGGAAGGAATAGATTATGGGGCTTGACTTGGGAAGGTACATGCTTTTCCTCATTCACTTGGCTTCCTGCTCACCACATGATGAACAGATTCTGTCTGGCAAGGCCCTAAGCCAGACCCCTTCACCTATTCAGGTCACCAGAGAATGAACTACTATCCAGAAACTGTGACTTAAAATACACCTTTCCTCCCTTAAGTTGTCAGGCTGTCAGGTATCATGTCCCAGCAAACAAAAAGCAAGTAAGACAGTGATCTTCATAGTCAGTACGTGTTTACCCAGAACACACCACAAGGCCCACACAGGAAGTTCTCAGAAGTCAGGTAGAGGCAACCAGCATTTATGGACAGCAGTCTTGATCTTTGAGCCTGGAAAGGAACCTCATTACAGAGACAGAGTTTGAATACTACTAGTTTATTTATTTCTTTATTTATTGTACTGAGGATCCCACCCAAGGCCTTTCCATTGACCTATATTCTCAAATCACTTTTTACCTTTTATTTTGAGACAGGGTCTCATTAAGTGAGTCTAAGGCTGAGCTTGAAATTACGATCCTTTTGCCTCAGCACCCCAGAGTTCTGAGATTATCAGGTCCAGTTTAAATAAAAGTGAACTTCGGTCCTAAAGATTCAAATCTCATTCCATTTTTATTGCTTGTGTGACCCCAGGAAACATACTTAGTTTGCAAAGCCTCAGTTTCTTCAAATGTAAATGGGTCTGATAGCATCTCACAATCATACGTACTTATACAGTCTACAGTACAGAGTGTTTGAAAGGTGGTGAGTAACCATCTCATATCCCTGGATTTGCTCTCGTAGAAGCAAGCATGGAATCGAATTATTGGGATATCGTGCAATAACAAGCAAATCTGCCTTTAACGAAGGAAGCAGAAACTCAGCCAGTGGAGTCTGGGTAAAAACTTAACGTCACCCCATCAGGAAGACTGAGCCAGAATTTCTCACACTTGTGTGTGTCTTCAGTCTCAGGTCCTTCACGGCACAGTGATGGCACAGTGATGACCAGTGGATACACATGCAGCAGCTCCAAGGAAAGGTCATTTGCATCTCTAGGGCAGTGATGGGGATTAAAATTCAAATTTGTAGAGTAACTTTTCGAGCCCAGATTCACTCATAATCACCAAATGTGGAAGTAACCAAGGTGTAGCATTGGGCAAAAGAGTGAGTGAATGACCTGTGAGCCACCCACACAATGGAGAGTTATTTCGTGCTGTAAAGAAAGTAGTCAGTAAATCACAAAAAATGCAGAGGAAACTTAAATGCATATTATTATTATTAAATAAAAGACGCCAGTCTGGTCAGTCTATGTCTCTCTATGATTTTAATAACATTACATTTTGAAAAAGGCAAAAGTGCAAAGACCCAAGAGTGAACGGTAGCTTCTTTGGTTACAGATGGGTGATGGACGGATTGTCAGGGCTGCAAAACTGATATGCAAGATCCTATGATGGTAAAAACACGTCATCATGGAGTTTTCAAAACCCATAGAAATCACAATGCCAGAAGTGAACTGTGCTGTAAACTATGGACTTTGAATGAATTTGATATGTAAAAGGAGGTTGATGAATTAAAACACAAGCGCAAGTATATATGTACATATGTATGTTGTATTGTCACTCTTGTATGAGATCTTGTTGGGTACAGAAAGCCTAACCAATCATGAGGATCTGGTGGCACATATGGAAAATCTCTGTGCTTTCCACCTACTTTTGCTATGAAGCTAAAATCGTTCTAAAATAAAGTATTTTTGAAAGCTAATAAGCAATACAGCAACCTTGTCAAAAAGAAGACTCTTCTGGCCACATGTATATGTTCATGGCTAAGTCATTATTGTTCTACTTCTGTAGGAAAAAAACATGCAACCTGGTCCTGGGGCACTCTGGTAGGATGAGGCAGGAAGATCACAAATTCAAAGCCTAACCAGGGCAACTACCTATCTAGTTAGGTCCTCTGTAAAGCAATAAAAAAAGAGGGGGCTAGGGTTGTAGCTCAGAATGAAGGCCCTGAGTTCAATTCCAGTAACAAAAGAGAGAAAATCTCTCTGATATGAGAATTCCAGATCACAGCTCTTATTTGACTTAAAATGAAAAACAAAGTGAAAGAGGGAGACAGGGTGGGGAGGGAGGGAAGGGTGGGTAAGGGGAGGGACAAAAGGAGAGTGGGAAAGCCCTTGTCACCTTGACAAGACACGTATGTGCACAAAATGCTCAACTTCATTGTAAACCTTAAATTTTGCACTTATACATATCAATAAAATGGGGAAAAAAGAATAAAAAAGAAATAAAAACTATGCAGCCTGGTAGAAATCTGTGATATCTCTATGTTGTAGAACCCTAACTTCCAGAATTCCATTTTTTGTTTAGCTGTGCTCTTGTCATTTTGTGTAAAACTTGATGTACATAATAAATGGTGAGTGGATGTTTATGTTAAACCTTCTTTATTCAGAAATCTCTCTCCACCACCAAACATGTCCATATTCTGATCACCATGACTCTGGATTATGGGAATGTTCCATTATATAGCAAACAGGGGAAAAACAGATTTCTGTAAATGTGACTACATTAAAAATTATGTACTAGGGAAATGATCAGCGATGACACAGACAGGGTATCCTCCACAGAGCAGGCAAACAGACACACACGGAGGAGAAAGGGGCGGGAAGCTGGAGCAGAGAGATGTGGAAGGCGTGGCCTTGGAGATGAGAACAGTGTGGACACAGCTGAGGAATGTGACTTGCCACCAGCTGCTTGAAATGGCCAAGAATTTTCTAAAATTTTGAGGGACAGCAAAGCGTCACCACCTTGATTTAAGCCCCATAATATAAACTTGGAACTTTTGGATTCACCACTGTTATGGTTCGAATCTGGAATGTCTCCCAAAAGCCTCATGTGTTTGGATATTGTAGAACATCTGTGGGTTCCACGTGCTGCTAAGGCGTAAGGTCTGGCTGGAAAGACTGGATCACTGGCACCTACCTGGGAAAGGTACATGCCAGCTCCACCCTTGCTCCCTCACTTGGCATCCTGTCTGCCGTGCTCAGAGCAGCTTCTCTCTGACTAGGCCTCTGCCATATGCTTTGACCATTGTCAGATGGCCATTGGTGGACTGATACCTCGTGAAACAGAGCCAAAATACACCGTTCCTCCCTGGAGTTGTGGGCAGCCGGTATTCTGTCTCATCAACAAATGAGTAAGTAAAACAAGCACTGAGAGAGAGCAGCAATTTTTTTGTTTGTTTTAAGCTACAAGGCCTACTGCCATTTGTCATATAGCAACAGCAGAAAACCACTGTGGGTCCCAGAAGTGCTTCAGGATGCGTGCCATAAAAGCATTGAACCAAAAACAAGCACTAACCTGATTCCTGCCATCTATCCCCAAATTCCCCTTTTGACAGATCCCATATTCTTCTAGCAAGAGGATTTCAAAGTAGGCTACATAGATCTTGAAACAATTCCCATTGGTGCTGTGCTGAGCTGGCCTTCAGCAGTGCCTCAGTTTAGCCCCAGTGGTTAGCGGTGTGTGGGTGGGTGTGTGAGCTCACACAGGGTTCTCTGGTTCATCCTGCTGGGCCATCACAGTGCTGTAGTACACGTAGAAACAAAATGCACTCACCGTTCAAAGATGCTTATGCCAAAGAAGTCGCTTCTGTGCACACTGGCTCTATAACGAACATTTCCTCTCTTTCATTTGAGAAAAGTAATAGAGACATTTCTTTCACCCCTCGGGCATGTTTTTTTCAGTCAACTAAATCAGATCTCACTTGTCTCTCTGAGTCTTTCAATTATTTTCGTTGCTCACTTTACTTCTTTCTCCCGTTTATTTATTTATTTATTTTCACCCATTTAAAATTGGAAAAATGAACCGGCGAATTTAGGCTTCATTAGCATTTGCTTGTACCATACAGCTGAGCCTGCCTAATATCGCAGGGGAGTTCTTTATGTTGCCTTGTTTGAACAGTAATAAGACTTGATTTTTAAATAATCATAACAGCAGACACAGCGCCAGGCAAATGTTTTCCTCTGAGTCTTCGCGACCGTGAAACCCATGTTCTAAGGATCCTGCACCGCTCAGAACGATGTTATATCTCCCTTGCAGCAACTGCCTTCAGAATCAGGGTTCAGATTAAGCAGTGACTTGAGCCTCTCCTAATTCCAAAATCACAATTCATGTCGTGCTGGGTGAGAACAATAGGATCCAAAATTTGCCAAGCATGAATTGTTATTCCTTTATAAGTGTTTCATTGTATTGAAGGGATTTCTATTATCCCATGTGAAGCTATTTGAAATCAAGATTTTATGTCAAAAGGATCTAATGTTTCATCTGGTGGAGGTGAAATGGAAATGCTACCTTCTCTTTAGACCCAGGCAAAGGATTCTTGGATTTAAGAGAGATGTGGGCAACTTTTCTCTGTATCTCCTCGGGTCCCTGGGACCAAATCTCTGCATTTGGTTCTGGATGGGGTGCTGTGGAGATCCCTCACTTGAGAAAGATAAAAATAAGCTTCCTACTCTGTATAGGAGGCTTTTAGACACAGCGTAAGGCACATAAATTCTTTCAAATACAGGAGCAACCCCCTCCGCCACACTCTCCTCAGTGTGACTTCTAGCAAAGTTTCAGGACACCTAAAAGGGGAACAGTGGGCTCCAGATTTGGGCAAAGCTGTCTGTCAGGCAGCCACAAACTGCAGGGAAAAGCAATGTGTTTTCAAATGAAATGAAACAACAAAACGAGTCATAATGCTCATTCAAGTTGCTCCTGACAATTCTAAAGACATATAGATATTAACCCTAAAGTAATCGTGAGGTATTCACAGTGATGAGATGAATTCATTCCACACCAAATGAAAATAATAGAAAAAATCTGAGACGAGCATTCCTGAAAGATAAAGGAAAACCACCTACAAAAGAGCACACTTATGATGAAACAAGCATGCAAAGGGGAAAAGGAATGAAAGCATACTTGCAATTTTAACAAGTGATAATGATCCAAGGTAAGTTTTTCAGAAGACAGTTGTCCCAGTAAACCGAACACAGGATTGGAAACAGCTGGCTGGCTCATCAGTCACGCGGTGACACAGGGTCAGCAATCGGGCGCCACCAAATGGTACAGGGAACAGTCATTAACTTATCAGACATAAAAGCATGGCTTCACACTCTTCTCCAGTGAAGAGAGAAGTGTTCCCAAGAACAAGGATCAAAACAGTAAAGACAGTGCAAGCGAATAATTGACGCAATGTACACATAAATCCACCACTGATTGTGAAAATTTGACCACTGGTTTGTAAGCGCCTCCCGCGAGCAATGATGAGGAAACTAATGGCTGATGAAATACACAGAGTGAGTTAAATTTTTCTAGGTATTTTGGCCTATTTAAAATGAAGGATGTTGCTGGATAATTTTAGACTTTCTTAGAAACAGGGAGAATTAAAGCATGTTAAAAGTTCAAGGGCCTCAAATAAATAATTTAAAATGTCTTTATACTTTCCTGGTAAGGTTAAGAAAAAAAATACAAAACTCGATCAAATGCAGAAAAGACAATAAAAAAGAAGCCAATAAATATGAAGACAAACAAAAACACAAGTTTTTAAAGTAAAACATTGTCACAAATAGATGGATAAGTATAAACATCTTAACCTCATCCATGAAAAGAATCAACTTTAAAATTTTTAAGTGCAACTCAACAGTGCTCATAATGACCTAATAAATAATATTGAACATTTGAAAACTAATGATTGAAAATATATGGTATAAAATGCTAATTGTGATAATCGAGTGCACTTCACTTTGATTGTGACCGTGTCAAGAGCTTAGGTGAGATTAAGGTTGAAGTCAAGATACTGAGTAAAGGAAATTACCCTCCATAATGGATTTCATCCAGTTAGGGGAATGCTCTAATAGAACAAAGATGCATACACACACACACACACACACACACGCACGCACGCACACACGCGCACACACCAGACATTCCTTTGTATCAGCTTATGTTCACTCAACTTATGATATTTTTGCTTTGTGATGGGCTTATTAGGGTACTAACTATATTACTAATGTATGGCATTTAGGACGGATTTATGAGGACATAATTGTGGGAGTTTGTTAGATGTTGAGTCTGAGGTCGTTGTTTGCACATCTGATGCGGAAGCTTATGTCTCCAGGTCAGCTACCGGAATGGGCAAATGTTTCTGAAGAGCAGGAGACCAAGAGTGGCCAGGAAACTCCAAACAGGAGCCAGAAGCGTGTGAAGATGGACTCGTGAGACAGTGAGACCATGACAGTCGGATCTCATTAGCTCTGCTGCTGGCCGGGTGGGCAGAAGCCAGATATCACATTTCTGGAGGCAAAAGCAACAGCCAGTCCAGGCCAGAAGGCTGAAAGGAGACCCAGCCCAGGTCCTGCAGTTGCAGCTACCATTTCCACCCCAGACACACAGGCAGATCAGCAAGGTGGGTGAGCTTCACAGACTCTCCATTTCCTTTGGAGAGAGACGTGGCCCTGTGTCAAGCTGGGGCAAAGGAAATAGCTGAAGTGTTTGTGAAGCAAATTTCTCTTTCCAAACAAACAGATAAAACCTCCCAAGACCAACGTCTTCTCCCCATCATCCTCTCAGGTTCTTGTCCCATCTGCGAACCCTCTGATTAAGTGCTGATGGAAATCAGGGTGCTCTGAAATCATTTTGAGAGAGAAATTCACATGCCTAAGATGTGTTCTTGGCAGCCCCTGTGCACTGGTGCTGGGCTAGCTTCTCCCAGACATTTTATTTTATGGGAAAAAATACATTCCTATTTCAACTACAGTCGTTTGAGTTTACTGGTACCTGAAAGCAAACTCATTCTCTCCTCATTAGTTCTACTCTCTCAGTGAATTATAAAGCTCAGAGGGAGGAATCAGGTATTTGAAGAGAGAAGCATCACATAGTCGTCAAGAGAAAGAGATTTTCTCCTTCACTGAACTCCAGTCAGTCTTTCCATTCTGCCTTTTCCACTAAGCTCAACCTTGGCTAATAAAGACTTGAACACGTTAGCGTAGTGTCAGACAGCTCGAGGCCACTCATCAACCCAAAAACGGTGAGTCTCAAGGCTGCCCAAAGGATTTATTTCTCTCTCCAGCCAACCCCTAAAGCTAGGATTCATCTTCGGGCTTCACGCGAGGGTAGGGGACACCACTCTGAGGTCCAAAACCGGGACAGATTTCACATGAGCCAACAGCCTTTCTGCTTTTCTGGTCCCCCTCTCCTCACACTGTTGAGTGCCCCATGTCTCCATTCATTTAGGCTTCCTTTATAAAGCCCAGTGGACCCTGCAGAGACACAAGTTGAGCTCGGCTCATACCGGACTTGTTCCCAATTGCAGCGGTGTATCACTTACCAAAGCCTGCCCTTGCCACACTGCCGGCTTGAGTCTTCTCTTACCTCTCCCGAGCCTCAATAGAGTCTTGCCGCATTGCTGGCCCACATCTAAGGGCAGTTAGGCAACAGGACTCTGCTTTTAAAATCCTGCACCTACAAGCAAAGGGTAAGAAACTACACGTGAGAAGCCAATTTCTACCATGACAATAACGACTGCACTTGTGTGAATTTATACCAAAGATGATGTGGCCGTAGCTGGCACAGGTAATTTGTTTCCAAATCTCTCTTTCAGATCATGTTTTTTCATTGAGTCTGGGATTATTTTTTGTATCTATCTTCCTATGCAGTACTCCCAAGGGGGTAACGGCGGGGGGGGAGGGGGGACGGCAGCAGTGCCCAGTAGGAAGGGTCTACAGGTACAGCAAAGAACCAGAAAATTAAGCAATAGCAAAGTTCAACAGGATTGAGCTGGCTGTAAGAAGCATGGGGCCATGGTGTCTTTCTCACACACGGAGGCAGATACTAAGGAATCTTCTTCAACACTCACGTGTTGCCTTAACTCAGCAAAGCCCTGACTCAGGATGCCCAGCAGGCCCCGCCAACCCCGTGCAGGTGGAGTTGGAATAGCACATTGTAGCGCGACACTGAAGTCCGAGAATTCTGAGATCCACTCTGAACTTCCCTTATGTTGGCTCCAACTCAGAGCGAGGCATTCATTAAAACCAACTTTTAGAATTTATTATTTGACCACTTTTTATGATGTTAGGAACATCATGAAAACACCATAATAAGAAATCAAACTGCCGTCAGACATTGAAGATTTGATTAATATATACATGCCTGTATACACAGGGGTACATACACCTATAACTGAAGACATACATACTAAAATGCACACAGTATCTTATGTATCAAAATAGCACTTAATCAAAACATATGTCTTTGTGAAAATATAAAAAAGAACTAAATATAATGTGTTTCTATTCATGTACAATATGTGTCACCATCCTCGAAAAAGGAGACTTGCATTCTACAGTAATGTCATTGGACAATTGGTGAACACCGGCCACTATTAGCTTATAGATTAACAATAGTCATCAAGTTCAGAAACCACTTCAAAACACAGCTATACTTTGAAATCTTAATGCACTTACGTTAAAATCAACTAAATATGCTGGGAAAGCAAAAAATAAAATGAAATTAAGGAGGACACATGAGATAGGCTGAGTAAGAGAAAGTGGTGGTCATTTCATAGAGCCAGTATCCCCAACAGTCACTGGAGTGTCACCTCAAAAGGACAAATTTCTTTCTGTGTAAATTGTACTCATAAAACTGAATAACAAAAATTTTGTTCCCAGGAATTCTAAAGAGCCTTGGAATGAATTAATGCAGATAGAAGTTGGCAGAACAAGGACACTGACAGCCAGTCATAAAGTCTCAGATACTTTCCAGCATGATGTCTTCCAAGACAGCTACACTGGTTTTATACAAAGGACCATCAATTTTCTCACTTTCTTAGCAATCTTAGGAGAAAATGGAAATCTTTGAAATGCACTTCTCAAAAAACTTTTGAAAAAATGTCAAGACATATTACTTCATCAACATTTGATTTCATTTCTACTTCAACTAGTAAGGAGAGAAGTCATTTGCACCCTGGTGGGCAAGTTGTGTTCAACTGCTGTGCCAAGTCCTTTGCCCACTTTTCTACTACCAAGGCTTTTAGAGATTTAGCATTAAATATCTTTGCATCTGGTAGTAAAGTAAAAATGAAACACAGAATTCTAAAAAGGAAGGCTAAGTAATTCATTGGCTAAAAATAAAATATTAAATGACAAAGTTTTGCATGATAAATAAACTACTATATGTCAGGAGTTGTGGGTGATCGCATCAAAACACGACCTAAAAATGATCTCTTCTCCCGTTCTGTATATATTTATGTAGAAAATTCTAAGGAAAGAGTAGTCATCTGCAGCTATTAGAAGTTTTAACTAGACACCTAAAAATTTGGTGAGCACAAACCTAATGAAGGCGAATGAACATATGCTCCAAATAGCTTTGATTTGAAAATATAATAGAAAGATAACCAAGGGTGCAAGAATAGCCCATATGTACAGGAAGACCACACAGGAAAACAAAATCTTCCTTAGCAGGTCTTAAAGATGAATATAATTAAGACGACATTTACTAGGTCAGGGTGGGATAATAATGTTGGAAATCCTTGTAAGGATTCTGGAAACAGTCACATACTCAAAAATCACCTGGCATATGAGCCATTATGACAAAACAGCTGAAAAATTATGAACAATTTAGCTAAGGTCATCAGTTGAAAGTCCATATGATCAAAAGATCTCCCATTTCTGTTTTCTTTTCCTCTTATAAAATATTTTAAAATAAATTAATCATTGATGTCTGGAACACTAAGCTTTTATTGATTTATAAAGGAAATATTACTCAGTGTGACTATGTAAAAATGAAAGGATTTGTATGAAGAGACTAATGAAAGGGCACAGCCTGCGAGAAGATATTTTGAAGCATAGAATCAGCAAATAATTAGTTTCTAGAAGATGTAAATGAGTCCTAGATTTAGACAAAGGCATCCAATCTAATAAGCGACAAAGTGGATGAGAAAGCCACACACAGCTCAAGGAAGCTAGATCCCAAAATATAAAAACATGCCAGTCACAATAGTAATCAGGTTAGGCGCAAATGCATTTCCCAGGCACCGACCCGCAACCATCACACAGGTCCAACCAGGACCCTATTGTCAGCCTAACGGAGGAAAGAGACGCCTCACCGTGGCTGCGGAGACGGAAGCCGGGAAAGTCCATTCACAGAGCGATTTGACAGCATCCTCTGAAGAGGAGAATGAAAAAAGCGGGTGGGTGAACGAGTCGCTCACACCCGGGTGTTTCCAGGGAACTGGCCACACGTGTCTTCCAGGGACAGACAGGCAGATATTTGCCACAATCCAGTCTGTAGTAAGGCAAAACAGAAGCAAATTGATCACCCATCAAAAGGAAAACTCAATACATGATGGCCTCATCCAGTGGGAGAGTGGAGAATGGTTCCCCCGTGTTTTGTTTTTATTGTTCTTACTGTTTTCTTCTTGTGGTTATGCTGAGGATTAGTCCAGGACTATCACACCGAGCTACGTCCCCAGCCCATTTTTATTTTTCATTTT